>VWZP01007102.1:2725368-3018995 GCA_013396995.1 Dicaeum eximium
CCAGCTCTGGGGAACATAAGAAAGATGTGCACCTGCTGGAGCGAGTCCTGAGGAGGGTCACAAAGATAATCAGAGCACTGGAGCACCTCTCTTATGAAGCCAGTCGGCTGAGAAAGCCTGGGATTGTTCAGTCTGGAGAAGAGAAGGGTTCAGAGAGACATTACAGCAGCCTTCCAGTACCTAAAGGAACTTACAGAAAAGCTGGAGAGGGATTTTCTACAAAGGCATGTAGTGATAGGACAAGGGCTTTAAACTGAGGGTAGGTTTGGATTAGATGTAGGGAAGAAATTCTTTCCTGTGAGGGTGGTGAGGCACTGGAGGGTTGGAACCAGATGATCTTAAAGGTCACTTCCAAGGCAAACCATTTTTTGACTCTATGTACCAAAATCCCTGCAGGGTATACTGTAAACTACACTATGCTGTGTATTTGGCTGTGGAAAAACAAAATTCCATCGATAATTCCATAGCTCTCTTTTAATTTATTGACCGTTTTGGTAATCAAAAAAAAAACCGCTAAAACCAACCAAACACCCCCTCCCCCAAAACAAAACAAACAAACAAAAAAAAAACCCCACACAAAAGAAAACAAAAAAAACCACCACCAAAACATTAAGAACAGTACAGTCTGTGTCCAGAATACATAAACAAATGAGCTTTTGATAGGTATCTGCTGAATAAATAATGCTGTAGCGCAATTAGAAAGAAAAGGCTGTACAAAGTACTGTATTTGGAGAAAAGCAAACAGATGAGCGTTGCTTTGAGGTAGTCTTGTTCTCAGTGGTTGAACTTGAATATGGTTAAGGCTGGACTCAGGATGCTAAAACAACTGGGCTTGACAGCCTTGTTTGAAGAACCTTCTTCAATTATTTTCTCTTGGTAGACCAATGACATCATCAAAACTTTGTTTTGATTCAAAAAACATGAAAAATTCTAGTTCAATATATTGTAAATAAATATATTTTCTTTTAAAATTCTTGTATGGCTGTAAATAGAATAGCATAAAAGGTATTTGAATTGAGAGCAATTGTTAAAAAACATTCAATACAAGTAATCTTTTCCAGTGTTGCCTACCTGTGCACAGCTGTAAGTGCTGTGCTTTGTAGGTGGGTAAGTTGGAGTTCATAACCACAGCAGTGTGCAGCAGAAATTTTGATAATATCAGATTATGATTTGATTTTTGCAGGATCACTGGATGATACTTTGGTATTACAGAGAAAAATGCTTTTGAAAATACATTCAAGAAGTAAATAGATACAATTTTCTTACATATTAAGAGATACAATGTACTTAATATATTAAGATTCAGTTTGCTGAGTTCTGGTAGACACATATGAGAGAAATTTAATGGCATTACCTCTCACATGCATTTAAAAATTCCACAGAGAAGTTCAGTATCAGATTAGGAAATGAACTAGACAGGAAAATATATAGAAGCTAGGACTAAAATTCAAAAATGCTACTAGTGGGGCAGGATGAGCATTTAAGGTGTCAGAGCAAGATAGAAATGGATTACATAATTTTACAAAAGCCCATTATACAGCAGCTTCTTTCAAAGGTTCTTTGACATCTCCCACAAATATTAACATACTTTCTAATGCTGCTATGTATACATATATGCATACCATATATTATATACTTACATCATACATTACATATGTGTACACACTATAAATTATGTATAAATAATGATACATACATGTGTTTTAGACATATGTTAAAGAAATACATATATATACCTAAATACATAAAAATTAACATGTGTGAAACCTGAGCATACAAAAGAGGTACATCCAGGACCTCACACACAACAGGGATAATAACTGTCCAGACAAGGCAGAAGCCTGGGAATTCAGAGCACAAGATGATTTACCTTCCTATAGCTGCTCACTTTAGAAAACAGCAAATTCCTGTTCCACTGAAGTTGATGATCAAAATTTTGATTGACTTCAGAAGGTCCGAAAGGTCACCCACAGTTAGTGTTTCATGCTATTCTCACATAAATTTTGTCTGCCTAGCAGATTATATCAGTTCAGTTATCTTATTCCAGTTACTTTTTTTTCCTTGAAAAGCATTCATTAGCTTCCAAAATGGTGTTTAGGTTATGGCATTTAAAAGTTATAACTTTTCTTGCTATGCCAGTAAAGCATTTTGTACAAAAACTCACCAAAAAAGCAACTTAACACACTGAAATATTGAAACATCTGAATAGATATTGAAAATTATGTATTTGATAGAACCATAGGATGGTTTGGGTTAAAAGATCATCTAGTCCAACCCTCTGGTCACTGTATTCACTGTCAACTGAATGTAATCTTGAACATCCAGATTTTGTGAATGCTGCACAATTATATTGATAGCAATGACAAGCTATCACAGAATTTACAACACAAAAGTACTAATCATACTTATCTTAAACCACTTTGTGCGAGGAATAATATTCACCCATGGAGGGATCCAGCAAGTTAAATTTCAGATACATGAATCTGAAGATTAAATCAAAAGTTTGACAACAAGAAATAGAAAAAATACTAATGAAGGGAATTGGTCTTCAGTTCCGAGGAAAGAGAAGATAAATGACAGAATAACACTTTATCTTCAGTGTGTGCAGCAAAAGTCTGGTAATAGTCTTGGCAGTCTGCTTTCAGCACATATACATCACATTTTATTACTTCTTCTTTTGTCTTAATAGTGCTTTGTCTCCCAGTTTCTTCCTCTCTTGAAGAAATGAATTCTTTAGATACACTGACATCCAATTCTAGGGCCATTCTCAGAGAGGAGCTGCCTTTATTGAAAATCCTCTGCAAAACCTGAAGTACCTTAATGTATTTACAGCACTTTTTCAGCCCTGTCCTTCAGGTTTGATGGCACCATGAGACACTCAGAGATGTCCACATAACTGAACTGTTGGGCTATCAGGTCCTATCTGAATTTCTTTTAGGTTGCCCCATGGTTAATTTCTGCATCACAATAATTTCTTTTATGTTGTAAATATGTGGTAATTGGCAAATTGGGAAAAATCACAAATCCTGTCCTAGTAGGGGAAATTTCTAACTGGTCTCTCTGTAGGAGATAGAATTGTTTGTGGTGTAGCACACCTGAAGACCAGCATTGCTCAGGCTGGGGCTGCCAGGCTGCCTGAAGGGACATTCCCTCTGCAGCCCCCAACCCGATGCACGGACACCCACGGAGCTGGAAGAAGAAGGTTGTGGCTTCTGCATACCCTCAGCGCCCTAATGTTTAGCAGCCTTCAGGAAACGTGTGAAGTGGCGATTCGATGTGTCTAAGGCTTTTAGAAATCCGGAAAAGGAGCATTTTGGTTTCCATCGTGCCTCCTCATGCCTGCTTTCCATGCAGAACGGGCTTCTAACACCACGTAGCTTTAAGGCACAAGAGCATACTAACGTGCCCTGGAGAGCAAAAGGGACATAACCGAGTGTGGTAAAGCACATAAAGGCATGAGAACCGTGTCAAAACCCTAGCTGTGACACAGAAGTTGCAGGCCTCTGAGCAAGACAAGTAGTGCAGCTCCTCGCTTTCCTTGTCCTTAAGGGGGCAGCAGTAGAATACATTGGAGCATCCCTCCGAGTGAGCTGAGAGCCACCTGCATCTATTTCACTTCCCTCAAACTTCGTGCATATTGTCCTAAGACTATATAGATTGACTTTGTCCCACCTATACAGCTGTAGCCGTTTGTCTATTTTGGTTATAAGTCTATTTTCAATTTCTAAAAATTCTATTTTTTTCAGTTTAAAAAATACGTCTATTTTCAGTTTAAAAAAAAGGGAGGGGCCCTCATATTGTTATGGAAGGGTATGCAACAGTGATATGTGAAAATAAAAATTTGAACACATATGGATCGTTTTCATTTTAGACAAGGAACACTTTCTTATGCAGAAGTAAGGTCAGAACATTCTAGATTTTTCCCTCTTGGTTTTTAAAAGACATATGAAAATACTTTTGGAGTAACATTAGTCAAACCAAAAAGCATTGGTTTTTTGGGTTTTTTTTGGGTTTTTTTTGGTTTTGTTTTTGTTTTTGTTTTTTTTTGTTTGTTTGTGTTTTTTTTGTTTGTTTTGTTTTGTTTTGTTTTGTTTTTTTTAATATGTTTTATTTTAGCACCCTGCTAAGAGATGTGCATCAGGTTTGTGCTTATTTTAGGTTTTAACCCATGTAGTTGTTCAGTGCACAGGTATAAGAACACCTCACAGCCCAGCATCCCCTCCCTGAAGCAACCTGTGATGCTTCAATGGGATTCTTCGTGCATTTAAACAGGATTGTTGGATTCGGTTCCTTGATTTTAAGTTTAGGACACTAGGAAGGAAGCATTTGTTTAGGAACCATCACAGGAATAAGCTCAGAACATACAGAAGTAGGGTTATGACTTGTTACAGAGTGATACTTTGGGAGACATAGGTCTATCAACACTAACTTATTTTGAGGATAACCTTTGTCTCTGCAAGACAGTGAAATCTGTCAAGAATATTTTTTCTTTGAAAAACAGTCTCTAGCACTTACTATTTATTTTGTAAACTTTTAGAAGTTGAACAAAATACTATTTAATCTTCAAGGCATCCCTCTGTGGCACACAGGATGCCTTGTTACTAGGTAGAGAAGCTTGGTGAATATACTTAAGTATTGATCAGGATTTCAGAAGTTTTACTGGTTTCTGGGGTGTTTAGGAGCCTTTTAATATGGTACAAAATATGGGCACATCAACTTTCTAGGGGAATTACACACATAAAATTTATAGTGTCCTGCTGGGATTAGGACATCTGATTACATCTGGCACCTCAGTACTATATTCCCTACATTCTATCTCACCAGCATAGAAACGAAAATCAGGATGCTAAAGAGACAAGATTCCCAAAACTAAACCCAATAGCTCATCAGAAGGTTAAACAGAGAGTAATCCACTAGGTGCTCAGAGTGTCTCAAAAGCCTTCTTACTGTCCTTATCATCTCTCTCAGATCTTGTAATCTACCTCAGGCTGTTCCCACGCAACATGAAAGAAGGAAATGAAAATCAATTTTTTTGTCAGAGTGATTAATAACCAAGACTGATTGTTGGACCCTTAGTGAATATATATTTTAAAACTCTGCATAGTTGTTTAAAGGTACTTTGAAAGATATTTCTTTTTGACCTGGATGAATATTACATTTAGTCAAAAGAAATTGCACTAGAAATATGGACTTTTGGGGAAGCTATGCTTCCAAAATACACCTTTTTCTTTTTAATAAAGAGAACAGTGCAGTTTCTATGATCTATGGGACACTGCCTTATTTTTCCTATGTTTAGGGGGTTTTTTGTGTTCTTTTGGGCCTACTGTTATTTTATGTTTACAACATGAAGCATAAAATCCAGAGGACTACTCAGTTTTCAGTCCTCATTTTCCATTCATTCATGGTGTATTCACGGACAGATAATATAAATTGCTTATGGCTTCAATTTCTCCATGGGTAAAGCAGGAATATGTCTAATTCAGACAGAAATCTTAATTCTGAAGATTTCTGAGTTGTCCAAGTAGGTTACAGGCTTGCATTTCAAGCCTGACATTTCCTGGTTATTGCATAAGAAAAATCTAATGTATTGCAATACACAGTCTGCACAACAGAACAGAGCTGTCGAACAGCCGGTGGGAAATGCCACAACCATAACACTGGAGACTTGAAGATAACAGAACTAGGAAAGACCTAACAACAGCCATCTTCTGCCCTGGGACAGGATCAATCTGACTACTAACATCCTTAGAAGTCAATTGTCTACTTCTTTAAAAGTACCCCTTTGAATGAGCCACTGAGGCAATTTCTTCCAGTGTTTAATAGTCCTTATATGCAGAACACAATTTTCTCCCTCCCTCCCTTCATTTCAAAACAAAGTCTCTGTTGCTCTAACGCATCTTTTTTTTCTTGTGTTGTGTCCTATTCCTAGCAGATGTCACAACTACATGCACCAGACTTCCATCTATTTGAAGGCTGCTACTGTGTTTTCCCACAGACTCCTTTTGTTTAATTGTTTAAGTTCCTTCCTTAAAGGCTGCGGTTTTTTTGAGCCTGCTTGTCTTTGCTTCTCAATCTGGATGATATTCATTCATCATTCCATTATCAAATTAGCCATTATTAAACTTCCTGGAATACAGGATCAAAAACTGGGCATGCTGCTCTAGATTTGGTCTTACTAGGACTGAGTACAGAAAAATTTAACTCACTGTAACATAACACAGAAATCTGTGTTTTCAAACTAACATACAAGTTACTTACCATGCTAGGATTTCCAAGATCAAATTTTATCCTATAGTTATGATTAGTAGAGAGATCAATATTTTCCTTCTTTAACTGTAAACCCTCTTTCTTAAGGAACATTTGATCTTCTATTCAATATATATTTTCTTCTGTATGTGTTCATTGCTGATTATAATGAGAGTAATATTTCTTGGAGCTGCAATAACGAAAAGCTAATATTAATGCTTATAAATCTAAAATATAAGTGCTTATTTTTTGATATTTACTGTTCTGCTTCTGCCTCTAGAGGGTGTCTAGTAGTGGTCTAATGGAAGGATAAAAAAAAAAGTGTGCTGCATTTCGATAAGAAGGAGGAATGTAGATGATGTAGAGGAATATATACTAAGCATCAAGAAAAGCCCATCATGCTGATATAACTGTTTAAATATGTGTGCTCTGTTTCTATGTATGTCTGTGGAGCAGGTCAGAGCAACCTTTCTGTTGCATATGTCTGCATTTAGGTACCTTCATGTTCTTGACAGGGAGAGAGGCAATTCTGATAAGGTTTAAAGCTGTGGAAGCAAAACCAAAAGAATATGAGTTTGGGAAAAAATTTTCAGAGAAATTAGGTGAATTATTTTGTCTACAACAACAGAATTCTGTATCAGTAGTCCTTACTGAAAATGAGTATCACCAAAGCTGCTGGCTTCCTATCACCTTTCCTTGCATGTCAGGTAATATTCTTTGTACATCGTCTTCGTACATCACTGTATAGCTGTGAAAGACATGCAGCAGACAGAAAAGAGGAGGTAGGAAACTATACAGAAATATTCTACATCTCTAGAGAGAGAGAAAAATACTGAAACAAAAGGAAAGGAAGAACAGTAAGAATATACATATTTGCAAGACAAGTTGCATCAGTTTGTGAAACTTTGGATTTTGAACACACAGAAACAGGTCAGACTGATGCTGAAAAACAGTAAAGAAATAACTTCATATACCACATTTTTTCCTTTTACAGTAAAACTATTCTAAGTCAAAAAGTGATTTAAAAAATTATGCATAAACTATGGGTAAAAAGGTAATCCTACTCTCAGTTAAACCAATTAATATCTTGTCACTTCTTCATAGTAAGACAAACATGATTTTAAGACACTTATTTTAAGATCAGATATAGAAATTATTCATCTAAGAGTCGATATTTGTTGACCCTCAGATTGTACCTATGTATCTGAAGATGGGTATGTAAGATAATGTTTTTTAAATCAGTTGTGCCCCTGGCCATGGCTACACTATGGTGTTTAAGATTTTAGCTTCCAGAGTTTAACACATACCTGTCTGCTATTTTCTAACATAATTTTAAAGTATATCCCAGCTTTATAGCTTTCTTTCTGCCTATACTTTCCTTTCCGTAGGAAAATATGTAAAAGCACATTCTGAGGTTGTTGTGGGGCACTTTCAATTCCTTTTTCTCTGGCTTATAAAGAGTGTCTTACATTTTGGGTAATGTTCTTTATATGGCATCTCACTGTGAAAGGCAGATACAGCAGAAAGAAAACAGGAAGTAAAAAACTATTTAGAAAACATACAAGGAGAGAGGGACACCTAGTCAGGAAGGTGGGTCGACCATACACAGGATTCGTATAGTCATATAAAGTGATTACAGAACCAGTCCTTTTCCTTTAGAGACATTTTAGATATTTAAAATCCTAAGGTATGCACAATTCATGGAAATGAGTTTTGCTTAAATATGATCTAGCAGGAAGAATAAAAGTAAGATGGAGTAGAAAGGGAGGTGCTGATCTTTTGTCCCTGAGATCCAGTAACAGGGTGTGTAGAAATGGTTCAAAGTTGAACCAGGGGAGGTTCCAGCTGGGTGTTAGGAAGCATTTCTTTACTGAGAGAGTGATCAAACACTGGAATGGTCTACCTAGAGAGGTAGCTGGCACCCCAAGCCTGTCAGTGTTTAAGAGGTGTCTGGGCAATGTCTTCGAAAACATGCTTTAACTTTTGGCCAGTCCTGAAGTGGTCAGGTAGATGATGATTACAGGTCACCTCCAGTTGAACCATTGTGTTCTGCTCTGTTCCATTCTATTCTAAAATTAACAGCTAGTTTTTCTATTGGTTTTGCATGTCATATTTCAGTAATCTAAAGTAATTAATATGTTCCTTTATATGGTATATCAATATATTCTAATAAATTTCAGCTCTTTGTGAGATGCTGCCCTTTTGAGGTACAGTGAAGGTCAGGAGAGAGTGCTGGTTTTATTTTTGGGAAAAACCCAAGCACTTTCACTCACTGGTGAAACAATGAGAACAGTACTTTGATACATTGCTCCTTTCCATCCATCTCTCTTTGGACTTCTCTGCTTCTTTTGATGCAATTCCAACTTAAGATAAAAATGGTAAATCATGTTCACAAGTCATCTATGTCGTAGCATGCAGACTTTTATAGAGTTATGTGAGAAATGATCTTGACCCATCATAAAATCTTCATAAATATATTAACATTCTAAAATTAAAAACTACTCATAACAGGGTCAGGTTTGGAATACATTTTCTTAAAAGAATGGCAGAGTCATGTTTGCTGATAATTCTTTGTCATCCACTTGCCATATTTTTTCCCACACAGAGATAAATTTGATTAGAAGTATTTTTCATGCCTTAGAGAGCTACAGCTCTTTGCTTTTATTCAGAGAGGCTGCTTCATAGAAAGCAAATTAAGTTACAATTTTTAACACCGTGGGCCGTACATCATTTAGAATAATGTACAATGAAATGAAAAATAATGGTTGAGGTCTGGTCCCATTGCAGATAATGGCAAAACTCACATTAAATTTGAGCAAAGTGGGATCTGTTTGTTTGAACAAATAGAGGAAGTCTCTATTCTGTCAATCCTTGACAGAACCTTATTCCTCTCTGTTAATTTGTTGTCAGATGTAGGGTGTTTCAGGCCCAAATTCGGCTAATAAATAAGCAACCCTCATCATCAAAGCACTTGAAAGTATACTTTTAATGTTTTCTAGGGTAGAGATGGATTACTGGATCAGCCTTTTGGAAATAAATAGCCAGACTTTTCTCATTGCAAATGCAAAAAGATTTCAAGTTGGAAAATGCCGAATCAAATATAACTATGTGTTCGTGGATTTATGGTTTAAGATAATAGACAAAACCAGGAAAGTGGTTAATCAATAAGAGTAAACAATTTTGTCAAGGGCAAAATTACACACATAATTTATTTTCACTGAAAAGAAATGGCAATTTGCAAATTAGAGAAACAAACTGGACGTGCTGATTAAAAGGAATATAAGAAAGCTAAAAAGTGGTAGTAATGTGTTCCATTTTAATGTGCAAATGGAAAGAAATATAGCTGAAAAGACGGCTGTAATAAAAAAGATCACTGTGGTTTATTTCAGTTTGTTACCTTAAAAAAATTACACAACTTTAAAATGTTTAGTAATTTAAATTATTCTCCAAGAACAGATTCTAAGCAATATGCTTTTGGTTTTCTGCTAACTTCTTTAAAGATCACATTATTTGAATATTTTACTTTGCTGAAAGGTTTGACTTGCTTTATCATAATGCATTATGAAGTTTTCTAAGCAAAATAATAATGTTAAATATTTAAACTAGCATACACAAAATGCAACAGTATAGCTTCTGGCTTGAAAAAGATTATATAGTATGATGCTACAGGCATCATAGATTATTTAATTACAATTCTTGTATTTTATACCTTAATTTCTCATTTCCCTACATGGAGCTTTTCCTTTTACAGAATTCAATGCAATTATGAACAAAAATGTTTGTTTCTGTTGTGATCTCATTAAGAAAAACCACTCTCTTGCAATTTCCAATTTCAACTCACTCATATTTCATAAAAAAAAAACTGTTGATGGATATTGCCTTGGAATATTCTTTTTTCCCCAGCAGAGCACTGTTCAGACTGTGATTCTTCTCTGCATGATGTAGGTGAATGGTTTCAAGCACCATGTATCATCAGTACTGAAGACTGAGTCTCAGTGATGTTCACTGCATGTCTCTGAAATATGAATTAGCATATTTATGTGTTGAAGGAGGGTTCATTTTTTCTGAATCTCCCAAGTTTTTTTGTGTTTATGCCAATAGTTCCATACAGAGCACATACAAACCAATAATTGTAGAAAATATCTGTAATGAAGACTCATACAAAATAATTTTTGAAGGCATGTAGCACAAATAGAACTTATATCAAAACAAGGCTTTTGAAATATTGTGGATTCAAATCTTATCTGTACTTATTTTATACAACTTAGTCTGATACCTTAATTCATGCAGAGCAGGACTTGATTCTAAGATCACTTCAGTTAATGTCAGTGTTGCAGGTTAGTTTTGTACTAAGTTTACTAAAGGATGCAATGTTAGCACATTATTCTTCTGTCCATTCAGTCAACTAAGAGAAATATGTTTCACCACTGTGTTTAAACAAAATTGTTTTGTAGAATAAGGCCTAAGGGATATTGACTCTAAGTTAATTAGAATTTGATTTAATGGATTTAGAGGACTTCAAATTAATTGTTTGAGCAGGCATAAGGCTCCTTGCAAGTCTTACTTATACTGAACTTTATAGGCAATATATAGAATATAAAAAAGTAACTTCAGATATCTGTCATCCTCAAACCTGTAGCATCAGTGTGCACTCTTTTCTTTATGGAGCAAGGAAATATACCTAAAAGCAATGGGAAATTACCTAGCTTGAAGGGAGAAAGTACTGTTTGAATAGATTTGCTCTCTTTTCTAAAGTCTAAGTTTATATAGTCCTGTCAGACACAGCTTTTAAATGATCAATCTTTGTTTAAAGGTGTTGCATATTTTAAGAAATTACTTGCAGTATTAGTGTTTGGTGGTTTTTCATAATATAGGGACCAGAATACTAAATTTCACTATTCATACTATAAATGTGCCATTCTGGTTATAATAAATTAATCTTTCTCACTAGCTAGTGCTGGCTGCAAGAAGGAGGTGAGACCCTTGTATCCTTCTTAAAGCCCTTTTGCCAATAAAATTAATCAATATCTCTGATTAAGTCTTTTACAGTCACTTTAACTCCAGTAGCTTATTTTTTTTAGCGATTTATGCTCTGATATTCAGACTTCAAAACAAATTAAATAAAGATACAGAAGGCCAAAGAGCAATGCAGAACTGTTTTGCCTCCTTTTGCAAAGAAATGAAAATATAGTGGGATGCAAGACAAAAGAAATAAGTTAAGCCAAGGAATAAGTAATGCAAAGATTATTCTATTAAATTATATGTAATATGAATGCAGAGGACTTATACAACAGTTTATATTGAAAATCCCCTGAATATACATGATTACCCTTATTTGTTCCAGACTGTGAATATGAAAATCAGGATTATGGGATTTATCAGATTTTATTTTTTTTCTGTAAAACCAGCAAGAACATTTTTATTACATGCTAATTTTCTTTTCTTGCCTGTGATAAAATTATATAGTCTCTAAACCATTAAGAGTACTTCTTTATTTTCAGAAATGCAGTGATTCCTCAATAAAGTCACCAGGATGGGAACAAAGACGCTTGCAGAAACTGCTGCAGTGTGACCACCACAGCTCACTTACTGTCCTGTCCCACATGGGATAGGAAACTGCTCAGTGGTTCTCATCAACTCCAATCTTCTCTCTTTTTGAGAAGTCTTTTAAATCTGATTAATGAATTTAATGGCTATTTGTTAAAGTCTACTTGGTTAATACATAGAACTGGTCCTGAAGATCAGGATGAAAAGAATCTGATTTATAGTTATTGATCACTTCCAGAAAAAGTCTGGTCTTCTAAAGTCAAGCCAGGACACAAATTGAGGGAGGAGATTAATTTAATACCTGTAACTCTTTGGGATAAGGTAGTCATATACACAAGTATTTGCAAGCTTAAGCCCTGTTGTAGCTACAGTTACTAATCTGAATAGTCTTAGTGAATGCAGTGTGATTTCTAATGTGTTTGTATATTGGTTCCTCAGTGTAAAGGTGGCACTTGATCCTGAAAATGGTTGTGTATTATACAGCTTGATTCTGTATGATGCAAATGGCTTTGTCATCATGATGAAACTATTCTGGGTAGTAAATGAATTTGCAAAACTTTGTCAGATTAATGCCCAGGTTACCAGAACAAAAAACCATTACAGGAAAAGTCAGTCAAATATGCAAACTAAAAATTGCCAGATTACTTAATAGTAGTTTCTAATATTCTCTGCTTTCAGTAAATGTAGGAAAGTAAATTCTTTAAACAAGACTAATGAAGACAGTTTCTGTATCAACACAGGCTTTTCTTTCCTTTGGATAGTGTTATTCACACTGAGGAAAAGTAAATATCTCTTGCATATCTGTGTTCTTATTATTATGTGGTTAATAATTGCTGGTGAAAAATCATCTCCAGTGGTGCTTCAGAAACAAAATATGATTATCATAATCTGCAAAATCAGGATTCCTTTTTTAATCAGACCCTAAAGATAATGAGGTTTAGAGATGACCTGATGTATATGGTACTTACTCCTTTATTTAATTTCCTTGCAGCATTGCAGAAGTGTGTGTAAGCATTTCCCCATTCCTCTTCAGTGAAGATTCACCTGATACTAATATTATCACTTTCAATGGAGTTATCTTTTGGTCATCCCACAGTCTCTAGTTCATCAGTAGCCTTCTGCCTCTGCTACTGGTCTCCTCATTCAAATGTATGAGAGACATGATGAAAGCAAGTAACTGGTTTCTGTTATTTAGTTGTTTTCTTTCTAGTAAAATAAAACCATAGAAGTCAGCAGCTCTAAATGGACCAAGGAGATGTGTAACTGGTTTGGGAAAACAGCATCAAATTCCTGACCAAAAAAAAAAAGGGACTCAGGGCTTTTGATTACTAGGAAGTTATAGGTCCATGTGTGAGTTTCCATGTGTGAGTTTTGATTGATCTCAATAAATAGACTCTGATCTGTAAGAGTTTGTCTCTCACTGAAATGCCACCACTGTGTGCAGACAGGCTATCACTGTATCTTCTGCACCTCCTGCTCCTGCTCCAACTATTCCTTGTCCCCCAGGCTGTGGTGATATCCAGGAGTTACAAAGCTTGGGTTGCACTGCTGTGATATGACAGCCAACCCTTCAGCCTGCTTTGCCACAGCAATATCCAGACACCCATGCTTGGTCTCTATGCTGGATTAGAGGTTCTTTAGGTGTGGGAATATACTGGTCAATGCAGTGTCATTGTTTATGTGCTGACTGGATAACAGCCATTATTTTTATATAGAGTTGATTTAATGAACCAGCCACCTAGAGAAATGCTTTTTGGGTAGTGTCTTTGTTTCCTAAAAATGAAGGATAAGGAATGCCTTAAAATATACTGCTTTATTACTGTAAGCCATATATATTTGGTTTTCCTTGTAAAAAGTGCCCTTTTCCTTGTAAAAAGTGCCCATCCCAACTAAATTAAAAAAAAAAAAAAAGCCATGGCATTGGTTTGAGGGGTGGGTACTTGGCAGGGAATGCACCTGGGTGTAAGTGAGGGCAGGAGTCACAGGTGTGCTCCTGGTGAGGGTGTATGCCAGTTTCAGGTGAGCAAAAGCTTCCCACTGTGAACTGAAACCAGTACAAACCAGGAAACAAAAAGAAATATTCATTCAAGCTGTCCACGTCAGACTGCTGAGGAAGGAGGCAGGTCAGTTTGGTTAATCATTGCCAAGACAGACATTCACCACTGATCACATGACTAGACCACATCTGAGATAAGAAAACACCTATTCCAAGCAGAAGGAATCGAAAAGCCTCCCTTATTTACATGTTCTGGCTTTATTGTTTTGCCGTAACAGGAGAGGCTCCGTACTTTGCTGCTGTTCTCAGAGCTCAGCCCAGCACAGGTGTTGTGTTGCTTTCCTTTTTCTGAAGAGGAAGTGAAAAATTCCCTCCACACGTGCACTGGCACTCGAATGCTTAGGTTTCACTCCCTAATTGGGAACCGTCTGTAATGAGTCTCCGTGGGATCCAGAGAGGAGCTTCCAGCTGTGCCAAGAGTTGTTTCATTTTGTGCCAAAGGAGAAGGGGGAGAAGTCCGCAAAAAGCTAAGATGTGGATGGTGCAAAAATTGGTCTAAGGGCCTTGCAACCAGGAAAAGCAAAAGACAAGCAGAAGCAGGAGAAGCAACAAAGAATCAGGATGGGAAACTTCTGCCGGAAGCACTGTCCCTGTTTGAAGCCTTGCCTTCCCTGCTTTTTCTTTCAGAGTAACGGTGAGCAGGAAGACAAAGGAGGCCAGGTCTTCACCAACCTTGCAGTGGTAAAATCTGACCTCCAAGCAGGACAGAAGGACTTAGAGAGTAAGATAAAAGAGAAACCTTTACCTCCCCTGCCTGGCCAGGACCTAGCAACCATTTGCAACTTTGTGGCATTGTTCGACTATGATGCTCGCACTGAGGACGACTTGAGCTTCCGAGCTGGGGATAAACTGGAAGTGCTGAATGCATCCCATGAGGGATGGTGGTACGCCAGGCTCCTCCTGCCAGAGGGGTCAGTCTGTCCTGGCCGCAAGATCACGGGCTACATCCCTGCCAACTACATAGCTGCTGACCAGAGCATCGAAGCTGAGCCGTGAGTAACCCACCTTGTGTGAAATGAGAGTCTTTTCTGTTATGTTAAATGGGTTTGGGACAGGAGGTCACGGCCTTTTCTCTTGCTGGGTACTACCCTGCCACACTCAACCTCTGGTGGTCCTAGAGGTGGTAGCACTCGTTGGCATGTACAAGGAAAAGACACCGTGGTCACAGGAAAATGAAATTACCAAAGGCAGAGTGTGGAAGGGTTTTATTTTGTTTTAAATAATTTCCTTCTGTGATATACACTAATCAGTTGTTTAAAAATCACCTAGGAAGATCAAGTTGGTTACTGCTGTGATGATTCATTACTTTTATTTGTGTAAGAGTGTGTATCAGATAATACCCACAGAGTAGAAATATATGACCCCTGCCCTGAATAGTGTTCAGCTTAACCAGCGAAGTTACCAGTCAATCAGTTAAAGCAAGCTACCTTTGCACCTTTTCATCTTCCAAATGATGTGTGAGTCCCTAACATAAGTTTCAAATGGTTTCTTCTAGTCTATGCGCATCTTCTCTGGAGGCAAATCTATGCTCTCAGGACAAAATTAACTGCAGCAAGTACTGCAAAGGGCAAAAGTAGATACAACAACAGAGTACAGATGAAGTTATTAAATTTTCACAGAGTTTAATTATCCATCCCATCTTCTTCTGCCCCTTCAAAGCGTGCCAGTTCTTATTAAATATTCTGAAATAAATCAGGAATCACACAGAATCAGTTACTTGGCTCCCTATTAATGATGAGTAAGGTCTGAATCAGCTTGGGCACAGTTACTTCTGTGTGTTGAAGTCAGAGTCAACATTTGCTGAAATAGGTCTGGCTGCAGTTCCAGAGGTATATTTTGGAAAAAAATATCACTGTGTAAAAAAAGGCCATAAGTGACATTCATTATTAGTCTCAGAATGAATATTGACTTTAGAGGGATGGTGATGCAGCCTTTCAGTTAAATCTCATTTGGACCTGAAACATCATCTTCGACCTGATCTGCCCACTGTACTGCCACAGGTTAGGAAAATTGGCTCAGATATGGTTATGCCAGTCTTTTATCAGCTGTAGGATTTTTGCTAGAGGCATTTTAGGGCAACTCTAAGATTAATCTCTAACCTGAAGACTTTAATTTCCAGAGCTTGACCAGCTGTTTCTATTTCTGTATTGAGGCAGACAACATTTTCTATGGTCATGTTCAAAAAAATTCTTCCAACCAGAGAAATTAATCTGCAGGGAAGGCATTTTCTGAATCACTAGATAAATGGTGGTAGGCTCTAATTTAGCTCAGGTTGGCCTTTGCTCTCTTTCAAGAGCTAGTTTTCTTAGAACTCATCAGATTTCTTTATGCTGTTAATACTTTGAAAGTAATTTTTCTCAGTTATACAACATCTCAGCTCCTAATGTCCTTATCTTTCTATATCAAGAGCTTCAAATACGAAGTTAAGTTTACCAAAATGTATTGTTGTGTAACCTCTGGTTTTTTACTTGTTACTGAATCAATTTTATTGTTTTTTACTTTTTTTATATACCTTTCTCCCTTTATATTAATGACTAAGTTATAAGAAAACATTTTTCTCTATAGATTATTAGAAAATTGGAGAGGAAACAATGGAGAATTTTTCCAGCTCTCAGATGAAGTAATTTCTCCAAAATGAGCTTTTTTATTTCACAGCGAGATTAATGTGTCTTAAACATGTTGTCTTTTCTCAGATTTCTTTCTAAGTTACTTGGCTTTAGTGATCTTCATATATCTACAAGCCTGTCAGCCCACACACGTATAGCAACAGATTAACTGAGGTTAGAAGGGACCTCTGCAGGACATTTGAAGAGTCATCCCAACTCAAACATAAATAAAGCCAAATAAAAGCTAGACCTCTTTGCTTTCTTGGGCATTTCCAGTTGAGCTGTTCATGCTCAAGGTGAGGATTTTTATTGCCTTGTATCAGATTGGAAGATCCCTTGCTACAATTTCCTCCAAGAACTCCCTTTCACCCACCCTCTGTAGTTTACACCTCTGTTATCCTAGTGAAACAGTAAGAACAAGAGTAATGATGGTTTAAAGAACCATGCTTTGTTTTCCCTAAAGTGAAGATTACAACTGGAAAAAAGGTTGTTCTAGTATCTCTTTTATTAAAATTCAAAGATTTAATAATTCTCTTTACCCCAACCTAAGTTTATCCTCTCTCATCTCTCTATTTTGGTTTTAATTCCCTTTGGTGCTGGCCAATTTTTCATTGCCATGGTATAGACATTTGTGGAAATATGCAAAGTTTCTAATGCATGATTGCATCCTGTATGACAGTCCTTTATGGCCCCAGCACAGAATTGACCAAGAATGGAAGACTTACAATCTCGTATTCACCTGCCAAAATGCACATTTACCATATATTTGCAGTGTGTTTTTTATCCTTGCAATATTTGCCAGGCACAGTTGATCAACAGTCTTTGACTTAATTAAATGCACATTTTGTAGCACCAGCCAGCTTTTGTACATCTGCGGAGACAACAGGAATTTTATTTCTGGATTGCATCTCCATCTTATTAGACAAAGAATCACTGGCTATTCTGTTCTGAGAAACAAACTAAATTAATTGTGTGACTCTGAGGAAGAAAACTAGACTGATCACATTCTTTAGCAGCTGATTTCAGCGTGTTTGTGTAGGAACTATTTTAAAAATTTCATTCATATGCATGCGTGGCTACTCCATAAAGTCAGTGAAACAAAGGAACAGAGGGGCATGAAAGGTCCTACAGCGAGAAATGACAGGGCCACTCTGCAAGTTTAGCCAATAAATGCTTGAAAGCCACTTGCAGAGTAGTCAAATTTCTTTTGCTTATCATTCCAGTTTTGACTGTGACCTTAAGAGTATTAACAAGCAAATATATCCGGCCCTCTTTTATCAACATATTGACATGGTCTTTCTTATAGACAGTTAGAGATCAGATAGTCCATCTGGATCTGTATTGTCAGTTCTGGCAGACAATAATGCTGGGTCATTGCTTGTTCTCAACAAGTGCTGCAGCAGACCAGTTTGTCTCCTTGATGAAATGTCTGTGAATTTTTATCAGGGAGAAAGGCATGCTTTTTTTTTTACTTCTCCTTGGTAAGAAAGAGAATGAAGTAAAGCAAGAAGGAAAGCGAGAAACTTCTTTAGATAACAATTTTTCTTCCTGGATGTCTCTGACTATCTGATATGACTGAGGTAGAGCTGATAAGGTGGATCAATATCTGGGAGAAAGGGTTTGTGATATCTCATCTGGGGAAAACAAAAAAATAAACACTATTTATAACAAAGGCAATTCTCATGTACCCTTGGCTATCAGAACTGAGAAAGAATGAGATTCCTTTACTGTGTTGCTCTCCTCAGACCAAAGGTTATTGGTAGAAGTTGTATGCTACAATTGAAGGGGCATTTTTTATATTTTGCTAGTATATTTATATTATATACTAGAACTAAGGTATATAAAAAATCAAACACTTCTTATTTCTGCATGATTTCTTGCTAAGAAAAAAATGTTGTTTTGCTTCCTTCCTTTGGCTTTATGATCTCTTTGTAGGTGGACTACTTGGATGAAATGAGTAACAATCTGTGTGAATAAGGGAAAAAAAGGTAAATCCATGGCTTGAGTTCTATCTGCTGCAATATTTCAGTCCAAACATGTGCTGCACAAGATGAAATGCATCCAAGAAGTGCACACCTGCCACAATGAAGTCTGTTTTGGACAGACTGAGGAAACAAGGCTTTTCATTTTTATATTTACCAGTAAAGCATTTTCTCATTGCTGAGCTCTTCTAGCACCTGCTGTACTTCTTATACCAAAAACAACCTGTCAGGTGGAGAGGTTGTGAAGGTGTTTAGTGTCTCTGGAGACAGGTGTGTTCTCCTGGCCCCACCTGGGATAGGTGGGACAAGGCAGTTGGGGAGTGGAAGCATTAATCTGGCAAACCACAGTCACACAGTGAACTTTCTCTTCATGAGGAAATAAATCTGGTACCATGAAAACATTCTTTTAAATTATATCTCACCAAAAGCAGACACAAACTATGCTAATGATTAATTAGCAACTGTGAGAGCACTTAGTGCTTTTCTTTTTTCTGCATCACAGGTAGCAGTCAAAACCACGAGCCAGACAGATATTTCATTTCTAAGGTAGTTTGAATGAGGTTGTATCTGCTGCATCCCATGAATTTGGAATGCTCTTCTTTCTGTGTTTAGACATATAACACTTGGAAAACAAAAAACGTTATTGGAGATAGAATCACATAATTTAATTTGCACATCCAACAAAGGATGATCAGAAAAAACAACTTGACAAATATCAAAATCTGAACTAAAAGATAGATCTTCTTGACAAAGAGTGTGACCTTCCTGTCGCTGTGCTCTTTTTCTGTGTCTGTTATTCTGCTCTACAAACAGCAACCATAGTAACACATTCACCTGCTCTTGTTTTATTACTGACAGTTGTTTAAACTAAACAAGAAAATGAAATAGTGCAAATTGTTCTGGACAAAAAATACAGCCCAGCTCTACAGTCAATTTTAATGAAGCAAAAATAAAACACCACACTGCTGGAGTGATATGAATTCTGGTTTTGATAGAGGAAAGACAGGTTGTTCTTGGAGGGGGCTCTTGCCTTCCATCCTGGCGGATCTGTTGTTTATTGAAAGAAAACTTACAATCATAAAATCATAGAATCACTGAGGTTGAAAAAGACCTCTAAGATAATCGAGTCCAACCATTAACCCAGCACCACTGTATTTGCCACTGGCCCCAAGAGCCACATCCACATGCCTTTTGAACACTTCCTGGCATCGTGATTCCACCAGTTCCTCAGAAAGCTTGTTCCAGTGCTTGACAACCCTTTTCATGAAGAATTTTTTAAAAATAACCAATCCCCTTCTTTGGCCCAACTCTTCCTCTCTTCTTGTCATTTGTTATCTGGAAGAGACTGACCCCCACCTCACAATAACCCCTTTCCAGGTAGTTACAGAGAGCAATGAGATGACCCCTGAGAACTTTTTTCTCTTGACTAAACAACCCCAGCTCCCTCAGCTGCTCCTCCTCCTTGTGCTCCAGACCCTTTTTTAGCTCCATTGCCCTTCTCTGGACATGCTCCAGTACCTCAGTGTCCTTCTTGTAGTGAGGGAGTCCAGAACTGAACATAGGACTCGCCAGTGCCGAGTAAAGAAGGACAATCACTGCCCCGGTCCTGCTGGCCACATCATTGCTGCTACAGGCCAGGGTGCCAGTGGCCATCATTCATTCCATGTGTTCATGCCAGCATTATTGACACAAGACTGCTGTGCTGAGGGAAGCAAATCCGTACAAATTCCTAGTCATTGCTATGATCTTCTTTGACCTAGATTAGGTCAAAGAAGATCATAGCAATTACTTTTAAATTTTGTCAGTTTTGAAAATATTTCTTATATCTTATGTAGGTATTTCCCAGCTGGTGGAAACTGAGCCCCAGACTTAATCAGTGAAGCCTCACCAGTCAATTCCACAGTGAGCTTTTCAAACAACCATCTGAAAGCAGAAGTGTCTTGTAGGTTATTTTTGTCAATCTCCATAATTCCTTCACCTTCTGTTACCTGACTCAGCTTTAACTATTTCATACATTGACCGAATCTCAGTTACTATATGTGAATAATAAAGCTTTCTCTGGGCTGACTTGTTTTAAACTTTGTGCAAAGTGAGGCTTTTGGGGTTTTGTTGGTTCACATGGGTCATTTTTCAAAGTGGCATTTACAGTCAAAATGTCTAGAGGCTTTTTTAAAAGTGAAACCTTGGATTCTACTGAATACCTCAGAAAACTGAATGTAATCCACTGTGGTTTCTGTGTGCTGCCTCTCTCTTGCTCTCATAGTTCCTTATTACATTCCTCACTTTCATAGCTCCTTATTCATAGTACAAACTCCTGAGGACATTGCCGGAATCACCACTAACCCTTGTACTGAAATGAACTTGTACAAATTGTTCATTGCTAATGTGACTATACAAAGTTCTAGTAGGTTGTTTGTGCATTCTTGGAACCTGCTAGGTACAAAAGTAATTCTTATATATTTTATTGGTAGAAAAGGTCTCTATCAACAAAATATATATTTAGTATAAAACGTTGAAAAGCCTTTATGTGAAAGTCCATCTTTTCTTTCAACTGATATACTTTATCTATGGTTTTTGTGTGTGTCTGTGTGTGTGTGCATACATGTGTACACATACACAATATAGAGAAAGTTTATAAGACTGATATTTTTAAGATCATGCAATACAGCCCTATGAGATGAGGTGTGTATTGCTAAGCTAGATCATGGCTTTGATGGTTTTTGACTTGGGAGTGCCTTTCTTGAATTTAAACAATGGAATACTGCAAAAAAACCCATTAAATTAATGATTTAACTTCTTTAATGATGGTTAAGCATTCCAGTGCTGTCTTCAAGCACATATCAAACTTAGACTTAATTTCTGCTTATTTTTAAAATATTCAAAGACTATAGTGAACACAGAAGGAAATGGTTTACCAAACTGTAAAATGACAAATTTTTTCCAAGTGCCAGTACTGTTTATACATCCATGTGCATATCCATGTCCAGAAAATGCGTTTCTGCTCAGAAAAGTGGAAAGAGTTAAGGCATTGTAGATGAGCAATTAATGAAAACTTGTTCTGGCAGTGTGGTTTTGTAAATATATATGACTTTGTCTATTCAAATTCTGAGAAATTAGAAAATTTTATCTTACCTTGTCTTTATTCAAAATTAGTGTGAGTATTATATATTATAATCATTAGCTACTAGTTTTCAGTACCCTATTATGAGGAATATGGCAATGAATCATGTCAACACCAAAAAAAGGTCCTTAAAACACATCCTGCAAACACAACCAGTTAGCTTTCCCTAAAGCTTGGTGGCCTTTACAGTGCCTTTTAGAGAAAAAAGAAAAATAAAGGCCACATACTAGTCATAACAACTTGATAGTCCTGTTTGGTGGGGTTTTTTCCCAACTCAGTAGGAATAAGCATTGTGCACGCTAGCATAGATTAGTTGTGTTTGAGTAATGTTGTTGGCAAAAACATTTTCCAGGTATTGTACAATGTTTCCTCAGTAGCTGTCTTTGATGGCTCTCTGCCCAGGACAATACAGAGCTGTGCAGAGCTGAGTGATCTCTGAGCAGGTTTAGAACTGAGAAATAGTAACCAACAGTTCAGCCAGGCTAAGAAGTCCTAAAGTTGGGCTTATTTTAAACAAACTAGGTCAAATATCTCTGTGAGGAATTGTTTTGTCACATGTGAAAAGCACTGTTGGTTATAGAAGACTTTCTTTATGTAAGATTCTATCTGTACTGCAGAGATTAGGACATAAAAACATAAGAGATACCCTACAAGGTCAAACCAATGGCTGTCTCTAGCCCCATTGCTTTCAGAAAGGATTTTGTGAAAAGTGCACAAGCCCATCTACTTTGTTTGGTCTCTTACCTTTGTACTTCACTGCGGGCTGGAACAGTTGTATAAGCAAAGTCAAGGGTACATCACTGCCATGTCTAATTACAGACCTATTGTCAGGTCTGCTTAGCAAAACCATAGGTGTTGACACTGCACAATTCTTTATTTCTGTTGGTGGGCAAAGACCAAGCTATTAGGAGAAAAAACAACTCCACAAAAAACCCTCTCATCTCTGCAGAAAGTTTTATATTTCTAAGCAAGTGTTTGGCTTGTTTTTTATCCTACATTGTTGACCACTTAGTCATTAGTGACAGAAAAAAAAGGACATGCTGAAAATAAATAGGCACAAAAGGAAATGGTAGCACTGCACAGGTCCCTGTGACATTCAGGGACTGGTCCTTTACAGATCTCACCTATCTGCCCCATCTACACTAATGCCTCTAAGTCAACCCAGGCTGCAGGCATCGATGACTTTACCCTCACAGATTTATCCATCAATTAATTTTGCTCTGTACCACAACTCTGCAAAAAGTGGATGAAGATATCTGCTCTGCCACCAGTGTCTTGGGCAGTCATGGGGTTTTGGTTTTTTTTTGCTTCTCAGGGTTTCTGTATTATTTTTGTACTCAGTTTCTCGGTGAGAAAAGAAAATAATTTCTTTGGAAGGATTTTCTCAAGAAAATCAATTGAGTGCTTTTGGAAGCTGTAATGGTTTAAGTGAATGTATGATTGAAAATCTTCTAGTCTATTTGAGTTTCCTATGGTGTTAAATCAATCCATGTTATTTGTGTTCTCTGTACCGTGTTAACATTAAGGCTACCTCAAGATTTCCACTTTGTTCCTCAGTTATGAACAGCAGAGTTATTACTACTTTTACAGTATATTATATCAGTGTAGAAGTACAAATATATATACAGGTACAAATATATACAGATACTACTAACATTGATGCAAGATTTTACAATGCTGTTTGAAAGACTCTATGCAGCAAAGTCTGCATAGAGGTCTCAAGAATGTATTTTAAGTTTGGGGTTTTTTTAAAGAGGTGATTATATGGCTGTATTTCACACCTCAAATCCTAAAGCAATGGATGTTAAAGACAGTGGTAGCCTCTCATTGACTCCAAAGGCAAGTTGTTGTTTCAGAACAAGCTTTAAATGCAATTGAACCCTTATTCAGGTGCAAAACTACAACAGAGAAGAAATGTTGACATTTGACTTTAATCTCTTAAATGGGACTTGTGTAACTAAAACATCACAAAAATAATATGATATCACTTTCACCTACTGTTTGTTTTCTCATATAGAAGAACTTCAGAGCAGATTAAATAATACAGCATGCAGATGACTAATATTGTGAAGAATGACTACAAATATTAAAAATAATTACACATAGTGAAGCAGGGACTCACAAAATGAGATGAATTTATGGATATTTCCAAAAATTAATCCTATCAGATTGTGATTTGTTTCCTGTCGTGCAGTGAACCCAGTATTGGGTGAGCTATGCTAAATTACAGAGATCATGCCCTTGGCCTTGTAATACTATTCTTACAGGAGAAACAGACACTTCCAGTCATTATGGAGTGCAAGAGTAGCCAAAGGTGCATTGGTTCATCATCCTGCAGCAGAGTCAAAGCAAGTAAATTTCTGTGTTTGCTGCAGTCAGCTGCCAATATCAACTACTGAAAAATGAATGTTGTATTATTCATAATCCCTCACAACAGGTGACAGTAAGGTCATGGCCCACCGTGTCCTTGAGGGAAAGGTTTACACACAATGTGTCACAGATTTTTAGACTAATGCACAAGTAATCTTGTGTTTATGTTTACAAGACAGTAAATTTGTTTTAGAGTGGAAGAGGAAATGCCTGCCATTGTGGTGGGCTTAAACCAATTTACTCACTGTTGAATTTTTCCTTATCTAAACAATCCCACGCAGTACTTAACTGTAAAAGCCTGTGAAGCCCTGAAAAGCCCTTTATTTAGGGTTCTTTATTTTAGGGCCCTTTATTTAGGGCACAGCTCATTATTTATTATGCTGAAAACAATACGGCACAATACAAAACAAAGATATTTCTTGGACCAAAACAGACTTCAGGGGCTCAGAGTCCTTTTTGACACATCTGTTGCCCTCTTCACATGAGAAAGTAATCTCCTGCAGTTTCTTCATCTCTGCCCCAGTGATTTGTTAGTGGAACCTGGGGCTCCTTTTGGGTCTCAGATACACATAAGGTCAGTCTGCCAGGGGAGGTGGGAGTTCTACATTTGCAGCCATTGAGATTGTGTGCAGTAAGCTACTGTTCAGTATAACAGTCCAGTTGTCAGTGATTAGTAAATTGAAACCATCTGTTTTTAAAGACACTACACTAGGAAAGTGTGGTGAATCTGCTACTTCAGTCTATAAGTATAAAGACTTTTTTCTGGCCATAACCTGCAAATTCCCATCTTGCTGCAAAGAAATGGTAGCAAAAGTAATACCTAATTTTGGTGGTAGGCTCATAGACATTCAGTGCCCAAAATATTACCTCGGTTTATAAAAGTGCTGTTTTCCATATTACAGTAGTTAAGCATCTATGCATTGTAAATTGTACATTGTAAATTCCAGCAAGATGGTGACTATAATATATTAGAAACATAAGTTTAAATTGCCTTGTTTTAGCTAGAGGTCCCCTTTTATGTGGATGAATGTATCACTGGTTTTCTAGTGTGCATATTCATTATCAAATAAATATGGGACAAGAGAAAGGAAAATGTCTCCTTTCTTGTGGAAGAAAGAAACAGAGAGGTTTCTCAAGAATCCTTCATTTTAGCTTTGTATGAAATCAAAATATGGCCTGAAATAGTGTGAAGAATATTGCTTGGTTTTATCTTGTGTTCAGATAATGTAATCATTTCTGAACAAAATTAAAAGGAAAAGAAGGGTTATATTTTGTTGGAACTTCTATTTGAAAATAGAAACAAAAAAACCTTTAAATTTTAAAATTATTCAAATTGAGTACTTTCCTAAATTAAACTATAACATTTTGTTTAGAAAATACATGGAGAAGTATAATTTAATTCTCTTTCCCTTTTTGCTTCTATGCTTCTTCTCATATCTCCTCTTATATTCTGCCATCTCACCAATAAGACTCTCTGAAGTCTTAACATAAATTTAGTGTTTCTGGAAAAACACCAACCAGTCAGCTATATCTGCTGACAAGAACACTAGGAAAACGTTATCCAAAAGCCAAGAGCAAAATGGGATCTGTTATTTTCTAAAACTGTATTTCACACTGTAGTGGTTATTCAAAGAAAAATCGCAATGTTGATCTCAAAGTGTGGAAAATACAGCAAAACTTAGAGTATGCTGCTACAGGCAGTCACTTTCAAACATACAGACAGGCTTTTAAAAACATAAACTAGTGTTGCTCTGTTGCTTTGATAGATCTCTGCTGCTTACATAGTGTAGAAATGAGCCCTTTTTTTTTTTACACAACTACTTTATACACATCTATTCACATGTTCTATGTTTTACTCTGTGGAAAGAAAAAAAACTTATTCCACCCACTGTGAAAAGATTCAGAAGCTCCAAGTCCCACACAAATGCACACAAGACAGTCTTCATTTTAGTTTGTGGTAAGTTATTCAACAACAGAGTTCTGAGCAATATACTGACTCAGTTCTTTCCGTATGAAGCAAATTCATTGTAGCTGGCAAAGGTCAAGTGTGATGCCTGACAAAACCATTCCTGAAGACCTGAATTTCTGGTTTCATCTGAAGGGAATTAGATTCTAATTGTGGTGAACCAGGAATCAGAACTGTGCTGAGTCATTCTACATAAACAGTTTAAATGTTTTTTTATTTCAACTCAAAGTCAGGTACTCTCTGCAGTGTGTTAAGATCTCAGATGATTTACTTATGTAGACAGAGAAGGGTGTTGTTACATAAATGTTTTTTAACAACCTCCCCTGACTCACTTTTTGCTGATGGTACTTTGGTGAATGAGGTTTAATCAATGACTTCTAGACAATAAATACATGTGATGAAAGCTAATGTTAAAGTATTCTTTTGGCAAGTACAAAAATGAGTGGTGTGATGAACTAAGAAAGTGAAAGAGAAAAGATCTGTATACAGCAATCCTCACAGTGAGAGTTAGTCTGTGAAATTGTTTCAAGAGATGTTCTCTAAAATTGTTTTCCCAAGTAGAACTGGAATGGTTGCCAAAGGCCAGGCTCCCTGTGGGAGCAGGGTAAGATGAAAACCAGCATTTGCTGAGCAGTGCAGCAGCTCAGCAGCAGCTATAGCCCTTGGGCACTGAATGCAGTCCTCAGCTTTGTCTTTCTTTTCTCATCATTGCCTACCAACTCTGGCTTTCTTCTTCAATCCATCCACTTGCTAATATTCTATGGTCCTCTGAGCTTTGAATTTTTACTGTCCTGTTTTCTCCCTTCCTCCTGTAATGTTCTATGACTTCCTTTACCATTCACTTTAAATTCCTTCCTCTTAAATTTTGTCCTTCCATGTACCCTTCAGTATCCGATAATAAATGACTGTGAGAGACAGGCAGAATGAAAAATTATCCCAGGCATGCCTGTAGAAAGAAGTAAGCAGGAAAGGCTCTGCCTAAAACCCAACCTTAAGTTTTCTGGATTCTGCCCAATTAAAGTCTGCAAGCCCTAGAGAAATCCCTGACTTTTCACTGTGTAGATTCTTGTGCCATTTATGGGAAAGTTCGTGTTTTCCAAAATGCTCTTGAAAGGAATCTTGCTGGCAAGTGTTCATCTTTATGGTTTAGCCAGACTAAAGATTTTTTCTGGTTTTGGTTAGTTTTATCTCATATGTTTTTGGTGGGTTTTTTGTTTGTTTGTTTGTTTGGGGTTTTTTTGTTTGTTTGTTTGTTTGGTTTGGTTTGGTTTCTCCTGGAAAGTGTCATCAGGTTCCCTGTAGACTGCTCAGGGAAAAGATTAAGCAGCCAGTGCTCATCTCCCACTCTCTCCTTCATGTAAACACCTCATCATTTGTAAAGCACATTTTTTTCTTAGTTATGTTATATCTGGAAGGCTTTCATCTATGCAGTGATATTTCCTAAATTTTTGAAAAATCAGCTCTTGAAGCAATGCTATAGCTTCATTTGTCTTATAATTAAAACAACCTAATATTTTCTATCAGACCTGGTTTAGTTGCTTTTAATTTTTCCAGGCTTTACCTAATTGAGTGTGAATTTTCCAGGATTGATGCCAGGCACAGGTGAGGGACAGGCTACCTCTTTCTCTGCCTGAAAGCAAAAAATGTGGCTCAGAACAGTACAAGAAATCTTTTGTTCATCTGTGTTGGAGAAAGGGCTTGATATTTAGTAGGGAAGACTGCTGCACCAGAAGTGTGGGCTTTATTGCTATCTAAGAAAACTTTGCTTCTAAATAACCAAGGCTTTGATTAGACTTTATATGTAGTAACTGAACATATTCATCAAAATTTGACAGTTGCATTCTCTATTTTTGATATTTTGGGAAAGTCCAAAAGTGCTTGGAGCCTTCCTGTCAGCATAGAGAGGACTTGCTGGTGTCTCCCTTGGTAAGCTTCTGCCCTTGTTTCTGCACTATTCTTTACCCACAGCAGACTGCAAACATGGCATGGATTAAAAGCTGGTTCAGCATCCCTCTTCATCCTGCATGGATGACGGCAGTGAAGAGTGGTGCACACAAGCCTGTTCAGGTTTCCCTGTGCTGAGTAAGGGCAGTGGTCACAGGGTGGTCATATGATCAAAGTAATTGAATAAGACCCTAGGAGATCTCTCTGTCTTTTTCTCTCTTTAACTTTCCATGCATCTCTCCTTGTCTTCTGTGGCACAGCAGTTGTGCCTCTTGCTGTCCAAATAAACCACTACACACTGCAGAATGTTAAATTCCTGAAAGGCAGGCCCTAGACTTTTCAAGTTGGACATCCAAAATTAGTAAAAAATACTCATCGTATTTTCATATTGCCTTAATCCCTTTCTGGGCTGTTTTTCCGCTGCAGAAGGTAAATTGCAAGGAAAAGAGGCACAAAAAGAATTTAATGAATGTTTGTAAAGCATTTGGATTTTACAGTAATGAACACTGTATTAGAGGCTGCTAGGAAAGAAGCCATTCATGTAATTTTGTAACTGGCATTGAGAGCAGATGCTAAACAATGTAAATTGTTTAAAACAGTAAATGAACTCTCTCTATGCAATGACAAAACAAAATAGAGGGTAACTATTCAGTGAGCAGCATTTATATTAACACTGCAGGGAGCACTGGATATGACCATGTAATTAAAGATGGTATCACAGTGGATCTTCTGAGAATGGCTGAGTGGATGCCATGAAAGCAATATTAATGTTGTCATCTCCTAACTTTGAAATACTTCAGTGTGCAGTTACAGCTTTCTGTGACAGCAGATTTTGAGGCATTTAAAATGTAAACTTCATATGCTGTTGGAGCATTTCTCTATTTGTTTAGCTCTTACACAAGCTTTCTTCATTCCAGAAGAAACTGGGATATATGTGGTTTTAGTATAGAGAGTATCTGGGGTCTTTTTGTCCTCACCCAAGAATTTTGCTCTAAATGTAGTAATTCTTTGCTTTGCTCAGTCAAAGAAACCTATTCTCTTCAGCTTAGTACTACAGACACAGTTAACACACTTGAGGTAATCTTCTGGAGAGGCAGATAACCTTTTTGTCAGCACCATTTGTTCCCTAATGGAGAGTTCTGGTTGAGAACTACAAGAATCTCAACAAACTCACTCAGCTGTTGACATTTAGCAGCCTCAAGAGATTCACCCTAACATGAGAAAGGAAATCCCAGTTATAAGCACTTATGAAAAGTGAGAAGCAAGATGTCCTTATGCCACAAGGTGATCCAGGATCACATTATGCTGTTCATTTTAGCATCTTCAGTGATTTTTTGGAAAATAAATGTTATGTGACTTATTTGTTATTCATTCTGTTATTTCTCCATGGTATTTTTCAGCTTTTTTGCCCTCTTTTCTCCCTCTTCATTCCTGTTGTGATCATGGTTTCTATATGTGATTGCACCTTACTGCTGACTCAGCCCTCAGAATTTTTGCTTTTGACTGAACATTAACAAAATTAAGAGTATGTCACAGACCTCTGCTTTTAGCCTTATCTTACCTCCAGTGTCCTGCAACTTGAATGAAAAACTGAAATAATCCCCCCATATCCCAGATACAATTACTTATTAAAGAACGTCAGTGACTTCAGGAATGACATTGTGGAGTTAATTCTGACTTTTTTTCATGCACATATTAAATCTAAATAATGGTAGAGGATAAAAGTGGAAAACTGGTGAGCCTTAAAGGAAATGGTCGAAAAACTTCCATATCATTGTCTCTGCTGGTTTTCAATGGGAATAACAAAAGAGCATTGAGGGATCTGCTGAGATTTCCAAGAAAGAGAAAAGATTGCAGATATTATTTCAGGGTTGGTGTTTAGCTTGGTCGTGAGCATCTTACCCATGTCCCAAAGGGGGATGCTCAGAGTCCTCAATTGCAAATTTAGAGCTTCTGTTGGAATACAATTGTGAAGGAGCTGCCCAAGGAGTGACACGTCCAAAGAAATATTTTGTCTGGCCCATGAGTGGAGTGCTTTGGCTAAGGCTCAGCACACACCTCGTGTTAGAGTCAGGATTTAGCATGTTAGGGATTCAAGAGAGACCAAGAAAAAAGGTTGAATGTAGGGAGGTGTGGGGTCTGTGAAAGGGGTGTCCAAGGAATGGCAGGCTGCCAAAAAAATATTTCCCCTGAGAGCATTTTCATCTGGAGCATGGCTGGGAATCCTTTTTTTGGGAGTGGGTTAGCTCTGACTGTTGGATAGAGTTAATTTCAGGACAGAAAAAGCCCATAGTTCCCAGATTAGTTGAAATCTTCTGTAAAATCTTCAGTCTCTATCTCAGATAAGTGCATTGCACAGATTTGATCGGGGGGGATTTTACATTAATGAGAAAGAAGAAAACTCTTTTGCATACTCTTTATTTTTGTTATGGGGATGTTTGTGTTTTGTTTTTATTTTTCCCCCACTGGGGCTTTTGTTCTTTTCTAGGCATGTTACCAGGCAGTGGAAATGTTGCCAGTGATATAGCATTGGAGAACTTTGCCTCCACATTTTTCTTTTCTTTAGCTCTTGGCCCATGTTACTCTTCCTCTCTTCTACTGTCCAGCTTGAAAGTTCCTGCCATATCTTCTTGCTATAAGAAGTGTAGAGGTAGGAGTGACTACTTTTATTTTAGCAGATTTTTCTGTAGCAAAGCACAGGGGGACAGAAAGCAAAGCCAGGTAAGTGGGGCTTTGACATTTAGATGGAGATCAGGAGTGCATTGGTCCATGGAGGACAGAAATCTTCTCAGGAAAGGCAGTGATGGAGCCAGGTAGCACTACCAGCTTCCCTTGAACTCATGACTCCATTTTAACTCAAACAGGGGTGAGTAGGTAGGCAGGAATGAGTGTAAGGTGATGTGATCTCTGTTTCTTAAAAAAATTGCCCTTCAAGTGTAACATCCAGCATTCAACTAGCTGAAGATTTCCTTTGCTGGAAGGTCTTTAGAGGTCTTAGCAGTGGTGCTGTCACAGTCAGGGAACATGCCATGACAAAACCTGCTATGACCCATGAGGTGATATGGTGGTGATAAACATGCTGTAGAACTGATGGCCAAAACAGAAGTGATTACTATGCTCTCAAAACCCACAACAAATCTCACTGGCATTCTAGTATTGAGCATCATCTGCAACAAGTGAGGACTGTGTTTGTTATGGACCTATATGAAGGTCATGTTTTCTGGCTCCAAAGTCTTCCTATATGTGGTGGCCAAAATGATTTGTAAGTACCCTGGAATTTTTAATGAACATATTCTGGATAGCTATGAATGATGGTGTAAGCAAGGGATTTGGAGGAAGCTGCTAGAAACAATCCCCCAAAAACAGATCTGGCATCCTACACTTTAAAGGGTGTTGGGATGTTGAATGCAGTGTTGGCCAAGAAAGCATGTTCCTGGGTCTTGGTGACAGAAGAGCACTATTTCTGTGCTAGCCAGACAGCTCCTGCTAGAAAAGGAAAATTTTGCCCAATTCTGAATGCACTCATTTGTGCCACACCGGGTAGTCTACTGATCCAGCATTGACAGTCATGACCCAAAGTGACCTGGATGTGAGCTGAAGCTCAGACTGATACTGTGTAAGAATTGCTAATTCAAACTTCTCCTGGACCGTCTGGTGCCAATACACTGCCCTGAAGTCAGAGAAGTTACTTAACTAGCTCAATGGATAGTGCTTCATGTTTGGTTCTTGTTTTCCAAGTGTTCTGTTTTAAAACTTTCATCTGTCTTTGAGCTATGAATAGATTTACTAAGGATTGGGTGTTGTTTTGGTCTGACCTTCCTACCTTGCAGAGCAATATCTCGTGGTGAGCAATTACTTTGATTCATTATTACTTTTTAGAGTGCTTTTCCCTCTAAGATATACACTTTTGGATGAAGTAAAATATTAAGCTTTTTGAAGCATAAGTTCAATTGCTAGAAATTGAAATAAGCTCTTCACGCTTTATAAAAGGAATTTAAATTTCCATTATGCTGAAAATAGTACTTTAAATTCAGATGTGCTTTAGTTTAAAAAAAAAAAGTGAATAACAAATTAAATTATTTGCTTTGAAGTTAAGAGATTGTTTTCTTCACCTTCAGTATTACTTTTGGTACTGTATAATTATTATTGCAAACCAAACGGCTTTGAACTAAGAATCAAGCATTCAAGTGCTATTAAAAGCAATTTTCCCTGTATTTTTCTGAAACATTTTAATCAGATCATGTAAAGTCAGGCAAATGAGGTAATACACAATATGTGTCCACTTTTCACCCTCCATAATAACTGCTTCAGTTACACTTACCTCCTCTAATACTGTTGCTCTAATTATCTTATTTTGCAAGTTAGGATCTTTTTAACTGCTGGGCTTGTCTGGAGTCAGAACCTACATGTTATGTATCCTCTATATAACCTTTAATGGTAGTTTCATATCGATTAAAGTGAAGTTTTTCCAGCCTAATAAAAATAAGCATATAAGTTGAAATGTTTTAAAATCAAAGAAGCAGATACTTATGCCTAAATGTGATGCACTTATGTGCATATTATTTTTCCAAATCATGGTTTATATTGTAGACATGGTTTAACATACACAGAGTAATAGTATATTAATTTATCTTTCCAAAATAAACCAACGGTTTCCTCTAGTTGCATGGATTGTATTACAGCTCAAGTTTTCAGCTTTAGAAATTTGAGTTACTAACGGTGTATATTCAGATGTCAAGTCACATAAAGACTATATTTTGACTATCCTGACTATAAAATCCAGTTTTGCTAACAATGCATTGGAAACTGTTTTGAGTTTGGTACAAAATTAAATTCTTTTGAAAAGGTGCTATCCTTGTAACCCAATAGGAAAGGAGACAAAAATTAAACACCTCTTCTTATACACTCTAATGAGGATTAGTCACTTGGAACACTATTGAGTGATATCTAATACTTCAAGGGGAAAAATTTTAAATTTTTTTTGCTCATATAGTTTGTTAGATTTCAGATGTTATTCTCACAGCAGGTATATTTGGAAATTTCATAAAGATTCTAATTTAGATTTTAGGGCAGATTTTCTTTGTGACTTGAATACAGTTGAACTTGTACTCTCCTTCCTTTGACAAGAACCTTAGTCAAGGATTTGAATATTTATTGATTACTTAGTTTTGTACAGTCTAATGAATTAATTAATTTAATTAGTTGAATTAATTAACACATTTAACTAATTAAAATTACTACTAACACATTACAGCTTTCTAGTGAGATTACTTTGCTTGCCAAATATGTATCAAGACCTATTTTACCCAAATCATCTTCAACTCAGAGGACAGGAATATGGTCTGGAAAATCTGTCTTTAATTTTCTTTTGTTAATAAAGCATATTCAGTGTGGGTCAGTGCTGCCTGTATTTGCCTCTTTTTATTTCCTCTATGTTAATACAAACCCATTTATCAGTCCTCATGCTTGATCAGCTAAGATATCATCAAGTATTCTCATTTATTTCCTCCATTCCTCTTGATGACTACAAGCCTTGCAGATACTAAAATAGTTTGTTGATGACTCCGTCTGTACTTTTCACTAGTCATTTACAAATCAAATAAGCAACTTACTTGTGGTGCATTGATTTATATTTGAAGTTTGTATAATGGTTTTAGCTATGATTAATTTAAAAGGAGTTCTCCTAGGAGGTTATGGCATCTTTCTGATACCTATTTATCATCCTTTGCTTCAAATGAGAGGTGGAGCTAATCTTGGAAAGAGCTTTTCATGTTTGCTGGAAGGAAGCTGAACACCACCTCAGCTGAAAATGCTGACTCATCTCTGTTTTATTTCTCTTTAAATTAAACTCAGCACAAAACAGCATGAGAGCTAAATCTTATCTTCATAGGAGCAAATTAAAATTATTTCTTGAACAAGTGAACTAGAGGGTTTAGTGAGGAAAAATGTTTTAAAAGCCATTGATCAAAGTAGATTTTCACAGAACACAGGTGCAGAGATGTTAGTAGTGACTTGGGGGATACACTGGTTTTGATTGTCAAAAAGCAGCAAAGCTGAGAAATTGCCAGTAACTCATTTGGGGTGTAGCTGAGAAATTGCCAGTAACTCATTTGGGGTGTGGACATGGCAGTGGAATGGGGAAGCAGGGTGATTTACACCTTGGAATCTGAGAGCCCTTCTGCAGTTTGAGAGATCTTTTGGCTTTTAAGGTGTTCGGTTGTTAGCACATACCTGCACCTCTACCTAGTTCAAGTGGCATCAATTGGCTTGACCTCAATTTCTGCCCTTGTAGCCTTGGCAAATTTTCTTGGGCATTTTTTTCTAGGACAAGACCAGTCTGTCACTTCTGAATGCCTGTTGCCTTGAAAGCAGTAAGATTTTCATCAGCAATAAAATCCAGATTTCACTCAAATGTGTAAGCAATGTTTTCTAGCAATAAATTTGTTCTGTAGTTCTTGTTGGCATTTTTTCCCCCCATACTATTGACATTTAATTAACATAGCACAGATTATCTCTTAGTAAATATGCAGCATGTTTATAAAAGCTAAACTGTCTTCCTGGTATGTTTCACTGAGTGGTAAAATTAATGGTTTTTATTTGTTCAGATGGTTCTTTGGCCCAATCAAACGAGCAGATGCCGAGAGACAACTGTTGTACCCTGAAAACCAGGAAGGAGCCTTCATAATCCGAGAAAGCGAGAGTCTAAAAGGCGAATACTCACTCTCAGGTATATTCTAGTTTTTCATCTGAAGCAATGTTTTAAAAATTTTTCAGGTGATCTGGGCTTTTTCATCTTTGCGAACAATAAACTGTGGGCATGAAAATGAAATTAAGTTCATAATAATGTTGGTTTTTTTACCCCAGGAGATATATAAAGAAAACTTAGCAAAAGTAATTTGAGTGTATATTTTATAGACTTTGTTTATCCATATACTCAGAACATGAATTACCTTTTTTATGCTTAGTACTTCCCGTTGTATTAGCTGTACTACCAGTTGTAGCATGGACTACCAGTACTTCCAGTGTTCTAGCTGCCTTAATATAGATAGTATTTTTATGACCAAAGCATTAAAAAATCCATCAAAATTGTACACTACAGGTCTGAGTAGTACACAAAACAAAAATAAAAGCATGTTTACAGATATATGCAATTTAAGAAAAGGAGATTTCTGTTAGAGCTCACACGTAGGTTTACATTTATTTGTTTTCAGGCATAAAATCATAGTCTTCAAAGCCGTGCTTCAGAATCTGTGATGTTTCATTGAAAATTTCACTGTAAACATCAGCAAAAAATTGGATGATGATGATGATGCATCTTGAAATTTATTTAAGCCCCTTATTTGAATCTGAATGATTATAAAATTAGAACAGTTATTAATTAATAATTCTACTCACATTTAAATATATAATATTTTTTCATGCTGTAGATATTTGCCATTTTAGATAGTAAATGCGATTGTCCATCCGTTGTTTCTGTGGACAATTGCCATCAAACTTGCCATACAAGTGCGAGTCAGGAGTATAGTGTCGTCCTTGAGACAACAGGGCTATACACCCAAACTTCCTCATGTGTTCTACCTATGTGAATTCCAGAGCCAGGAAAAGCATTTGATGTTTGTGAATAAACCATGAGTAGTCTTCTGCAGAGTTATGTCAGTAAAATGAGAGGTACATTGTCCATAACCAGATTCTTTCATATTGACTCCTCTTTTGCCTGGATGATTATGTGTCATTCACCTTCTGAGCATTTCACAGAAACACAGCTTAAGGTTGTGAAGAAACACATACTTGGTTTCACTTTCCCAATTATAACTAAAGTGTATGCACCTGCAATGTCTTGTGGTAATGTGAGGAATGCTTTTTATTGCCAAGACAAAGAAATGTGAAATACAGGGAAGCTTATTGAAATAAATGTGATATTTACAGTACTGGGAGAGTTTACTCCATAGTTTTCAGTTTGCCCTCAAGGAAGTTGGTCCTTGGCATGAAGTGCTTAAAGGAACACTACCTTTTTAGGTAGTTTTTAGCAAGGAATCAGACTGCTCCTGAGCTGTGACAGAACTGACCCCTTGGTGTGCGCACACTTTCATCCAAGAACTATATTACAGCCACAGACCTTACAAGATGCTTTCTCTATGTGTGCCAATTTATTGCTGTGTTATGTGGTTTCAACTTCCTTCAAGTTCATCAGGGAACTGATTTCATCCAAGGACTGGGCTACACTGATGACAGGGTGGTAAAGACAAGCCTGTATTATCTTCCTAATGATGGCATGTAAATGCATGGCATATTACTAAAAATCAATGAAAAATCTTTCACTTGTACACCTGGGGGCGGAAATGTAAATTCTTTTTATTCTTCAACTATAGCCTTTTACGAAAGATTTAAAATATTAATTATTTATCCTGCCTCCTAACCACTTCTCTAACAGGGAAGTAGAAGTGTCTTAGGTAAACTAGGAGATACTCCAGAGAAAAGTCCAAGAGAGTGAAAATAAATTTTAGGCCAGCATTTGTAGTGGTGTAAGATCACCTTTTGCTGCTGCTTTTTAGTTTTTCAATTACAAATTTTGGATAGAAAATTTATTCCATCTGATCTAGTGTACTTGACTCAATTATGAAAGCTTGTGGTAGATATTTTAAAAAAAATTTTATAAGCTTATTTGAGAAGAGGAAATTTGGTGATGACTGATAAGAGCAAGATATGAAACCAACAGTGTGGGTTTGTTTCATGCTGGTTTGTTTGATTAAGGAATATAAGAGTGGCACTGAAGTAAATAATGTACACAGAGGCAAGGCTCCAGCTGCAAGAGCCAGCTCTCCTTTGTGCACGAACATGGGTTGTCCTCTGAAAATGTATGCATGAATATATGTGTCATCTCAGATTTATTAAATATTTGTGCTCTTTTAGGCAAAGAAGAGGCATAAACTGAAGGAATCTGTAGGCACTATTGGTGGCATCATTTCCAAGTGCTGTTATATTCTTTAGCAGCTTCCCAGAGTTGAACATAATGTATCCTTAATGTGTTACTACATCCCAAAGAGCTAAATATTATTTGATGCTTACTGAATTGGCTTAGCCGAATGGCATCTGTTTGTATTGTGCAAGACCTTTTACTTCCAACCTAATAGAATACATCATGGTCTAGATGTTTTATGCCCATCATCTCATTACTTACTGTCTACTTCTTGGAAAGCTGGTGCAAAATAAAGCAAACAATGAAATTGTTTGTGCACTAGTAGGAAAGAAGGTTGTTCAGTTCACCAGTTTCTATGGAGAAGAGCGTTTTCCTGCATCTTTCCTGTGTGTGCCATCAGTAGGAATTATGAGACACTAAAGCTGAGGCAGAAGGATGGCTTCTATCTCCGTGCTAGCTGATACACTGACAGGGGAGAAGTCACAACCTGATATTTTTGAATATGTCCCTAATTTCTGTTTCCAAATTTTTCAGTCCAGAAACATTGGACCTCAAAAGTCCCATCTTCTGTAGGTCTGATTGGTTTTGCTCTAGCTTTTGTTGCTGTGTTAGTTTCACTGCAAAGTAGATGATAATGGCTTGAAGAGAAAACCTGGCTTTCAAAATTAAAGGTCTTTAAGAAAATATTTTAATTCTCTGTCCAGCATGCCATTTGGGTAAAAAAGAAGTTGAAGAGGAAATTTTTTTTTTCTTTTACCCAAGAGCTGATTTTTTACCTCATAAACTGATTTTATGAATTTCATTCTTGATTTCATACTCATATGGACAATGAGATATATAAGAGATTTAATGTTAATTAAGGAGACGAGTAATCTCTTTAGTAAGAAAAAAATTTTTTTAAAATTTCAATCTTTCATAAAAATTACACTTTTTGCTTCTAACTTGCCTTGTTGGAAAAACTCTCAATTTGTAAATTTTGGATAATAAATAATTGTTTAAATTAAAAAACAAAAATTCATGTTCAGAAAGCTTTTTATCATCTGTGAATAGTGAAATGGAAAGCTCATCAAGCCAGATAGGCCACTGACATGTGTTATTATAAATTTAGAGTGTTTGACATTTTAAAAATAGGTTTTCCCATTTTAAAAATGCACATGTTGTCGACAGATTTTTATGTTGATGACTCCAGCATCTGGTGTGAAATGCATTAAATTTTAAACATGTTGGTGCCATCTTAGATGTTGCCTCATTTTAATTAAAAGCCATAATTTAGATGTGCTCAGCTTAATTGAGTGTCATTGCCAATGATAGCAGGAGGCTCTGTACTTAGCCCATCAAAGAATAATGGTATCTGAAAGACTTATTGCATTAAATAACAATGTAAATGGTTTGTCTTTTCCTCAGCTATTTTTTCCATGCTCTAAAAGAATATTGTGTGCTTTCCTCTTGGGTTCCAGCCTAGGAAAAACAGGTAGATGTTTAAGGCAGCAGACTCACAGAACTGGCAAAATCATGGCAGTACTAAGAGGATGATTTTGGATCTGCCTCTGCACCCATTCTGTGCTGGTGAGAGCGATCTCATGAGCCACCCTTCTCCCACATCCACTCTGGGCATAGAGGCAGAGCAGAGGTGCTGGTGTCAGCACTGCATGGCAAGTGCTGGGGCAGGACTGCTCACAGGAGCCGTGTTGGGATACGTTGTTTTTGGCAGTAATGGAACATTAGTGTCTCCATGACTCATTTGGTGAAGGTGTGGGCTCTGCTGATGCCACCATAAATTTTTGTGCCCTGGGGAAGAAGTAGTAAATTATTTTATCCGCATTCTTCAGGTGGCAAAATCTACTTCTGCTTAACTTCTCATGTGAAGATGGATAGCTGGGAGAGGATAATCCTCCTGCTAGTCTGAAACCATGTAGAAATCTAATGGGAAGCTGTAATTCTTTTGGAAAGGGCAAGTTGAGAAAACCTCTGCAGTCTTCAAACCCAGCTGCTGTCAAACTGTGTGAAATTAAAATTACAATCCTGTCCTGGTTAGTAGTCTGGCATAGAGGTAGAGGTGACTGGAAGGGGTTATGGATAGTTCTTTCCTGAGTGATATGTGCTCTGTATAATTTTGGCAGAGGAGCCACATCATGCTGCAGAACTCCAAGTGCGTGCTGCAGGACTTGTACAGCCAAACTCAGCCCTAAAATAAAAGTAAACAACCCCTTGTCAAATAGTGCACTACTCTCAGCACTTATTACAAGATGAGACAGTATCAGTGCAGAAATTTTCTCCAGCTTCTCCTCACAAATCACCACCTGACCCAGACGCTGTCAATCATAAGGCTTTGTAAAAGGCTCATTTAAGAAATTAGAGTATATTCTTCAAACCAGCTTTTGCATTATTAATGTTAGCTACTTCACAAATAATAGTTATAATACTGCTAATAAATAAATCCGATAGTAGTAGTCAAACCGATATTACTTGCGATATACAACTGAGACTGGATTAACACAGTCATCCTGTTGGCCTTTTGTTCAATGCATCATAAAGACTAATTAATTTGACTGGATTAATTTTCCTGTGAACTTTGGAAAAGTCATTACATATTCAGTCTGTTATTACTGAATTACTCTTTCCTTCATTTTGCTTCAGGTCCATTTCCAAATGACGCATCATAAAGACATACATAAATTTTATAGTTAAAAAGTAGTAATTATGTGTGTTAATTCAAAAAGAAATATAATTTGAAAAGTGCAATGTAATATGGATTTTGTTTCCAAATATTCTCATTCCTGTCCTCATGCGGAATTGTAGGTTCCCAGATTCCTAAAAAGACTTCCTGAGGTGGAGTATTTTGAAAAGCTCCTGTCTGCTCTCTGGTGGTCTTGGATGACAATCGCACAGTACAGTGCAAAAATATTTGATCATCCATGATAGTACTTAAGGAAGGAGAGATTTCCTCTTTGATTTCATCACTTAGATGTTGAGAGAAATTATTCTGCCGATCAGTTTTGCTAATTTCATGCAACCAATTCTATGTTTTTTCCACATACAATACGTAACCATGTATTCTTCTGTTATTATAAGCAAAGCTATGGCCAAGATGGGTGCAGTGGTACTGTATGAAGAATCAGTCTTCTAGGTTTATTTTGAAACACTGTTAATGTTAGAGCTGACAGCTGTGGACTTCTTTGGAGCTAAATCAGTTAACCTACTGTATGTAATATAAACTCTCTACTGCCCATTGAACATGGACAGTGATGTCTAAATAATGGAGTGTCTTGTAAATGACACCCACATGAGTGACTAAATACATTTTCAGCTCTTCTAAACTGCCCTCTCTGATGATTCTTCTACTGGTATTCCTTTGTAAAGATGTCTAAACTAGTGGTCTCCAAACCTCTTTTTTTTTTTTTTTTTATATATATGAGATCTGTATCTCTGATTTTGTGCTGGTCCATGTCTAGCCCCAGCATGCAGGGGCCCAGCCTTTTTTCTGACACATCTAAAGAGTGTTCCAATGGTCACAGGAAGGGACACTTTGGCTGTCATGATATGCAGATAAGTAATTTATTGATTAAGACAACAGATTAGAATAAAAAACATTCCACTGAAAAGGAATTAATCAACTACCTGAAACAGAGCATTGTTGACCTGTTTTTTACATACTCCAAACATGCACAAAATTAAAAAAAAAAACCCTTGGAAGATGTGGGTGCTTTTCAGAGAACTGTGGCCATGTGGAGGGTATATCTGTTTCCTCTAAAATGCCTGCCAGCCCAACTGGCAACTATTTGGAATGTTAACACTAAAATAAGGGAAGATAAAGGAAATATTAAAAACTGACTAAATTATTTCAGTCAATTAGATGCTCTTGGCTGGTTTTGGTGTCTTCAAAGATGAGAAACACCAGCTACCTCACAGAAAGATGTATTTATTTACTTCTGCATCAGTTCTTATGGTGGAGAATCTCCAAGTCTGAATAGGTGAAGACTAAGATGCATTAAGCTATCTGAACAGTGGGCTTTAGTTTGAAAGAGGCTTTTTATAGTTGTCATATTTGGAACTAAAATAATTTATTTTAAGGTCTTCATAAATGTATTTAGGAACATTATGATGGTTAGGGTATAAATGATATTGTACCACCTAAATAATTCCTGGACACTTAACATATTTAAATCTTTTTAGTTTTTGATGGTACATCTGTGAAGCACTACAGGATCAAAAGGATGCATGGAAACTTTTTCCTAACCGAAAGGAAAACTTTCAAAACTCTGAATCAGTTGGTTGACTATTACAGCAAGAACATTGATGGCCTGTGTGTGTTGCTCAGACAGCCATGCCTAAAGGTAAGGCAGTGGATGCTGCACTGTGCAAAGTGTTTTTTGTGAGCTAACTCATCAGATACCTGTCAGAAAGTGTTGACCCCATATCTATTTCTACCATTTCAGAATGTTAATGATCTGCTTGCTTTCAGGAAGTTCTGGTTAGTGTTATAGTGGTATAGTTCATTCTTGAGGTTGACAATCAAATAATAAAGTACCACACCATTTTGAAAAAATCAAGTGTCTGGGGGGTAGGGTGTGGAAATATGCCAAATCATGATTTATTAATACCTTTTTTATAAATATATATGGAGATTAAATCTCCAACTTCATAACTCTAGCTGTCCATAAGTAATTACTGAGACAAAACCACAAGGTTCTGGCAATCAATATGTCACTGTTCAAAAAGCTTGCTAGAGGGATGATTTCTAATTTTTGGTTTCATGGCAGGATATTTTCTTTAGCATATTTCTTATTTCTAACAAAAAGCATCCAGGATAAGGGTGTTATTTTGTGTTCTTAGCTCACTTTTTTGCATGTGTGTACTCTAAGGAAACATGATTTATATCTGTTCCAGCTTTACATGACATAGTTAACAGTGATTTGTATATGTTGTTGAAAAAATATTAGAAGTCTCAATTATTGTATTATTTATTTTCTTTTACAAGATACAAACTCCTGCTACTTTTGATTTGTCTTACGAAACTGTTGATCAGTGGGAGATAGACCGACGATCTCTGAAATTCGTGAAAAAATTAGGATCTGGTCAGTTTGGTGAAGTATGGGAAGGACTGTGGAATAATACCACCCCCGTGGCAATCAAAACATTAAAACCAGGTATGTGAATTATTCTTAAATGTTAATATTAAATATTAACAAGAGTGCTCCTTTATTTTTTAAATGCTGCAGCAAAGAGAGCCTATCTATATACGCACTCATTCTTAAAACCCACATAACTAGACATGAAGATTTGTAAAGCTCTAGGTCCAGATAGTCTTTCGTATTTTCTGTGTCTAGATGAGCTGAATTAATTCAACATCTGTGTCACATAAAAAGGCAATCACAACAAGGGTTGTACCTATTTTTTACAGTATTGTTCCTATGGAAATGAGTAACTGTAGATTGTATAAACTATAGGTGAAATAATTGATTTACTATCAGTTTGTCATATGTAGGATTTTTCCAGTGATTAGATGCTATATTACAGTGATTTCTTTGGTAATATAGAATATCTAATATGTTAAGTTTATACTTAAGGAGTGCTTTAATCCTAGTATTGCTTGAATAAAATTTTCAAAGTTTTTGATACACAACATTTATACTCACTATTTGCATGTAACATAAGATTGTGACTAATACAGCTTTTAGTGTTTTTCTTAATTATGTTTCATTAACTTCAAGTAATTTGTGCATTTCCAATTGACAACATAAAATATCTGCCAGCAGATGGCAAGAACCACATAGATAAGAGAGGCAGCCTGGATGATATACATTTTTTTAAAAAGAGATAACAGCATGAGCTGTGGTTAATTGAAAAAGCTTGCGTTGGGCACTAATGAACCTGATTCAGGAAGCAGAACAGATTCAGACCTTTGATTCAGAATAACATCAATATACTTGTGCACTGCTTGAATGGTCTTCTGAACAGGGAGGAATTTAAGCATATATTTTAATGCTCTCTTGTATTAGGGTATCTTTTGTGTTTTGGGACACGTAAACTGAAAGAAAATAAGCACCTCTTTTTTTTTTCCTCTGCTTACCTGAGAATATAAAAACTGTTCAGACTAAAGACCTTCTATAATTCATATGAAAGACAATACTTTTTTCAGTGAACAGGTGCATCTCCCTAGTGACTCAGCAAACAGACACCAGCTTGAAATATCTTTTTCACTGCAATAAACATAAGACTCACTACAGACTGGTTATCACATATAGACTAGCACAGTATAATGGAAGAAACTCCTTCAACTGTGATTCTTTTTGTAGTATCATAGTTCACCTGGGAAAAAGGGCTCGATTAATCAATACTTTTTCTATCTCAGTTTTTTCCACTCTAGTCTGACTCTTGCTAAGGTCAACAGCAGTAATTTCACTGATTGCATGGTGGGTTGTATTGAGTTAGGGCAGACAGAAGCCCCACCTGGATGCAGTGCTTGGATAGCAGAGAGTTTGTGACCTAACACTGTGATAAGGAAGCTGTGCATTGCACACAGTGCTGCTCAGAATGAAGACTTTGATTCCCAAAGCTGCCTTGATAAATAATGTAGTTAATGTCGCATTTCTTATCATTGTACTTTGTGAACTATCTATTCTGCAAAAGCAGTTCAAACAGTCACAAATGTAAGCAATTAACCTTGTAGTATTACTTCTCCAGGGAATTATCCTCTTCTATACAGTGTTTTTCACTGTATAGTGAAAGGCATTTGCAGTGCCTTACAGTAACCAGCACGTTGGTTTTCCATAGCTTGTTCTCATTGTTACTCACGAGGAATAACACTTGACTAATTAAAGACAAACCGCAATACCCTCACCCTTATCTGAGTAATAAATGCTTACCTTGATACAGATAAGCAAAGGGTAGGGTTGGTAATTTCATTCACCATGACATAAAGTTGATAAATGAATGGAAAACATAATAGTTAATGAATAATCAAGAAATACATTTTGTTGATAACTGAAGTTTCCAATATTCACACAAGCAATGTTTTGAGCTTCAAGTGTGACACACTGTAAAATGCATCTCTCCTGTTTCTTGGAGAAAACCTAAATCTCTTGTCTTTACACTGGGGCAGGAGGGGGTGTGTTTTAAACTACAGACTTTTCACTAAGGTGTTTTACGGTGTAGACTCTCTGGACAAGCAATTAATCAGAAAAATAGAGGAGTGTGTTAAACTCGAAGTGATCTGGCAAATACAGAGGCTGAGATGGAAAGGGTTCTGCTAAAAAGGCTTTACCACCAGAGAAATTGTGAAATGGAAGAATGTTCTTATTACCAAGCAGGAGCAGGTTGATCAAGGGTAATCACATGGTGAACAATAGAGAAGAGAATAATGCAATCAGAATGTCATAGATTTATAGGCCTGAAGGCCAGAAAGGATTTCTGTTACTTTGGGTTTTTCTGTTGAGCATTATTTTGCAGTGTACATCTGTTCTAGACCATATATAGTTGGAATACTTTGCTGTTATATGCCATTACACACCATCCTTCTGCTGAGATTAGCATTTATATTTTATCAAAACCAAAGTCAACAATTTGCACCCAATCCACCCCTTGTCCCTCCAGCACAATTACAACAACTGAAATTCCCTGAGATGATTCCACTCTTTTCTCTCAAATATAATTTTCAATGTCTTGCCCATTGCCTCTCCTTATTCCATGTACAATCTGTTGATCAGTGCGACTATAAACAGAAAGCAGTAGTAATGTGATGCTTTTGTTCAGATAATTCTCTTATTTGTTCACTGGTTCACTTGTCTCTGCTTTGGAGACATCTGTGACATTTTACCAGCCACAACCATAGCCATGAATGTGTGAATGAAAAAACAAAACATGAGAACATCTTTGCCTTAAGGAACATCTCTGACTTTTGAGCTGTTGACCCACAGTTTTCAAAGAGGTGCAGAGATCAGTAGAAAGGAAAACAGACTAGAAACCAGCAGTTGCTATTTCTGGTTTTGGCTCTGCACAGCACTGTCTTGATGCAGGTCCCTGAACATGTCATTTCACATTTCTGTTTTTATTTCCTCACTGAGACACTATTTTTTTCAATTTAAGTGGAAATCATTGCAGCAGGGATTTGCACTTTGTCCTATGTTGAGTGTGATGGATTTTCTAGAACCTATTGTCTGGGCTAGCTTGCTTCTCCAGCTGTCAGCATGTGAAGCAGACATCTATCATCACCAATTAATTGTATCTGATAAAGTTCCTTATGCCTGTTGAAGCTGATGGATACATTTGTCATTATCACGTTGGAAAGCATCTCCCAAGCTCCTCTCTGCATGGAAACTGCCCAAGCATGATTTTTTTTTTCAGGAGGCTTTCCCAAAATAGTGTCTGGGTTGGTACTGTCAGTGGAGTTTTTAATAACATTTTCATTTCTTTAATTTGTCATCTCTTTAATACATATGCAGTGTAAAAAGCTTTGCACTTAGGGAAGTACCCCAATTTCCTTGAAAAAAATCCGAGATTTTAAAAATTTTGTTTAATTCAGTATTTGGCCTTACACTGACTTGTAAGTTTACTTCTGTATGGTGACAAAGCTCCTTGAGAACATCCAGAAACATATATTATTCATCTCTTAATATGAATGGGCTATTTTAGTTTCTTGTGTTGCCAAATACTTAGTTTTCAAATGTTTTAAATGTTATTTCTTTATTACTCATAAACTTCTTCAGAAGAGCATAGTTATATGCATAGTTATATGCAGTCTCCACATAAATTCATTTTCTATAAACTTTACTTAGAGGACTAGGTTCCTCTGAAGTACAATTTTGAAGCAATTTGGGAAGGTTTATTGAAAAGTTGCAAACAAAGGGTCTTGTGATGGGTTTTTCAAATATTTAAGGGCCATTTACATTTAGGCCAGCGGAATCTGGAAAATAACTGACTTTCCTCTCTAATTCATTTCCAGGTTATCAGTTTTTGTCTTAGAATGTGAAGCTTCCTCAGATCTAGAACAAGATATTTTCAAGAGAGGTTAATCAGAACTGATAGATCTGTTTTAAGTAGGCTTAAATTAGAGGCGATTACTGGCAAAGCAGCACAACATAGAACATTTCAAAGAAAGAGATTCCAACATTTTGTTCTTAAGAATGACTTTGACATTTAGAAAAACATTTTTCATTCAAAAAACAGATTATCAAGACCATATTTTCTTCAGGTCCTGTCCTGATAAATCTATCCCAAACTGGTATCTCATGCAAAAGAAGCCTCTACTTGTTTCAATAAAGGCTTATGTTAACTAATTGTTTTATGACCAAGTGGTTTCTACTTACAGTAACCTGCTCTTTATCCTGTGTTTACAATTTACAGTGAAAATGTATATTTCATTAAAAACACACATACTCAGATACAAGCCAAACCCCCCTCAATTATTTGAAACTCCTTGTGGCATGTGTTTCCTCCCTCAAAGTGATGTACTGTAAATTGTTTGCCACTATTGTGACAGGTTTTATCCAACTAATTTGTAACCAGCATGTTTAGTTGCTTTTAGAGGCAGTTCTTAATTTGCTTATTCAGTTGCTGAAATCTAATCTTAGGCAGAACACTCATAAAGAAATTTTTAAATTTTTTTTCAGTTGGCATCCAATCTTCTTATTAAATACAGTACAAGATCTACAGGGCTGTGGGGGACTGGGGTGCTGCCTGCTACTTGTACTATTTAAAGATATAAACTAAGTAAAACTGAAGGTTACATGTGCTCTGTAAAAATGCAGGAAATACGTATTGATATTTTTTTGGTTTGGTATCATTATTATCAATGTTATTTGCTTTTACAGTGTAGACAAGGATTTGCAGCTGTTCAGCTAATGGAATACTTCCTTCTTGAGCAATTTATTGAAAGTTGTCATATGTGAAAAACATGTTGCTTGGTTTCAGATTGTTGGAAGAAGTTTATAGCATGATTAAACTGAGAAATTCCTTGTAGGCAAACTTTGATGGTGGGAACAAATCAGACTGTCAAATTCTATGGTGTGAAGAAATCCTGTATAATAGTCCATAGAGGGTCCATGATTTGGTAGACCCTAAGTGAGCAAGTAGTTTATCCTTTTTAGGATCAACCTATCAAATTTTGGCACTGATGCTAAATCATTAGTCATGCTGATGCCTTTGCTTTTGGTGGCAGAATGCTTCACACCATGAAGCTTCTCTGTAGATTTTAGGTTGATTTTTATGATGATGCATATATCTTGAAACAAGTAAGCAAATTGGGCAACATTTTAAATCAATATCAAAGTGAGTCCAAACCCTATAAAGACTACCCTAGACTTTTAAATTTTTTTAAAATTTTATCTAGATTAGGTGGAAAGTTCAAGTAAATCTATAAAGATTGTGCTGTTCTAAATAAGGAAAAGGACATAGAGTAAGCATTACAGATATTTTGGGTTTTATCTCTGTCATAATCTCTGCTTTATCTAGACCAGGGTGATTATTTACTCTGTGTGCAGGCCCCCACTTTGCTCTGACAGGGACTAAAGAAAATGAATCTAGCTTGTACCTGTTGAAGAGATGTATTATTGGCTGCTTGCCATTTATTGATGGTATGGAAATGCATAAACGTTGACCATTACTCCTAAGGACATCCTATAAAGTCTTGCCAAATTGGGCAATATGGGATTGCCAGGGGAAGCATGAGGAAACAGAAGTGAAGAGTACCTGTTCCTTGCAATGTCATCTTTGCTCTCCCAAGTAGCAATGTCAAGTGACTCTTTTTTCATAAAGTCTTATGTCAGGAGCATTTCTGAATCATTCCTCTTGTATTGATGTGAGGATATGAAATCACACATCACTCCTATGTTTTGAGAAATAGGCTGGGGCATTTTTCAAGAGGTGGCATTTAAGGTAGGTGCTGGGTAAACAGGCTGATTTTCTAGTCCTTTTTGTAGAACAGATTTTCTGTTGGAATTTTATTGCTGAGCCATTTAACATCCCAAGAATTTCACATAATTTAAACATCCATGTTTGGAACAGAGTCAAACTCCTAAATGAACCTTATAGGTTACCTAATATTTAAAAATCCCATAAAGATTACTTTACTTACTCTTGCAGCCTTGGCTTCTCAAATTACTTAGTCTGCTTACTGAGTAGGATGAGTTTGGTTTTAAACATGACATAGAGCAGAATAACTTGGATAACTAGATATTTTCCTCCCTAATCATAACCATAATATTTTCTTAATTAAAGTATTTTGATTTGGAAGGAAGGAGACATTTGAGTAGTTTAATAATTTCACATTTGTTTGTACAAGCATTTTGAAGGAGATATTATTCACCAACTTCCTCAAACATCTGACAATATCTGATCACTATTGGATCATTCATCTAGGAAGCTTTGCTTCTTTATTTGTGCATGTTTTCCTAATCAATCCCCTATTGAGGACATATGAGCTTTAAACCTACATTTGCCATGACTTTAGCTTCCTGTGCCATTTCTGATTGCTTCTTTGACATAATTTCTGCATTGGTTCACTATGTATATGAATAGAACTAGACATGTTATGATCTTATGTAACACTCAAAAAGTTGGCATCATTTGCTGTTAAGACACTTTGGTATTTAAGGGATTGTAAAATTAATATTACATCTGTGCATACATTGGTATTTCTGGTAAGGTTGCTATTGCATGCTCATTATAAATAGCTATGTGTTTTTGTATATACAAAATGCACACATCTTCTCTGCATATACTAAACTGATTTCAGTGCTTTCAGGCTTTGCTTGGTGAAGCTGAAAATATAGTGCAACAAATTTTTATTGCAGCACTAGTTTTCTCTCAGAAATTTTACATTCATTACCTAGACACTCTCACCTCAGTTTCTGGTCCTTTTGCTAACCAGTTGTTTAAAATTTATCCCTTAACATTCTAATCTCACTTTTTTTTTTTCCTGTTTGGGGAGGCCTGGGGGTGGTTGATTTTAGCCTTTATATTTCTGGTGGCTGGGACACATATGTTCTCTGTCCCTATGCAACTGGCATGTGTCACTCATTAACTGTTTGTTTCAGCTGCACTGTCTGTTTTCTGTGGGAACTGTGAAGATTTGAGATGCTAATGTACTTTCAAAGACAGAAAACAATATCAGTTACTCCCTTAAGATTGCCAGGCTGATAGAAAGCTCTTTAATAACTGAAGCTTATGTTTTGTTATGTGCTGTTATTTCAGGTTCGATGGATCCAAAAGACTTTCTGAGGGAAGCACAAACAATGAAGAACTTGAGACATCCAAAGCTTATACAGCTTTATGCTGTCTGCACTTTGGAGGACCCAATTTATATTATTACTGAGCTGATGAGATATGGAAGTCTTCTAGAATACCTTAAAAGTAAGCAAATGACTCTGCAGTTTAGTAAACACACTAACATAAAAGATAGAAGTACAACACTCTGGTTTAATGTAAATGCTGTATTATTTGTCATGTGTGGGGGTGAGAAAAGCAAAAAGAAAGGTTTATGAATTTTTGACATGCCAAAATATTTGAGAAGTAGGAAAGAATAACATCCACAGTCTGATTCTTGCCTTATAATGGCCCATATTTTTTCATCCAGTTCTATGGGTAGATGGGAACATACACAAAGGAATAAAAACATAAGTATCCAGGAGAGGTCATCATATTTGACATGAAATAGAGGCACTTCCACAAAATGTACTTAACAGCTTTGAAAACTATTACTAGTCAGGGATAGCTTTTCACTACAAATTTGTCCCTTGCCTATCTCATCAGGGCTTTTATCTCAGCAGCACTTCAAAGTGCTCCTTTGAAGGCAAATAATAATTAAAAAATAAATTGTACAGCCTGGAGCAGACTAGCATAATGATTGCACTTTTAAGTTTAGTCCTGTTATTGAGAAATGCTTGATTCTAGTGTTGTTACCCATTTTCAGTTTTGCAGACATCTGTGAGATGCTAAATGTCTTTAAAGCTGTAATCACTTCTTGAAGACAAAATGTTTGCCACGGTTGTCATGCTGAATTTCTTCTCTGTTTCCAGCCCATAAAGCAAAGCCCTGTGTAATACCACAGACAGCATTTAACATGACATGTGACCACACATCTTCTCTGCAGAACCATTTTAAAATGAGGGTCTGTCCAGGCACAGTTACAACTAAAGTAATCTCTGACACAGAGACAGCCCTACCAGGAGCTGCCCAGAGTGGGTCTGCCATGACCTTGGGCCAGAGTTTTGTAGGCATTTGCTGGCTAGAGGTAGCAAGGTACAAATTTCCTTTAAATTCTCGTCTTTGGTGCCTTTGTGTGCAGATTGCAGCTTACCTGATTGAAAGAGCCTGGCACATCAGGAAATGATTGCTGTTCATGGAAACATTTATTGCACTGGAGAAATAGCTCTGAGAAAGCCAGGATGACTCACAGCTATTGCAGAGGTGAAAATTGGCCTGTTAGTGTGCATAGAGTAAACATGGCCAGAGCACATCAGAGCTGCAGCCTGTGTATGAATCAGTTGCCAGCATATGCACAGGACCCTGCTCCTTGCCTAAATGCTCACTCCTGTAGCTCTTCATCAGAGGCTGTGGAAAGTCAGCTGGTTTCCAGGCAGCCATCAAGATATCCATAAAAATGTCCAGTTGAAACCCAGCCTAGTGGTATCCCACCTTGTCTGATGGCCGATGCACAGGGAGGTGCACAGAACTAAGAGGTGGAGGCAGAGATCCAAGGGTTTTGATAGGTATTGTGGTCAGAGAAAAGTCATTGCTGTCAGGGAGACTAATCAGGAAAGATATTTGAAGCTTGTATAGAGCTCTGTGACTGGAAGTGATCTATATCAGCTGGAGTGCACAGCTCCTGGTAAGTTGTCTTGAGATTCAGCCTCTGCAGGAAACAGAAAAATATTTCCAGGAGGTTTCTGTGTCTGTGTGCACTATGGGTAAATAGGGCAAACTAGAGCAGAGGAAAGTCCAGAGATATTCTTTGTTCCTATTCCCCTCCTAGAACTGCATAGCATGCTTTTCCAGCTTTAAAAGTCCCTAATATTTTATTCACAGTTACTATCATATTTCCCCATAATGACAGCTACTTAATAATGATAGACATGGGAATTCTCTGTGCACACTGTAAATGTACTTTGGGAGAGTTCTTGATGAACACTGCTATGCAGAGTTATTGAGCTGCCACCAGTATGAGAAAAATGCACCTGAAAACTTTTCTTTGTTATTGGAAGTGAATGAAATTGTCATAAATGTATGAGTGCTTTTATCAATTCTGATGGGCCTGGGGCTTGTTCTGGCAGGTATGGAGTCTTGGAGTTCGGTGAATTATTGTGGAGACAGTGCCCTCACTGGAGAAAGTGCCGCTTATTTATTTTTCTCTTTTTTTATTGTCAGATATCTGTCAATGAGAATATTCTCCTGTCTTTTCTGTATGAGTGATTGTGATAGATTGCTTAGAACAGGGTGCAGACCTCAAGACTTCTTTAATATTTTCTCTAATAAATTTTTCATATGAGGTTGAGGGTTTTGCCAAAAAATATTAATAAAAAAGGACATGAAGGTGCTACATTCTCTTTATCAGTTAAAGAATAATCCACGGGATTATTTATAAATTCAGTAGTAGTGCCTGATTTTGAGTGTGGAAGTTATATAAACATATCTACATCTAGCTAGCTAGCTAGCTATATATAAACTTAAAGCAGCCTTCCAGTACCTATTGGGAGCCTACAAGGCAGCTGGAGAGGGACTTTTTACAAGGCCAGGTAGTGATAGGACAAGGGGGAATGGCTTTAAACTGAAAGATGGTAGGTTTACATTAGGTAATTCTTATAAATTCTTCACTTTGAGGGTGGTGAGGTACTGGGATACCTTGTCCAGAGAAGTTGTGCTTGAACTTGTGTGCTCTGTCTGGTCCAGCCTGGAGTTTTGGAGGTGTAATCAGAAATCTTTATGAGACAGACATATATGATTTACACCTCAGATCCCAAAGAGACCTGTGATTTCATCCTCTGTCTTTGTGCACAAGTTGTAGCTCCTGGTCAGCTGAGGCTTCTCAAACAAAGCTTTCCCTTTAGCTCTGCAGTACAGAACCAGCTTACAGAGAGAGAAATCAAGAAATTACATCCAAGAAATACTGCAGCAGCCAGGGCAACAGTGGCCTCTTCCCCCTCCCTCAGCCCACAGGCTAAAGGCAGTAGGTCAGCCCAGTCTGGTATTCCAAACAGGCCCTAATGAAAGAAATGGCCATTCAGCTGCCACTCCAGTGTTAGAGGTGGATCTTATCCTTGTCCTTTAGCATGGTGCACCTGAGTGTCTGCAGGGAATAAAACAGGGGGGGGGTTTAGCAGTTCTAACTCCTATTCTGCACTGAAGCAGCTCACTAAACACGAGGCTGATGAGTCATCCCTTTTTCCTTTATCTTATTTTGCCTCTTGGAGCAAGCTTAAGTCAGGCTGTCCTGGACCATCAGCAGGTCAATGACAAACCTGTGCTCAGCTTTGTCGGTATCCCTGTTTGCTCTCACCAGCAGCTGATTCACAGATGAAGTCACGTGAAAGAGAATATTTAAAGCTGACTGACATAGACTAACTTCCAAAACCCAAGTACTAATGCAAGGTGCTTGAAAACATTTAGTTATTTTCCGATTAAATACAACATGAGCATCATTTGTGGATTTATATCTTCGTCTAACAAGATGAATAATAAATGTTGATGCCTGCCAGCCTGCCAGTTATCAGGACTGAAAATCTTCGAAGTGCTGTATTATTCTGTGGACTGAGTGGATTTTCACAGAGCCTGATTTTTGTCCCTCTCTCTTTTAAAAGTCCAGGCAGTACGAAACATATATATAGGAGAAGAAAAGACATTCTGAGTCAACAATAGAAGTAAACAATCTTAGAGCTGGTTTATCATGACAATGAGTTTGTAGCCTGAAAAAAGATGTAGAGTAAGACACATACAGGACAAATTTAATATTTTTTTTGTTTTCCCTAATTATGTCAGAGCATCCAGATGAGCAGGAAATTCAAGGCCTGGAGATTGCAGAATAGATTAGTAAACAATGGCATTTCACACTCTTCATAAGGTGGGATGACAAGGTTCCATCCAATAAAATGCCAGAACTGGAGGAGGCTATTTAAAACAATGCTAAGAAACACTATCACTGCAAATCAATTAAAAATAAATGAGAGAAAGCTGCCAGCTACAAAAGTTTTGTTTCCCTAACACAGAGGCAGTAAGTAAAGGTCACCAACCTGATGACAAAGAAATGCCAATAAGACTAGCAGCAAGGATTCAGCTTTTTGATATTAAGGTTCTGATGCAGAAAGATGAAACAGTTTTGAGTGGTAGGAGCTACAGAGGTAGAAAGCCATGCTTCAGTGCTGCAGCATTTGGGATTGGGTGAAAATGGTCCTTGAATGTGACACAGATTTGGTTTACAATCAATTACCTTCTGGTTTAAACTTTTTGCATTGAGAAGGTTGGTTAGCTGTCCCCAAAGTGCCACAAAGGCCCTGAATTTGTACTCTAATATGTCATACCTCAATGATTTTTTTTTTTTTTGTTACCTGTCTTACAATTTTTGGCTACAGTTTTTCATGGTCTGAGACTTTCCTTCATTTGTAGAGGCAAGTTGCTCAGCTCAAAGTTCTTCTACTGCTCAGTTTGAACAATGATCTTTGATTGCCAAATCTCAGTTTCTGGAATTTGCTCATCTTAGCGTGGTGGGAATGACATGCACGTTGCTTCAAAAAGTTCTATTGGAGAAGCAGGCAGCTTGAAAGCATCTGAAGGAGTCCTACTCTTGAGCAGTGACAACAGAGATAAGAGCATGAAGCAGTCAAGTGGACTGGAAAGTGAAAATTAGTTATACTTGACAGCAGATGGTATTTTTCCTAGTCAGAATCATTGGAGAACAGGGAAAAAGGATAATTTGTGCTTTTCCATCTTTAGTCAGCTCTGGCTACAGCCACTAGGTACTGACATTAACTCTTACAGTTTGGAACAGTTTTATGAACCTGTCAGAAAGCTGTATACTATGTTAGTAGATAAAAGATTTTCTCTTTGGATGGTGTCAGCAGTTCCCTCCTGGCCTCGATTAACTCCTGCATGTAGTATCCACTCTTTTAGAGAAGATGGGACAAGCACTGTTACTTGGTTATTGGGAAATAAGTAATGTCATTCAGTAATCCCTGTAATTTGGCTGGGCTGTTACTATATTGTATTGCATGGTTTGGTTTATTTGTGTTGGCTTTTTTGAACCAGGCAGGTTTTCAGTTATTTATGTCTGAAATCGGCGTCTTGTTCTTGTTCTTATGTTGTTCTTGCCATCTCCTTTTAAAACAGAAGATGGAGGCTCTCAAATCTCCCTGACACATCAAGTAGACATGGCTGCTCAGGTGGCTTCTGGGATGGCATACCTTGAGTTTCAGAACTATATCCATCGGGATCTGGCAGCCAGGAATGTTCTTGTTGGGGAACACAATATTTGCAAAGTGGCAGACTTCGGACTTGCAAGAGTTCTTAAGGTAGGTTGTGAGGGGGTTAATTGCCCCTGCTTTTAATTCTGGAGAACAAGGTGGAAGAGGCCAACTAAAGAATGAATTGTAGCCCTGAAATGATGGATTGAGACAAAGGCAAGCCCAGGGAGAAAAGGACCTATAACGTGTTCACTTGTATCTTCTACCTGCATTATCCCATGCAAGGTTAGAAGTTGTCCTGTGCCTTTGTGTCAGTCTGAAGAATCCTGGTGTCTGCTTCCCACCCAGCCACCCAGGAAGGATCCTGGCAAGCAATACCTTTTGCTGGATGAGCTTTATCCACAGTGTTTGCAGCATGGGGAGGAATGATGGAAAGTTTATACACCTGGGCCTGTAAGGGAAGTCATATAAAAATGTATTTACATACATTCTCTCCTTGTTCACTTCCCCACTGCCTCCATGATGCTTGTGATCCCAGGTAGTAATCATAAAAGTAAAAAAATATTAAAAATAAAATCATTATTCCTCTCCACAGCTAACAGCAAAATTTGTAAAGTGAGCCCTCAGAGCTTTAAATCTGATGCAGTTGCAAATTCTTTGCCGCTGCACCATTTTGGATTTTTTCTCTAGTCCTTGAAGGCAGGGAATGCCAAGGATCACTGACCAAAGTACCCCTATGAAAGAGCTGTGGTTTAGAAATGAGATTTCCTACCTCTGAAAATGATTTAGTCAGTGTTGGAAAGATTTCTTTTGCCATATTTTATGGATTTCAATATGAATTCCATAATTTCTGAGTCTGTGTTTGTTTGGGTTTTATTATTTATGTTCTTGCACTGAAAAGGAAAAACAGAGAAAAAAGTCTTCTGCGTCTCATTTTGTTTTCCATTCAAGCAGCAGAAATTTAAGTTCATAACAGAATTGAATTTATTACATACTGAAATATAGAATAATGGCTTAACAAAGGCATCAAGGGACTTTGAAAATTCTTTTAATTCAATTTTGATTATTCTAAACATGCATACGTTCATATTACAAGTTCTTTAACATAAAAAATATATACTTTTAAATGAACAATACTCATAATGGATATGTTTCTTGTTTCTAAAGATTAGTGTTGTGGTCAAGATGCCAACTGTGTAAGTGTAGAGATACAAATCAATAACAACCAGCATTTTCAAAACTATTGAGCATTGCAGCTGGGAAACATACATTCTGTATTTAAACAATCAAAAAAGCAAAATCTAGTACATGTATGTCTGGATTTGCATGTGAAAAACTTGACCAAGGCTTAATTGTGACTTGTGTACACTAAATTACATGTAGGAATTAAAGAGAGAAGAAATGTTCACAAAATTTAGATGTCTGTGCAATAAACCTTTAAGGACATGATTCTACAAATTTGCAACTCAACAATTTTTTGTGTCTTTCACCTACACTTTATGTTAATTAGCTCACTGGAAATTAAAATGTTAATTTGAATCAGTCAGACTTTATTCTTTCTTCCCCAAAGACCTGCTTAAGCAACTGTTATCAAAGTTAGTGGCCCATCAACACCACAATAAATCGCAGAAGAAAGGTTCTGAAATTCATTAGTTCTTGCTCTTGCGTTCTCTCTTTACTGTAGACCAGACGTGGAGACATTTGGTCTCTAGTGTCAGCAGGATGCTTACATCCTGCCACTCCTGACAGACTTTTGAAACCTTGCATGCCGGGCCCAGAACTCACAGCAGCAAGTCATAATTAATCAGGAGCCACTCCAATTCTCTGTGCTTGCTTGAAATGATAAATGCTTTAGAAAAGCCTCTGATGAACCCTCCGCATTTTTCAACTGCAAAGCTGAATCCAATGTTAGACTTCAGAAAATGGCTACTTACATGGAAAACAAGAGTTTGGTTAAAAGATTATAAGATTAAGCACATGTTGAGCTTAGACAGATGCTTAAGTGCTTTGCTGAAGCAGATCTGAAACCAGGCTTGGTTTGTTTTACCCATGATAGGTAGGAAATGAAAAAGTATATGAAGCTAGGACTGAAACAAAACTCCCAGTGAAATGGACAGCCCCAGAGGCAATCCACCGCGATGAATTCAGCACTAAATCAGATGTCTGGTCATTTGGGATACTTCTGTTTGAGATAATCACCTATGGGCAGATGCCTTATCATGGTAAGTACTTTTACCTAAAGAATTATGTCTAATTTTTTTCTTGATTTCAGAAGGACACCAAAAAAGAAGGTTGAATGCCTGTACTATGGGCATGTTAAAGGGTTAAAATTTTAAAGAGAGGAAGAAGGTTGTTCAGATGAGGTCCATTTAGTGGGTCAGACCTTCTGGCTTCCCCAGGTTCCCTGGCAGCTTTGCAAAGGCTGTAGTTAGCACACATTCAAGCTTCATCTTGATGGAGTCAACCTCCTCTGCACAGGCACCTAAGCCAGGTGGCTATTTTCCTCCATCATCAGATCAAAGATGCCAATTCCTGGAATGTTTTATAAAGAGAAGAAATAAAGGAAAGGTTTTTTGTTCCCCAACTTGTCATTTTTAAATTCTCTTTTTTTTTAGTATATCTCATGGAAGAAGCACTGCACAAGCACTTCAGTAAGAAGGTGTCTGAAAAGTAAATCAGAATGCTTTTAACCCCACCCCCCCCCATATTTGACTGTTGCAGTGAAAAGTCTTCATAAAGGAAAGGATCACAAGAATTAAATAATTAAAAATAAAATGTCATCAACCTTAAAAGTAGATATAGTAGTCTGAGAGCAGCTGCTACTTCTAGTACTGTGGGAAATGCTCAAGGAACTGTGGCTCCAATATCACAAGATATCAGTGAGATGATTGACTGTGACTCATTTTGTGCTGGCAAGTAGAACACAAGGGAAGAACTAAAGCAAAAAAAAGTTATGTTATGTCTGTGCAGGCCTGAGGGGTGGTGCATTTGCCATAAACTACATTTCACAGGGTCCCAAACTGATATTTTCTGTAAAAGGAAAAATTGATTTTGCTTTTTGATTCCCACCCTCACCTCCTGCAAAATTGTTCTGAAGAAAAAAAAAGCAAAGCAAAATATCCTGAAGTCTTATATAAACTATAGTTGTGTGCATATGGACACACACACACACATAAATCAATCATTTTAGTACAAAAAGTATCTAACATTGTGGCTCTGGACATTGTCTGAAAATCCATTCAGTATTACCCCTTTGCAAAGGCATAGTTCATCTGTATCTTCAAGATAGAAAACGTCATTTTACTATTTGCTTACTTGGTATTACTTTCAGGAGTTTGTTCTCAGTAATCAGAAGAGGTTATGTTGATTTGTAGTGGTGGTGGATAATGTGCAGAGGAAACACCATTCAGAGAGCTAGGGAAAAGAAGTTAACACAATACAAGATTTAATTTAAAGACTAGAAAATTGGAAGGGAACAGGACAATAGTCTTAGTATATAAAGGTATAGCAAAGACAGGGGAATGGCTTCTTCTCCATGACTGGCGGTGATAGAGCAGGGAGGATACCATTGCCCAGCTGCCCTCAAGGAAACCTAGGGCTGACTTCAGGAAAAAGTTTCTAAATGTGAGGAAAATTCAGCAGCAGGTCAGGTTTTCTCAGGAGATTTTGTAGTCACTGAGACTAGAGCCGTTTAGGAACTACTTAAGCAAAATAGATGTCAGAAGAATTTTGTCAAACCCAAATGGTAGAGGAAAAGCCTCACATCCAGACAGACCTATTTGCGATGCCTTGCAGCTGGCACAGTCAGGGTGAGCTGGTTGGGAAATGTTGGAGGTGGTTTTTAATTGCTGGTGAACAGTAAGAGATGAGACCCTGTCCCTGGAATTGTTCAAGGCCAGGCCAGAAGGGGCTTTGAGCAACCTGGTCTAGTGGAAGGTGTTCCTGCTCATAGCACAGGGGTTTTGAACTTGGTGATCTTTAAGGTCCTTTCCAACCCAAATCATTCTGTGGTGATTCTGTGCTGAAAAGAGAGGAGCACATGGCACCCAGGAGCAGATCCTGAGTAGCCTGATGAACTCATTTTGGCTTGCAGGTATACCGGGATACCAGGTGATCCAGCTGCTGGACAATGGGTACAGACTTCCTCGGCCGCAGACGTGCCCGGTGCCGCTCTACGGGATGATGGAGCAGTGCTGGAGCGCGGAGCCCAGTGAGCGGCCAACCTTTGCGGTCCTCAGCCAGCAGCTGGAGAGCTACTTCGACAACGAGCTCTATTCCTTTGCCTGAGGCTGTGGGATGTGAAGCCTCAGGATGCTCCTGAAGGACATGTCCTAGCCAACATGGCTAACAGAGGCTGTGGAGTCAGCCTAACCCCGGGTATGGGGTTATTTGGGGGTGCTGAATAATCCTGGTACACTTTGCCCCCTCCCTGATCTTCAAAGACTTAAAATTTTTGCTGCTGGTGACTGTTTTGCAAGACGAAGCATCAGGAAGCTGGAGGGTGAGTGTTTCTGAAAAATAGTCTTCTATTTATTTTAAAATTATATGTTGCAAGAACAAAGAAATGAAATGAGTCCAGCTAAATAACTATTGTAGCTTTTTGTAATTTCTTTATTGGAATAATTATTTAGTGTTAGATTTTTCCTTCATATCAGTTTATTCTCATGAAGAATGTGATGGATCTACACAGAAGGATCTGTGCTCCCAGGGTGCTTTCATTGTAAAAAATAATAAAAGTAATCTTGTGACTGTGATGGCTCTGATTTGGCAGAATCCAAATTAATTGCCTTGCTTAGAATTGAAGTACATGTGCTTTTGTTATATCTGAAGATAAACAGATATGCATGCGAGAAAAGGAATTATTTTGTTTTGTGGATGCACAGGCTGATCTTTTTATATTTTGCCTATTGTAATTATTTTACCAGAATAAACAAAATTATTATTTTGAATTATTATTAGAAGCTGTTTGTTCTTAAGATTGTTAAATATCTATGAGTTACTGTCCATTGAACTGTGAGGGGGTTTTTTATGGTTCTTAATTTTAGGGATATTGGAGGAAAAGATATTTTATCATGAACTCAAGACTGTCTCAGTGTTTTAGAGTGACAGCCTTTTCAATACTTCTTCCCCAAATCACGGACTCTCTTCAACAGGGTTGGTCTAGGTATTTTGCAGAGTAACTAGCAATCCTTTCTTCTACCTTCCTCAGATTCAACTTTAAAACAGGAGATTTAAGTAATAGATGATCCATTTTATTTTGTTCCACAGGGAAATGGAGCCCAGGTGCTTCTTCTAGCAGTACATATAGCTATAGATGTCTTTTTTTTTTGCCCTTTCCCTAACTACAATATCAGTTCTGCTAAAATCTGGTATCACTGTGACATTTTTATATTCTCAGTTGTGAGGCTTCCAGAACCAAGTTTTAATTATTTACTTATGATTCGTCAGTTAATTATTTAATGACATAATTCAGGAATTAAGAGCTGTATTGTGTTAACATAGTATGAGGTGAATACAAGTGTGCTACAATTTTCCTCTAATATCAGCAAGATCCATTACTGGATCTGGGTGGCTTTTATTACATCTTTTCCATATGATTATCTTCACTTTATATTTCAAATCTATTCATCTTGTTTTTCTTGCCTTGCCTCTAATTTTTAATTTCCTTTCCTTCTCCTCTGCCCTTGGAAGGCAGCACACTGCTCATTTCTTTCATACACACCTCTTAAGTACTCATCATCCAAAAGCCTTTTCCTTATTTATCATTTTTCTCCTCTTTCTATCTCACTACAGTGGCTTTCCAGCACTGTGTCTATGTTCAACTTAATTTTCTGTGCAGTGTTTCTCTCTACTAACCCTCTTTATACTAATTAAATTTGTAAAGCATAATACAGCTATAATTAATTAGCTGTCATAGCATCCATGTGATTTTGGAAAGTAATCATCCACTCTGAAAGAAGAAGAGGTTGAATGGCTTTGCCAAACCCATCTGATAAGAATTGGCATGGAAAGACCTGGGAGATTCCCAGGCAAAGTCTCCTGCTGTCCTCCATCCATGCTTGTTTTCAGACTTGTGCTAGATTCTGGCTCGTGGCCTCAACAAGATGTTATTTATGATAATCAAACTTCCACCAATCCATGCATCTCTCATCTAGCTAGGAGCTGTGTTTAACACTCTTACAGTATGAGGTTAACAAATCCCACAGAGTGGGTTTATGTAATAATAATAGGAATGCTGCTATCTGGAAAGATCTCTACATTAAACTTGTGATCTTCCTGTTCAAGCAGTATTTCTAACATGATTTGCAGACTTATGACATTAAGAACATTACAAATAAAAGTTGAGTTTGCCCAATCAAAAAAAACCAAACCTCCAAAACTGCTGATAAAAGATTAGCACAGACGTGTGTCTTTCACAGAAGACAAGCTGCTAGGAAAAAAAAAAAAAATTGACAGCTGGGAAATAGGAAAGTTTTCAGAATTCCAAATTACACCAACCGGTCCAAGCTGCTCTCTGCTGGCCTCTGCCCTTGGGTGGAAGTCAACAGCATATTTCAGAACTCCACTGAAGTGACATCAGTAATTCTGAAGAAATCCCACCTGTACAATTAATATATTTGTAAACTAACACTTATGGAGTAGAAAGTCTATTTGTCCAGCTAAATTGACTTCTTTGTCTCCTTAATTTCTTCTATTGTCAAAAGAGAGAGAGGCTCCTTGAGATGATGAATCAGTGCTGCAAAACTTCATTTCTCCTCTGAAGCACCCTTGGCAGGGTTCTCTGTGGTTGCTGCTGTGAAGGAATCTGGCAGAGATGAGACCCTTTGCTGAGGAGGATGTGTAATAATCCACATGCTGCAAACTGCAATCAGCTGTTTCAAGCTCCCTCTACCAAGTGCGCCCTCAGGAGCCACTTTAGGATGAAACCAGGAGAAGTTGCAAGTGAGCTGCACCCTGCAGAGCTGTGTTAGGAGCAGGCACTTGCATGTGATGGCCTCCAGGTGATAGAGCCTGGGCTGCTGCTGGCAGGCATTTTTCCCTGCTGTTGCATCCTGCCACTCTTATCTCGGCTTTCTCTTTGCGTGCTTGCACAGCCGCAGCTGCTTAATGGAGTTTGGGCCTGCCAGCTGCCTCCCCTGTGTGCTGGCCCAGGGTGGGAGACCTGCAGTGCTGTCTGAAAAGCAGCAGGTAGGTTCAAGTAAGCAGCTTTGGTGTGTCTCATTACAGGCACTACAACGGGTAAATTAATTTTGTGTTCATCTTTGAGGCAGCCTATGCATGTCGGCCACCCCAAAATGAGCTGTAGTTGAAAGGGTCCAGTGAATCTTTGTCTTCCAGCCCTGAGCTCTGTTTCCACCTCACTGCTATGTGTCCTGAGACCAGTGCCCTTTCTTTTCACAGCAAATGGAAAAGCAGGAAAGTAGGCTGTTTATTTTTCTCTTGCCCTAATTGCACTAAATCTGGTGCCTGGTAGAGCCCCTTTGCCCCTGTGAACAATCCAGTGGAGGCCAAGCTTGGAAACCGCAGGTGCTGGTTTGAGATCCATTGGTTCCTCTTTCTGGCTTAATTCATGCACTTGCACTCGCTCCCTCATTTTGCCTGTCTGGAAGCTGCTGCCATACAAGAGAAATATTGCCACTTTAATATGAGGTCTAATTTTGTTTTTTTGTTTTTCCTTGGGCTAGCAGGAGAACAAAGGAGACAAAAATCGCTAAATGCAACAGAATCAGTAAAGCTCTGGAAATAAAAAGTAATAGGGAAAATGAATCATTTGTTTTCAACTCTTTCCATATGTTTTCAGTCAAACGGATCCATTATTAAGAAAGACTGGGGGAAGAAGGCAGCAAAGAGTGATAAACCTTCACAGAGTTCAATTTGCTTACAGGCAATGCAACAAGCAAAACTGTACCTTTTCAAGCCCATTTCCATTTTATAATAATTTTATTTATGTGACAGATAACAATTACAGTCAGAAGTCTTTTATATTACTTGTTTTAAATTAAACCTCAAGGTTATAATTTCCAGTTATAGTGCACAGCAAGGTAGGTTTAACAGATCTCATTCTATTCTTGAGGCCTTTTATGTTCAAGGCTCTGCTAGAACTGTCTATTGCACTTGTTTTTACCTGATGGATCATAGAGGAAAAATAATGGATTCAGTTATGAGAAACAGTAATAGATTTTTTGAACTGACATAAATTTCTATGTTTAGATAGAATAAAAGGATCAGGAAGAGATAAGTTGAATTTTCTACAATAGACTGGTCCTTGTGAAATTCACTTCACATAAATTGTACTGAGATGTCTTTTATGTAATGTTTTATTTATGTAATTCAGTTATTCTTTGACAACTAAATCATTTTATGTGGTTTTACAAATGATAACTTAAAAATGTCCAGCCATAAAGAAAGAACCTCTATTTTTCTTAAACTCTCCATTCCTCAGAAAGTTGTGGAACAATGCAATTGAGAAGTAAGTATTAGAGAGTCCCTGGTTTTTATTTTTTTACTTCTGTTGGAGAACATTTCTCACTTAATCTACACTCAAGAACATATGCAGGGGTATTAAACATGATAGGGTAACAGGGAACCTTCTGTCTCTCATACTTTACTTTCTTTTCCTGTCCATTGTATGCCGTACTTGCTCTCCAAATTACTCGACTATGAGCAGAAATTTTCTTTGTGTATTTTTGTAACTTACAGCAAACAAGGAACTGAACTGGTCAAGTGCATTATTTTGTGATGGTTCAGACTCAAAAATTATCAGCACATAGAAATGGAGCACATGACTTTTTCAAGTGATTGCTCCTCATGCTCTCTCTCCCACATGCTTCTGTTTCATGACTTTAAAAATTGCTGTAGCAACATATCCACTCAGTGCCCCCCAGGCATTGTGACTGGTCAGGTACTTGTAGTGTATGGATCTTGGAGCAAATAAAAATGCTACATGTAGGAGCTGCTCCAGTGTGCTTGAAGGGATATAGGTGCATGGTATATTTTCATGGAAAGCTGTGTGGCTTTCATTCTGTTCCAACAAGATCTCAGCCAGCGTGTGCCTCAGCCACTGCTGCAAAAGTTTCCTCAGAAGAACTTTCTATGTTTGAACAAAATACTGAACTGGGGGTCTATGAAAAAATACTTAATTCTATCCAGGCTTACTATTAGCAGGTCCATGTAATTTATTTTTTAGTCTCAGGCTTCTCAGGAAAGACTAATGCAAAAGAAAAAAAAAATCAATGGCATATATGAGCAAGCTGGGGAAATCACTGAAAAGTACTTTGGCATTTTAATCTTCGCAGTTATATAAGGCTGAAGGATTCAGTCTTGCCTTAGTTTGGTATAGAGAAAATTAAAATGTATGTTTGAAGCATTCAGTTAGCCCAGAAATGAATTTTAGCCAATTTCTGGATCTCAGCATCACTAGAATTGAAAACCGTGATAGAAATTGTACCTTGGATCCCACCACTATTTTCAACAAAATAAATTCTCCAAAATTAGGCAGATATGGAGAAGAGATATACAATGTCTTGGTTTCTTTCTCCTTCCCCCATTTATTTACCAATACCATTACAGGAAGATTAGAATTGCCACGGAATAAAAAGACTCTTTAGTTATGCTGAGAGATTAAGTGGTTTTTTCTGTTATTTTTCTAAAGAAAAAAAAAAAAAGAAAAAGTTCAGCTATAAGGATTATTCCTAAAAGTACCTTAAAAAAAGAGAGAGAGGTAGGAATTGTTTTTCATACTTTTACATTTCTTTGTGTCTTTAGAAAAGACAATGGGGGACATTTCAGAGCAAAGAAATGGAGCATTTCAGAAATCTGTTACTGAATGTGTAACTAATGCTCTGAATAAGCTGGTTATGCTATTACACTATTAAAGGAAAGCATATTGCACTGCATTATTTTTCTTTAATTACTTTGATACAACTATCTGAGCATACTGATTGGACTTATGTGTTTTAATATACTAGAGAATTCAAATATATGTGTGCAGCAATATCAAAACACTTTTTATTTCCTGTTTTTCTCTCTAGCTGGACAGTTATATCTCTCTGCTTAAAGGAATATCTAAACATTCTAAAGTTTCTGTTGTTGGTCATGATGATTTTCATGATTTTCATGATTTTCAATATTATTCTTTTCTCTTACTATTTGTTTTCTGTTCTTTATATTTAAAAAACATTTGCTTGGATGTTTTTAAGCTATGATCTATTTATTTACATTTGCAAAGAGCAAAACCCACGCATATTCCAAAGTGCTCTATCATTCTGCCAAAGGTTTAAAATTATCAAAAAACCCCACAAAGATTTGGTGGGTTGTTTTTTCTCTGAGGCAGCTTCTTATGAGAAATACCTGTCTGCTCTGTGTCATCACCAGCATCTTAGTTGCACAGCCCTCTCAGAAGCCAGAAGAACAAAAACTGAACTTGCATGTTCTTCTAGAACTCCTTAGCTCTAGATTAATTTGCACCAAAATAAAAAGTTGTAAAAATGTACCTTTCATCGTTCCTTTTACCTCATCTTCCAAACATAGGCACCAGTCCTCCAAAGTCAGCAGTGTCACCTGAAGGCACACTCTTACCACAAGCCTTTGATATGAACTGTCTCCCACCATCAGCATTGGCTGTCTCCTTAGCAAGTTGGCTCTCACCCATACTATCATCTCTGCCAGATACCAGATCAGTTATGGAAAGAGAAACATGCAGTAACAAGTTAGAAATCAGAAGTCATCCCTGATTTATTTAATTGTCCTTCTGCCATGCACATGGACATGGGATTACAATACTAACATAAATTCCTGTTGCAGCTGACAGTGCCTTTGGAGCTGATGAGAAATGACTCAAGGCAAATCTTTGGGAACCCTCAACTATCAATGAATAACATTACTATAGTCAGATTAATAATGTAGTGAAATTTGGAAGATATGAATATGAGAGCTGCTACTTTACAAACTTCACAGCAGCCTTCCCTGAAAGAGAAACACAGGCCTGTTTCTTTAGGAAGGGGGTGATGGAAAGAGAAATCCATTGATGGTGGAGCACAAGAGATTGTGATGGCTCCCTAAAATCCTGATGTCAGGGTCTTAATATTGATCTAGCATTTTCCTGTGCTACTAGAATTAGAAAATGGACTAGACTTTTGGTGTAGGAAGAAGCAGTGGTACAGGGTGTGACTCTAATCCAAGGTGTTAGCAAAGCATAAATCTGCAAACATGGCTGGTGGGAGAGAAGGCTGGCAAGATCTTTTTCTGTCTGTACTGTGACTACAGGAGGGTCTGGCTCCTAAGCTGCTTGCCTCAAAAGGCAAACTCACACACTGGAGACCAAAACTGAAAGGAAATTTCACCACTGTCAATTACCTTTAAGAAAACTTCTGCTTTACAATCCTGTAAGGCAAACACTGGTGACAAACTTTAAGTATTTGTTTGCACACTGTGGATATGTGTGGGAATATCCCAACTAGTTTCAGCTGTCTGCCTTCAGTAGCTGCTGTCATCTGGCTATGGCATGTGGAAACAGCTGTTCCTGATGGGATCATTCTGACTTTTGATGTGGATGAGACATCTGATTTCTGAAATAACACTGGTTCCTGTTGGAGCTCGCACACAACCAAGACTGTGTTCTTGTCTCAGAAATTATGCAAGGAAAGGCTTTGTTTTGGAAAGTGCTTATACCCTGCTCAGCTGCTTTTCCATGATCCCTGAGAGATTTTACAAGACCTCAGGTTGCAATATCAGAAGACCCAATCCTTCTGCCATTGATTTTCTGCATCAGCAGAAGTAGATAATGACCTAGGTAACTTAGCATAGTTTCTCAAGAGAAAATAATTAAGAGATTAAAAAGGAAGCAAAGAGTTCAGAACAATAAATGAATTGGGTTTTGAATCAGTTATCCATTTAAATTTTCAGGTTTGTGTGGATATTTTATTTTGCCCTTTAAACTTGGAAGTTTCTAAAGTTTGTTGGTTTGTTGTTTTTTTTTTTCCCTCTCAGGAAAAGCAAGTCCTAACCAAAGCCATTACTACTGCCTAGAATTTCTAGCTAATTTTAGTTTAGTTTGGTAAGTGAAACTGTTTAGTGTCAAACTGACCAAACTAGATAAAAGTTGGAAGCACTCCCATGCCAAGCTCATTTCCCATCCAGCTTGTAGCTTTAGTCCTGTATAGCCCAATAACACCACAGATCCCCGGGTAGGCTGTTCAGGGTGATCCAACAGCTCTCCCCATCCTGGCACTGCAGTGGTACATGGCTGGATCTCTGTGTGTCTGTTTCCTGAAAACACACCCTCTCCATTTCAGGACCATGAAATGTAGCTGTGATTTCCTCTAATCAATTGTCATGCTAATAAAGGAAGGGTATTTGCTAATCCCTGCCTCATACAGTGATAAGAGGATTCATATACTTGTGGTTTCTGGAGGTCTCATAAGACCTTTGCATATCACATCCTCTTATAGGTCCCAAAACTCTAAAATAATTTTGTTTTTCTTAATCACCCTTGATATGAGAAATGTGGCTCCAGCCATCAGTTATCATGTGAAATGATCCTTAAGGGCAGAGATTAAACACCTAGAGAATTAGAGAAGAACCATATTTTATTTCTTTAATTCTTCATATAACTGAATTATGAGTTCTAATGAGATATTACAAAAGATTTATTCAGGATGGCTTTAGGAACATCATTGCGGGAAACAAACAATTATAAATTGTTTATTATGTTGGTCTTTCTTTAGCCTGATCTGTGGAATAATTGTATTCTCAACAGTGAATGTACTTTAGAGCAATATAATTTAAATATAGTGCAAGTGTCAAATAGTGATCTGGCATTGACTTACGACTGATACCTAAATCATAATGATGCTGTTTCTTAAGGCTACAAACATCTGACCCCTTACTTTATTATCTTTATATTTTATTTGCAAAATTAAACTTCTGTCCTTCTAAAACTAAAATTTACGGTTGCATACTCTCTACATGAACACATTTCTGCTGCTATGAGAGCAGCTTAGAAACCTTCTGACACTTCAAAGAGGCTTTTGGAAATTAAGAAATAACAGTTTTCTCTATGGTATTTCCATGCTGCAGGCAAAGGTGTAACTTCATTCTCTGTGGGTATAATAGAGAAAGATTTACATCACACGGCAAGTTGGTACCATTACCAAACAGTTGTAGAAAATTAGAAAATATTACCAGCCTTACTGAGAAAGCTGGAAAAATGTATGAACAAGTTAGTCTTTGCAATTTTGTGATGATTCAGCCTCCCTGTTAGCCTGCATTAGCTGGTGAAGTTATATCAAGTAGGTTAGCATATGTTTCAATAACTGCAATGAAGATACATATTCTCTGTACTTTTGAGACACAGATTAGGTGAAGGCTTTATTGCCTGGTCATCCATGCTCAGTGTTTTGGTTTAAAAAGTGGAAGATGAAAGTTTAAGAGTCTTCTGAGTGGCATTTTGAGCTCAAACTGCCATTGTTTCTTACCCGTCACAGGTGACTTGGAGCACAGTACACTGTGGGTGTTCAGCTGAATGATGTTTTTACTCTGTGTTACTGCAGATGCTGCTGCTGGATTCAGTTAATGGGTGAGGAATGGCCTGTACAAAACACAGACTTACTTTTGATTTACAGTGAAAGCTACTGAAAATAATTTGTCTGCTTTAAGTGGGTGAAGGTAGGATTAAAAGACAAGCAAAGAGTGAGAATGCCTATGGGGATAAAATGGTCCTTTCTAAAGACCAGCACTGCAGTCAAGAACATGACAGCCAAGTACCTGGGGTCCTCCTTTGGGTGTCTCCAAGATAATGAGGCTAAAAGGCTGGATCTCCTTGTGACAATATGTGAGTCCAGTAGGATTTAGATGTACTTTGTTTATTTTGGCTAGGAAAAATTAATTCAAAGAAAGCCATCAAGTTTTTTCAAAGGCACAAATTCCTTTGGCAGTTTAACTGGCTTTCCTTGTGTTGGCATAGGAAGTAGTAGTGCTGGGATAAAATTTACAAAAGGCTTTTTCCAAGTTTATGTGGTGCATGACATCAGCAAGCCCTCAGCACAGTGTCTGTAGTGAGTGCAGCGGTGAGATGTATAGTTATAGAGCAGCCACTTCTGTCTCCAGGCTCTTTGGCAAAGGGCAGAGCTGGGGCAGACCCACATCTCACAGCATCTAATAGCTTGCATTATCCACTTGGTTTCTGCTGAAATGAATTGGAAGCTACAAAATAACAGTATAGTTGTAGCTTTCATACTTGTTGAAAACGCAACCGAGGAGCTCATTCCTTCACAGTAGGGGTTTCCCAGCCTCACCCTCACGCTGGTGCCTCCTCTGCTTTTTCTCTTGCTCAGTGTCTCCGATTAAAAAAGGAACAATCCCGCAGTCCTGCAGTCTTTGCAAGTTACATTTAATTTTTTTTTGAGATGGTGGGTGTGTGATTGTGAGTTTTGTATATGTGTGGTTTGATCTTACTTTGCTTTGTTTTTAAATTTTCTCCAGCAAAGACATAAACAATTTAAGCAATAGAACAATTTGGGAGGCAATTTAAAACCCTGTGTGGGGACGCAGGCATGGTCAAACTGCCTCCTAACCCCAAATTTCACTAAATCATCTTTCAGTTGTGATGCCACAGACACTATTGACATGCAGGTATTTGCTCAACTTGACTTTACCTGCTGTGATCCTTGTAGCTGTGGAAAGCCTTGCTAGTCCTGAACTTGAATTCAACCTTTAACATTTCTGAGAGAAGGATTTCCTTTCCTGTCTTTCCTGGTGCTGTGGGGTAATGGGGATAATAGAAGATAAATGCTGGATGTAGAGGCAGACACTTGATAGCAGTTGCTTACTTAATTCCTTCTCCCCCTCCTTCATGGAAGCTTACTGAAGTGCAGGAAAAAAATAGAGCAGAAACAGACTGGTATAAATTATTCAAGGATGCTGCTGTTTCTAAGAAGAATCTGGAAGGAGTCTGCCTATAAAACATCAACATGACATTTTTGAATTGTGGTAGGTGGGTTGAGAGAAGAAAGCTCAGGAATGAGCAGAATGCTGCTGTAAGGAAACAGACACATTGTTTTAAACTACAAGCAAGCCTGCTTTGTCACTGAGTTGCACACAATTTTCCAGTGATTATGAGTTTGGGGAAAAGAGAGATGGGGGTGGAACAGGATGTATTGAAATCTTACAGATTCTTTTCAATAGGCTAAAAAAGCTCTGTTCAGTACTACTATGGGAAATTAAAAAAAGAGTCAGAGTCCAACTGCGCTTCTTTGCTATTTCACTCCTTTGGCTAAAACTGAGGACTGATCCACTTGCCCAACTTAAAATGTTGAAAACTCTTTTTTCTTCTGATTGACAATTTGGAATCTTAACTTGGTTGTGATCTGCCTGATTTCCCTGGAGACTCCAAAGTATAAGAGTTGCAAAGAAGGTGTAATTTTTTATTTAGCTTCAGTAGATAGTACCAATACAATGGTGCCAAATTCCCTTATTTGATAGAGCATTTTTTCAATTGGGAAGCCCTACAGCAATGTCAAATGCCCTCTATTTAATGACATCCCTATATCTTAGAACTAAAATGCTATTTTGGACAGACTAAAGGCAATTTTCCAGGTGAATAAAATATCTCCCAGGACTAGAGACAGTGAACAATACCTTATGTTGAATGGAGCAATGGAGCAACTATATGTAAAACTCATGAATTTGTCACTGTATTTTTTGGCTTTGTACCTTTAGCTCAATATTTCAAATCTTTGACTCCCATGATTTAGCCCTATGGCCTCTCTCTTGTTCCCTATAGGTGATTCAAGTTTTCTGTTCCTAATGCAGGTTTTCTGCAAAAGAAAAGTGTGCTACCTATACAGAAGCTAGGCATAAAAGTGATACTCACAAAAGGCCAGCCTACAGAAGGAGATTTCCTTCTCTCTCTCTTTCCATATATAATTTGTGTATAGTACGATTTCATTTCCCAGCTGAATTTCTTTCTTTACTGTTTTTGTCCCTCTTGGGCTGACTTTTTTTTTCTCTTCTCTCTCCTGCAGTGTATGATTTCCTTTTTATCTGCTCGCCATTCCTTTTTGCCTCAGATACACAATGCCAATACTATGTGAGTCAAATTTTTAACAGATGAATACATTTTAAATAATGCAAAGTTATCCAGCCCACTTTGTCCAGGCAGCACAGGAAAGTAACACCTTTGAGTAGTTGGCCAAAGGTAAGATTCAGAACTATGTCTTTGATTAAATTTTTATGAAATAGACACCTCTAAAATGGACCCTAAATTTTGTGGTGTAGATCTGTTTTACCTCCCTCTTGTTATTGAATGCATGGCCAGAAAATACTGGGTTAATTTTTTTTAAATGCCCCAAAAGGAGCCTTCAGACTTTTAGGTCTGCTTACAGCACAGATGGGCAAATCTGGGGCACTGAATGTCCTTTCTGAAAAGAGCAGTCAGACCTATAGACCAGGTCCCTGCTCCCACTTAGGCGGGCCCATCACCTCCTGTAAAAGCAAACATCCTTGTTTGGGAATGGGGGGCTATTAACTCACAGGAAATCTAGGCCAGCTCAGGTAATTCTGATCAGAGAAATAATCTGTGGTCTTTGCAGCTTGTGCTTGTAACAGATGAGAGGACAGTAATCACCAAGTATTTGTTTGCCGTGCAGTTTTGTTTCTTTTGTATCCCCCAAGGTTTAGCTCCTGCAGCCTTCGCCGCGCGCGGGTGACGGCTGAGAGCGCTGCCCAGCGGGTCACCCTGGCAAGGGGCAGCGCTGGTGGGAAGCTTCGTGCCAGAACTCTGCTGCTGGAGTGCTCCAACTGTTCACTCTCTGTTTTTGTCTTGGCTCAAGGAGCAGCCACCTCCTGCCATGTCTGCTTCTACAGAGCAAAAGCTGGATTTCCACCTTCACTGCAGTTCACCAGCCAACTCCTACTACTTCTACCAACTGCAGAATGGGCATGAGCAGTTGCATTTACTCAGCATGCTTCCCACATGTTAACCCAGCCGTGCCTTTGGCTCGCCAATCACTTGCTCCTGTGCCTTTAGAATAGTACATGTAATGCTCCTCTGTCTCTTGGATGGAGGTGAGACTGACAAGATCTCACCTGTAAGCCAGTAAGCTTCATTCCCCAAATTAAAAACATCAAATCAAAGTGTTAAGACAAAATCTCCTTTGTTCACTAAGTTTGACATGATGCTTGAAGGTGGTAGGCTGAGTAGCCACAGGGGAAATCTGTGAGAGCCTTCAGGCTTTTTCACCCCCACGGACTGGATGTGAGAGAAAGCATAGCTCTAACATGCTGAGTCTTTGGCATGAGCGAGCCAGGCAAAGCAGTGAATATTTCTTCAGTCCCAGCTGCTGGTTGATTGATGGGAACTGAGTTGGTGATAACTCTGGAGGGAGATGTTTGCCCTGTCTTCCATCTGGAGCTGCTGTGTTATGACTCACAGGGATGGCTATGGAACAGGCTGGGCTGGCAGACCTCCACCAGCAAATCAGACTGGAAGCTGTGGAAATAAGCAAGTTATCCAGGGGTGCTTGTAGTGAATGCAGTTTGATGTATCTAATACTGATGGCTTTCATAAAAACACAAAGTGCTGGGAAAGCAGAATGTCTCATTTTCTTTAAGACGAGGAAACAATTGAAGACGTCATCTTCTAGCTCTCAAAATTATTGTTTTTACAGGGCCAGATTCTGCCCTTGGATCTGCTTGATGCATCACTGTAAAGTACTTTAATTTAGCATGTAAGGTGGTGCCAGCTGCCAGGGCTTAAATTACAGAGACTCCCATGCCTCCTTGAGCCCAGTGTCCTCCTGTGCCTGAGACATACCATAAGGTTCTGACCCAGATAGGTCATTGCAAAGCATTGTGTAAGGCAAATGGAGGTGTGCTGCTGCCTAAACATGGAATTCTTTAAACAATACTCATCAGTGGATACCTAAAGCAGGTGTAATATGAATAACTTGCTTCAATTTTGGTGGCCCAGGAAAAACATCAAGTTCAAGAGAATCCAGGAGAAAAGAAAATGTAGACATAAATTGTGCAATATGGTACAATGAAAAGAGATATCCCATGGAGAATCACAATTGAGGTGTGATGTCTGGGGTGAATATGCATTTTGCAGAGTACTTGAAGAATAGCATTCAATTTCTATGGCTTTCTATCTATGCTGAGGAGAAAAAGTGTTTCCAGATATTAATACAGAAGAAAATCCAAGGAGTCTTGCCCAGAGCATGGTGCCTTTAATCTTAAAATGTATTGAAATTGGTCTATGTGCAGAATTTCTGCTGTAGCTCTGAGTAGAAAAGTCGTTCATCTCTATTCAGAGAAACAAATTCCCACATCCAAAGCACTGGGAATGGGAGGCCAGACTATGGTACCTGTTATATTAATGCCTGGGTTTGGTTATTTTAGCCAAAGGTGTTTTTTTTTTTTCTTTTTTTGGTGTGGTTTAGAGCTTTTTACACCTTGTAATCTACAAGCAAATTGCTGAAAAATAACATATTTCATGATGTTTTCTATGTGGTAAAGAACTTTCACTTTGTGTAATGATTAGTGTTCAGTGGGTTCAATAGATAACTACATAACACTGGAAAAAAAATCATTTTTTTATTTTCTATAAATTTTTAATTATTTCTCCTTTTAACTCGCTACTTCATTTCAAATCCTGACTTTACTTCCTAATTTTTTTTTTACTTATAATTTAGAATATGGTTTAAATATGTAGTTGTTTATGGTCATTCAGACCAGACAAATACATGCCATTTTACTTCTTTTATATATATTTTTCTTTGTAGTATTTACTTTTTGTGAAAACAGACATCCTCCTGAAAAACAAATCCAAAACACTTGCACTGTAACTAATTTTCATTTCATTGATTAGAATTTTTCTTAAAAATAAAAAAAAAAAAAAAGAAAGGCCAGGTATTGGAGGCAGAGGAAGGGCTTAATTGCGAACTCTTCTAATGGCAAGGTTTATAACCCTTGGTGTCTATGCAGAAGTTCCACCTCTAAGCTCTTTTGCATTCAAAGTGAAATGCCTAGCATACAGAGAAGAAACGTGTGGAGGGAAAGGATTGATCATTTCTTGTCTCTTTAAAGTTGTTGGAATTCCTCAACGTGCTCTTCAGTATTCTGTCCTTCATGGTGCCCTTGAAAATGATGCTTTGTCATTGCTGGTCGGCACAAGTTTGCTGAGTGGGTTCCAGTTAAACATGAAGAGTTTAGTAGGTTTCTCAAGCTGAGAATCTCTCAAATGACTTCTTCCTTCCTTCCCTGGCAGGTGGTGGTTTTGCAAATCTGTAACAACAATAGGATTTAAAATATTTTAACTACTCCGTGTCACACTTTGACGACATTTTCTGTATAATCTGAAGAAGATACTTGTGTCATTTTTATCAGATTTATTAGGGTAAAGAGGAATTCTAATCCTCTTTCTGCTCCAATGGTTAAGGTAGAAAAGCTATCACCACTGAAAAGGCTGTTTATGCAAAGCACTGTTTATCCAGTGTAAAAAGATGACCTTAGATACTGTTTGTTCCTGAAAGTTAGGCAACAGAACTACTCAAAACCTCTTCACACACAAATCTGAAATATATATATTATTATGAAAAAAACCCACCAGTTCTGCTATTTTCCCATTTTTTTAATCAATCTGATTAGGGAACTTAAAAAAATTATTTTTCCAAAGAAAACTATTTTGTCTTACAATGTCAGTATGGTTTTTAACAATATTGTGAAATACTAAAATCACTTCAGGTGTTAAAATGTTTTATTTCACTAGAAATAGAAACATCTTCTTTTTGTGCTAATGGTTTTGAAATTTGCTCTGAACAAAGAGAGCACTGCTTTCCATTTTAATTATAAGCCAACTGGAAAATCTTAAAATCTCTATAGAAATAGAATGCCATTTTCCTTTAAACAACTTGATTTACACAGATAATCTCTAAGAGATTTTCTAACTCCCCTAAAGAAATTAAAACAGTGAAGTGAACGATTATACACCTAAAAATCACATTTTTATGTTATTGGAATCCCAAGACTGTTTAATATTTTGGTCAAATGACTTTTCTAAAACCTATCTGAACTATCAAGTCTTATATTGCTTTAGAATAATGAAAAAATCCTGGGTTTTGTAATTTAAGATGGCATTCCAATTTTTTTTTTCTAATTTGTAAAAAGTAGTGCCATTAGAACTACTATTTAACATTTAGAAATTGGCCAACAAACCTTTTTTTGTCTGAAAGTATGAAATGTACTGACTTTCTACCATGATTTGTTTTTCATTAAAAAGAATAAATCAGCACAAAATCAAATTATTAAATGAAATGGGCACACATTTAGAAAATATGTTGCTGACCATGTATTTATATTTTGCTCCTTACTTTTCCACCATGAATATTTATGAACAAACTGAGATATCCTTTGGACTTAATCACATCTTTAGGCAGTCATCTATTTTGGAAGGAGAATTCAGTGTTTGTGAGTTGTTTGTAGTCACATTATCAATTCATCATGAAATGAAAACTGTTTTGTCTACCCTCTCTGAGTATTTTGAGAATGGACTCAAAGTAGTGAATTTGGCACCTCTTTAACTCTTTGGCTTTGAAGTACCTTGGGGGCATTTTAATGTAGTTTTGCAAGGATATAAAGGTTCATCAACAGTTTGTTTTAGGATTTTGCTATCAGATGTAGATTAAAGTGTGTGTGCAAAGTGGGATAAGGTCTGTGGATGCAGACATTTCTTTTTATTACGCCACCTAGACAAAATTCGTGACCTTTTAATGGCTTGCAAAAAGGCTTTTGTACTTTCTTTACTTTTCTACAGCTGTAGTAATTCTAATTACTACATCAATAAACATTTATTTGCATATGTCTAAACAGTATTGGCATCAAAATTTACTACAGTTGGACTAGCACTAAACAATCCAAAGTCTTAGGATTCACACTCTTACAGCTGCATTTACATTACATGTCACCTCTGGGCTTAAACCCAGGATTTGATAACTTCTTCCTTACTTGTTTCATCTCATCTCTTGGTCCCTTTTGGGTCATATAAAGGAACTGAGGTTTGTCCAGCTATTGCTATTCAGTCAGCTGCCCCCAGAGCAGACATGAACTCTGAGGTCAGCTCCAAAACCCAGTTGGGCTGTTGAGCCAGCCTTTCCCAGCTGGGCTGGAGCCTACCTGTGGCCACAATACAGCAGGCCAAAGCTTGGGGGTCTGACTCTGGCTGCACACACGGTGAATTCATGTTTCATCAGTTCAGGATTTCCTGACAAGCACAAAGCTTGTAAAAGAAGGTGGCAAAGATATCAGAGATGAAGAGGCTTTCCAGCCCTTTTCCCTTTCCAAAGGATCAGCCTGTCCAGGCTGAAGTCGGGGGCAATCTTTCTACTGTCTGTATGTTGAAATCTGTCCAAATTGCCTGAAAAGCTGTAAGAAAAATGTCATTGCCACCTCTGGGGACTGTCTTATCTCTTAATACATATTTGACCCTGAGGCTCAGAGCTGCTTTTTGGAAGATCCCTGAACTTTTGCAGATTCGTCTAGAGCAGCTGCACAACACTGATTACCAGGTGAACTATTTGGTCTGGTTCCATTTAGAAGTCACAAAATTCATAAAAGGCAGAAAAACAAATTCTGAACTCCTAATGTATATAGTTAGGCCATGCTCACCTTTTCATTTCTCTGATACACAAGTTGTGATATTTGTGTTCTGCAACTGCCTGGTAAGCCCCTTATTGCTCCTAATGCTTTAGTGGCCTTTTATGTATGGATCTTCAGTGTTGTGTGTCTCCAGGAACATCTAATGGAAACCAGCACATGTGAGCACAAACATGAGAATGGGGTCTCAGAGGAGTGTATAATGAAAATGGAGTGTGGTTTATTGGTTGAATGCCTGGATAAAATGCAGCTCTTTTCCTGCTTCATTCTTCCCTATTTTTCCCTTGGTGGAGGATTTCTAATTTTATTTCTAGTGTAAGCACAGATAAAATCTATTTAGTAATATAATAATAATAATAATAATAATAATAATAATAATAATAATAATAATAATAATAATAATAATAATTTCATACATCTCCCTATTATATAGTCACTTTTCAAAACAAATCTTAAAAGGTAACTGTGGAAACAAAAAAAGAAGGGACAGACTCACTGTTTACTTTAATAAAATCAGAATGGTACACCCCCCCAAAATTTGTTTATTATGACATATAAAGAAGGAAGGATGATACTCATCTGTTTCATTTATGAGGGTTTTTTTCATTAGTTGCTTGACATATATTTTTAGTTCTATGCAAAAAAGAAGAATTGTACCCAATTACTGAAGGCAATAAATTAGTTACAGTGAGATCTGTAAACAACTAAACTGCATTAAAAGGCTTAATCTCAATTTAATGCGCACAATTTAATTATTTAATTAAATCCGTCCAGATTTTTTTAGGTGCAAGGGAAAGAGGTGAACACATCCATATTATAGTTGAAAATGTGTGAGATTGTGTATCCCATAGGATGCAAAAAGATTGCAGTTCGTTAACTCCTCCTTACTTCCGAGGAAAGGTTAGAAATTACCGTAAGACTAAACAATTTTATGACAGAAAATAATACTGATGGGATGATCTGGTTTTGCAAGGGACACACATACACATTCCCCACTGCAATGCAATGTCTCTATGTCCCAGCATCTATCAGGATTAATATCTTTTAGCCCAAACAAGCAAGTGTGCTGGTAGTCCTGACACGTGAAGGAGGAGAGGTTTTTGACTTATTCAGGAAAATTTGTGTGCACTGTAGACTCAGTTAAAACTTAATCTTACTGTTTTATCACGATAGGAGTATTGTTGCCAAGGAAAACAAGACTCAGAAATGCTTTTCCTACAGATTACTGAGACTTTTCCTGTTTTTCATAGCTATCTTCACCTCAGCCCAGAATATAACCAAAACTCAAGCAATGAGCTCATCTGAGTTGAAGAAGATTCAGTTATTTTCAAAAAGAGTACAGTGGGACACTTGAGTCTTCCATATTTAAGAGGAATACCTTAGTTACATGGTGACTACATAATAGACATTAATTTTCTTCTTCCTTCCATTCTACTTTTGACCAGAATTACATGATGCAACAATCTGTCCTAACAAGAACTAAATTAAAAGTGATGTATTTTTATCATAAGCTTTTACTTCCAATGTAGATATTTTCCAACTAAAACCAAGACAAAACAATTCAAGCAAGCAAAACCCACACATGACTGGAGATTTGCTACCCACTCAGCCTGAAATTTGCTGCTTGGTGTAGGTTCCAGCTGGTACAGCTCTCAGCTCAGCATGATTTCTTTTCTTCTTTGTATACTAATCCACCTCCTCAAGTTACTGCAACTTCCCTTAGATGAAAAGCAGCCAGTATTCTATTTAAGTTCAGAGTGATACCTGTGTTATGTAGTTTATTAGCAACCAAATCTTTGTGATGGTTTAGGAATGACAGTGTTGCTTTTTAGTGCAATGCTTGTATAATGTGTCTTCTGAGCCACTCCCATGGACAAAACTGACAATATTCTGGAGTCTCACACCTCTCACACACAGACAGTTCCAGATTTTGGGTGACAGTTTATACCACCCGAAATGAGCAATACTGTTTACTGTGAGACAGCCACAGAACTATCAGAATTAGGAATATGTTTTACTGGTATAATGGCTTTTAAGGGAGTTGTATAAAATGTGTCTGGAGTAAAATTCTATTATACATATTTATTCTCTTGTACTTAAGTTCAACAGTGAAAATAATTTCTGCTAGTGCTCCAATTAGTAGTATTCTAAACTTCATGCTTTGATTTTCACACTCAGATGGCAGGATACCTGTAGACCTGGCTCAATGTCATGTAAGAAGTTCTATGTTTTCCTTCTCTCATTCTTGCTGTACTTCATTGTGTTACTCAGTGAATATAAATTTAGGACAGTTCTGTTGGAAGGGCATAAAAATGGTGCTACACATCCATTAGCATTTATATATTGCCTTTAGATCCAGACTTTTATTTGTTATGCCTGTGTTATGCTGAAAGCCATGCTATGAAAAAGCAATACTTACAGGTTGGCACAAAGAAAGTAATTTTGATATGTGTCACAATTTTTAATATTTTCAGAGGTAGTTTATTTAATATGATTAAACTGGAAGTTCAGTGGGAAGAGTTAACCTGATAAGAAGTCACTGCAGTGAGTATTTCATCTTTGGCACATGGTTGAAACCAAAACAGACATTTTCAGAAGAAAAGTGAAAACGGCCCTTCCCTGTCATCATATTATTGCTCGAGATGAAACATTTCCCCTCACCTGAGTTCTGCAAAAGTCTTCTTAATGAATAAATCTCATTATCACCTTCATTTAAATGAAGAAATGGAGCAAATTATTAAAGACCACCTGATACTTTTCTGGTAGAACTGTGAATTGAGTTGCTATGTATACATACCCCAACTTTTGACGTAGATTTCACTTCACCCGCCTTTAGATAACAACAGTCTCAATGTTTGCTGTTTGACTAATCATTGCAGCTCCTTTTGTTGTTATTGGAGAGACATGGGAAGGAAGTTTTAGACTGTACTTCATGTGATATAGTTTGGTTGGTTGTCTCAGATCAGGATGGACCACTTCCTAAAGATGCTTTCCTTTCTGTGACTACAAAGGGAGGCTAGGGGGACTAACTCAGATGTATACATACACATTTGTTGACATCGTGCATTTATTCAGGTGACTCCTGTGTTTAATTAACTGCATTCACACAGTAGTTAATAAATGTGCTGCCTGTAGGATGCCACATTAACCATGTCACACCAAGCAGAAATGCAGCTAGTATACATTCTGAACAACATAGATCTGTACTTTCTCTTTCAGCAAAGTACATAGCACTTGAAGGATGTCTCACAAAAAGTCAGTCATTCTACCTCTCTTGCATAAAAATCTGCAAGAAATATTAATTAAATAATGTTTAATAAAGTACATGATATTTTAATAATACTGTCTATTTACTGGTGCACGTTTGGATTTCCTTCAAGATCTACTAAATCTCTATCATGACCTGCACCCATATACCATCAAACTTGATTCTCCTGTAACAAAGTACTGACAGCAGATTAACCAAAGCCAAAAACTGTGTGACTTGCACAAAACCATAGCAAGCCAATTAAAAAGAACCAGAGTCAGGCTTGATACTGTAGCAGCCATATTTCAGTCTGGTAACTAAAATCATCCTTATTCTAAAACACCGTCAAGTTTAAAAAATTCCAATTCAGCTTTGACAGTAGAACACAAACCCAAAGGATAATATGTTTACTTTGGTTGATTTTCTTATCATGAAGTACAGGTGTGACTATTCATTCCCAGCCAGGCAGATGTTGTCATCAGAGGCATTGCAGAATCTTTTGGGACTCGATGGGTTTGTTTTAAAACCGGAATATTTTCGTTTATAAGCTTAGAAACATGAACAATCCAAGGAGCGTTTTTTTTTTTCCCTTGCAGTGTTGTCTGGAGGACACATGATGGAGCCAGTAAGTTCAACAAATCTTTCTGCAGAGGATCTGCAGTGAAAACATGATTATGTATGCTGGCTTCTCTGAAATGTGTCCAGGGACAGAGGTGTCAAGGTGCTTCATCACCAGCATCATTCATGAATCTTCACTAGCTCACACAGCAAACAAAGGCAATTTAAGAGTATCAGGCAGAGTCTAACATTTCAGTACATTTCTTTGACAAAAATACCTATGCTGGGGAAGGTGGCTGAATTGTTAAGATATTGGCCCAGAAGGTCTTGCCTTGCAAGATCCCAGCCCTTCCCTGGTTCTTCCATTTTTCACACATTGGAAAGACCCAACTTCAAGAAAGGTGGATTAGAGCCTATGTCCTCAAAGTATAGGCTTGTCTTAGGTGTTTGTTCTGAAGGTTTGAAGTACCTTCTTCATGAGGAGGATTTGAACAATACATAATGATGCTGGGTAAACTTGGGTTTGTCAAGGGACGAAACAAAAGCTGGGATTGTTTTTGAGTCTGTAGTAGTAAGAACGTCTTAGAGAAGCTAAGAGACTTTTGTGCTCTCCTTCTTGGCCCTTGGACTTGGTGAGATAATAGAAGCAACCTGAATGGCAGAGGCAGAAACAAACCACTTGAGCACTAAAAAAGATGTTTAACCCTGGCCTCTACTCCCCTCGTGCTCATGGGTAAGCTACAGGCTTACACAGTCCATACCAGTGGTTACACAGTGCTGGGTTTGCCTGGGTCAGTTCTCTCTCCTTTTCAGAAAGTTTGGTATAACCTTCTCTTTCGAGTTTACACTTCAGTGAACTCAGAATATGATTCTGTATTTGCCATGAAATGACCAAAATAAAATTTGAAATATATTTACAAATATGGCCCTTGATGAGCTGTAGAATAAAACTTCCATTCTCCTTTTTTTCTTCACCTCCAATCCACTAAGTGATGGAAATTCAATCAACTTGTTTGGAAAGTACATTGGACATTGCAGCCAGCACTGCTGAGCAGAGAATATTTCTGAACTGGCAGAAATAATAACAACCTGTCTTAACATGCTTTTTTCATCTATTATCTTTGGAATTGCATTAACCCTTTGAGGAGGTTTCAGCTTTTAACTTGAATCTTGATTGAACAAGTTAAATATCACTGCATCTTTAAAGTGTCTGCTGAACCTGTTTGTGTTCAAGGTCTTTCTGGATATATTTAGAGAAAATTCTGAATTTCCACAGTAAAAAAAAAAAAAAAAACCTCTTTTTTTTTTTTCCCCAGCATGAAAGATGCTTCAGAGAAAGTTAAAATTTATTTTATTCCTGTTGCCCTATTACCCAATTTTATCAAGGGTCATATTTTACTCTAAGAGTAAAGTAAATTAATTTCAGTCCTACAGCCTTCATTTACAATGGATTATCTGAAATTCAGAATTGAAAGGTTCAAAACCATTTTGAATGATTTAGGAAGATAATGGCTCTCTCTTATTTGTAATCTTCAAGTTAAGAATCTACTACATTTGGAACTAAACGTTGAAGTTCAAGCAAAGCTATGGGTCAGATACCAAGGATATCCAACCAGTGGAACATCATATGGGGGGTGAGACAAGCCTTTTGCTATGGTTCCTTCTGCCTAAAAAGTAAGGAAGTAAAAGGGAAAAAAAAAAAAAACAAAACCAAACAGAAAACAAAAGGTGCAAATGCAGAAGAGTAAGATCTTAGGAAAAATGATTTTTTTTTTGTGGGGGGGAGTGTGTGCCTGCAATGGCAATGGCAATGCCACCCTTGGCAAGATGAATATAAAAAGAATGTTTCAAGCAAAGATAGCAAAGAAATGCACTAGTGTATAAAAATAATGCTGAGGTGTTTTCAGTAAGAAACATTCTTAATGAAAAATCATATGGAAAAGACTCAAAAGAACACAGGAATTAATGATGCTTATGAGAGAATTTCTCCTGCAGTCCCAACACTTCACTGTTTAGTCTGGGAAACCTAGAAGCATGTAATGCATAACTTCTAACCTTTGCACTTTCTTTCCCTGTAGGAATCCTCCCAGTTTCCCAAGGGAATCAGGGCATGAATATAGGAAGGATTGTGATGGTATCTTGTTCCCTCAGAACTGGAAAAAGACAGTTTAAATGCATAGTGGTTTGGTACATTAACAGAATCTGGAGCTGAATGGAGGATACTCCTCTGGCTAAAGTGAAAAATACCAGAGAATATCTACATCTCTGAATGATGCTCCACACAGAGCTGGTATTGCACAGGCCTACTCTGAACTGTGAATTGAATAAGCACAGCACTACAGCTGAGTAAATTTTCACTGTTTTCAGGGTCTGAGCTAATACTGCCGTGCTCTGTTAAAAGATCAACATAGCCAGACCTAACTTAAGGACCAGGAAAAATATTCTGCAGTTGAAGTATTCACCCTGACTTTAATTGCTGGAGGTTAGGATGATATATGAAGTTACTTAAGTCAATACAGGGAGATTGATGTGAGTTATTAAAAACATCCCAAAATATGTACAATGGTGTGATAACTGAGGTGAAAAGTTAGAATACTATGAACAACGCCAGTAAGTAAAACAAAAAGATTAAGCCTAACAAACTTTGCCAAGAAATTCTGTTTGTGAAAAAAAGATTTCAGAGGAGTCACTGCTTGCAACATCCCTTCATTCACCTCCAACAAAATCCAGAGTGGCCTCGTAATCAAAGCAGGACTTTACTATCAATGTGTATTTCTGAGATCGGTGATGTGAACAAAGTTGTTACCTTGATCACTTGTTCAAAGCAGGAAGGATTTACCTCATTGGTAGAGCTGCAGCAAAATCTAACAAAAAAAAACCCCAACAAAGCAAAACCATAAAGAAAAGTTGGTTATGTCTAGCAATAAGAGAATTCAGATGATCAATTAATAAATTCCATTTTTCAAAAAAAGTAGTGGTTGAGGTGATTCTGCAAAGGCAATGGTTTAACACTGCACTATTGAATAAGTATAATTAACAGGATATTTTAATTTCCTTGCTACTGCACTACAACAGACTGAGATTATGAGGGATTATACATTCCTATGGCATAGCAAGTATCAGAATTTAAATGTCTGTTTTTCCAGGATTAAATTCAGCCTGTTAAAATTCATCATCAGAATTAGCAGGCAATGATGTGTTACTTGAAAGAATTCTAAGGTCTGTAGTAAGGAAACTAACCCCTTCACAAAAAGAGTATCAAAACAGATCAGAATATATGAGCACAAAACCATTTCTATCCTATTTGGGGCAAAAATAGAGTTATATCCTTTTATGCACATTCCTGTGTATAAGTTCACTCTCATAGAGAGAGTTGGCATTGTTGGATGAATTTCAATCTTCAAAAACAGAAGGATGAGATTCACAGATACTTGCTATCAGGAGATGCTGAAGTCCGGATTCTCAGATTTATTTATCCATGTATTTCTGTTCAAAATGTGTGAGAACCTTCTGGCAATTCAAAGGCCTGTACCTTTATAGAGCACAGACTTAGCTATGCAGTGGTTACTGTGTATTCTGTAATTGTCTTCTCTGTGGTTAAGAATTTAGTGAGGGAGATCAGAGGGTAGAGAAAAATTAATATATAAACCATGGCTGATTCAGAAAGAATATCTCAGATGGTTTAGAGAAAAAGAGAGAAAAAGACAGAAGGATATGTAAAATATGGCTGTGATATGGAAGGCAATAATGTCTCCCTTGATGTTTGTGGGACAAGGAGGGTTTCATTGCAGCAGGTAAGACTTAGATCAGACATTGAGAAAAAAATATTCTCACAGTTAAGAACAGGAGTAGGCTGCTGAGAAGTTATAAACTTCACATTCCTGGGTGTTTCTGAAACAGACAGGACAAGCATTTCTGAGGAATGACATCAGTACTACTGATCCGACCTTTGGGCAGGGCTAAATGAACCAACCTTTGGATCTTGTTTTCAAGTCTTACTGTCTATAATTGCAATGATTTATGAGGCATAGAGCAGACCAGGTCCTACATTTGTGCCAATTTGCATAGCTGAGAAGTTGGCTTATCGTGTACCTAATTCTTTACCGGCCATTAATTTGAAGTTAATTATCCTACTGTTCTTAAGTGTTAGATTGATTGGCTATATAGCATGGTCTGCATATCCATTCTGGATACCATTAGTGGTGTGCTTGCAGTCTCCTTCCTACTTATTTTTGTTGAACTTCAACATGATGTGAAATTTGTCAGAATAGGCTTAGCTTTAGTCTTTCTCTGTGTGTTTTCTGAAAAGAATATGATTTACACAAGTTCAGCAGTTATTCTTTTATACTGTTTATGAAGAATACAATTGCTAGATTACATTTCTTTACCTTAATTAACTTGTCTAACAAAAGATTATATTAAATAGGATGCAGTTTTTTTTTCAAGCTTTTAATAACCAGATTGAACCCTTTTGGTGTAATGACAAAACATTGTTGAAATGGCAGAATTTTTATTGTCCAGAGTGTTTTTATTAATATATGTTGAATTACAGGCATGTCCCCTAAAAGGGTGGAAGCCAAGGAATGTTTGCCACCTCTCAACCTGCAAGAAAACACCATGTATCCTTGTTGGAGCCTGTTGACTGCCTCCCAATGTCCCATTCTGCAGACAGTGGAAGGAAAGCTTGGAAAGGCTCATAATGCATTGCAGCTCTTAAGCACTGCCTAGATGAGGGGAAACAGAAGAAGCAGGAGAAATATGATACACTCTTAGCACCAAATCTCATCCCTAAAGTCCTCTTAATATCCTCTCTATCTTCCCTTGGATTTGAATATAAGTACATATTTCTGGGACAAGTCATAGGTGTTATTACTTACCTTGAACATGAAGATGGTAGAATTGGTTTGCCGTCATCCCCAACATTAAAAAAAAAAAAGATACAATGAGATGGCAGATTCTTCTTTACTATGTTGGTATAATCACAACTCTTTTCTGTTTTAAGGGCTAAGTGAGAGTAATCTGTGTTTTCATACTTGTCTTCCTTTTCTGGAGAGGCCACAAGAAAGCCTGAATGTGTATGATTTTAGATAGTTCTCATGCCTTTAAAAGCACTGTGGTTAAATTGAGTTTGCCCTGTTGAAATAAGGTGTCCTATGTGAATATATTCTCCAGATACAGGCTCCATTTAATCTCAGTAGGCATGAAGGAAGTATGGCCTTTTCATTCTTGAAAGAACAAAAAGTCTCTTAAGAAATAGACTGCAAGCAGGAGTTCAATGCCTATTTCAATGTCTATTTTCTTCCTAAAAGCCTTTTAATGCAAGGACATAATTTCTGCTTTCTTTTGACAACAGGAAAGTGTTTTCTTAGTAATGAAAACAGTAATTTTCTTTTACAGCGGATAATATGTATCTGTTAGCTTAAATCAATACCTGTGAAAACCTGCAGAAATTAAATTCCCCCTACAGCACCTAGATGGACCTAGCAGCAGCTTTTTGTGGGAGTAGGTGGTAAGGTTCACATGCTGGAAGAGAATGGACAAAAGATGTAAGAATGGAAGAAGGATGTTAGATAGGGAAGATACACTTGACTCATCAGGGGAATAAGAAGGGGAGTGGAATCTGAAAAATCTCTAGGCAGGCATTGGTCATGGTGCAATAATTTTGTATGCTATGATGTAATAGTAGAATGGCAAACAGATGGCAGAGGTATTAGTAAGACCTTGGAAATGTCTTTCCTCCTTCCCGTTAGGAACAGAATCAGCTTCCCTCAGGGCGCAAAGAAAAAAATGCCTTTTGTTTGGTACAGTTTTTGGATCCTCAACTTCTTTGCATGCATTAGAGTGCTCTGTGTGTTGTGGTTACAAGTGTTTACTGTGTGGGTACCAGGAGAAGGGAATTATCTTCCCAGGTGAAGCAAGCTTTCCCTCTAGACAACAAAACAAAACAGGCAGTCTTCCTCACCTTATCAGTATCCATGCAGTATATTGCAAGAGTAGCATGGGAAAGATATATCTGAACTCTGAAATATGCAGAGGTTTTGTCTTTGCCCTTGCCCTCTAAAACTGGTCTAACTATGCATAAAAGACCTGTAATTTGATTTTTTTTTTTAGAGTCAGAATGGAATCAAAGAATGCTTTCAAACTTCCCTAGCAGATACTGGATCAGAGTCTCTCATCAGCCTTCTGCTACAATTGACATCCCTGCTGTAGAGATGTGCTGATGTTTAGGATGTCACAGATGAGCAAGAGAAGTAGACCATGCAGTAGATGTTTTTTACACTCCACAGCAATGGGCTTCCTGATACAACTGTTGTTCTGCAGGTTCTGTTCATGTCTGTTCATGTTCTGTTCATAGATGTCTTTGAAAGGCTAATACCCGATCAATTGAGGATTGAGTTTAGATGTAGAAATAGGACTGATGCAATCAGTCTCCCTTTGTTTCAGAACACAGACAAATTGGCTTTTTGTTCTTGGACATTTGTAGCTCCCTGCAGCTGTAAGCCTGGAGTTGTTGAAATACAAAAGGTCAAGATGTGATTTCCCACAAGGGTGCCATTGTGCAGGAATACAGTTTGGTGTGCCTGGGACGAGGCGCAAGATTGGTGCTTGCACTTAAGAGATGAAGTAACTGGATAATTACAAGGTTATCTGCACAACAAGATGCAGTTGTGTGAGAACTAGCTTCTTGCTGTTTTCTCCTACTCCTACTCTATCTTGTGTCTTTCCCCCGTGTTTCTAATATTGCTAGGATGAGCCTGCTGGTTCATCAGGGATGGACAACAAGGTGCACTGGGCTTGTTATTACCATGAAGGAAGTTGCAAAGTACAGCATGACATAGAGGAACCCAGATGTATGTGATTACTGTATGGGCTTAAATGTTACATGTCTGGCATATACCTGGGCTTGGGGATCTAGTATTATCCCTAAAATCCCTCACCTGTGCATGCAAATCCCATAGCGGGGGCATGCATTAAATATCCTAGAGCTACTTTGGGACTGCAGACAGTCTCCATCACACTGTTGTCTCAGCAGTGCTCCAGAAGATGAACAGGAATGTGTCCATGCAGGCTGTGAGCTGTCAGAGTGCATGTGTGTGCCTGTTTTGCCTTCAGGAACATGTGTTCAACTCCCACTGGCTTCAAAGGAATTAGACAGGTGCTTAAACACTGAGTATAATCAGAACCTTGAGCTCTTTTCTACCAGTTCCATTTCATATGAAATGTGAGTTCAAAAGTGAATTTACTAAGACTACCCTTAGCTCAGTGTTTAATATCCCTTTTCCTTGTGTCTTTTCGTTGCACCATAGGATTATTTTTTGAGCACCAGTGAGGCTACTTTAATTATGGTTTTCTTGTTCTTATTCAAAATTTATTTAGACCACTTGTTTAGAGGTGCTTTATTGAAAAACAAAAACAAAAAAGTATTTACTCTAGTTTAGACATGCTTTTATATATGTCATACCTATTTACAGTATAGAGATAATAATGTCTCTTGGAAAAATAAAGATCAAGTAATAGTAGAAAACTTATATGCTTTTTTCATAATTGATTTTTTTTGCATCTACAGGTAATTTAACATCCTCTCTACCTCTAATACTTTAATTTTCTATATTCAATGTATCATATCTTAGATTAATAGCAGCATTGGCCAAAAGAAGTATGCAATATTTTTCATCTAAATGTCAAGTTTTATTTGGAAAGAAGAATGTGTGGTTACTTAGTTGAATTACCCATGGAAAACCTATTGTTGTAGCAACACAAGCAATTTAAATTGTTAATATTCATATACAAACATAAGATCACCAGATAAGATTAATTCTTTGCTAGCATGTAAGAGTGAAAATTACATATGTTGCTGCTGATAAAAAGAATACAAATGAACTTGTGCTGTTATTAAAAGTGCTCAATTCTTATTGACTTTTTTGTGATAAAATAAAGATTGATTTTAATTAAATGATTTGATTTTTCCTCTTGAGAAAATATTGGTTGGATTATATTGTCCTAATTATAAATAAAATAATTACTAGTAGCATAATGCTTACTTTAACTTTATATTTTTAATTACTTCTGCCATTTTTGTTTTCCTTTGGGTTATGCAATATGAGCTACAATTCATGACATTAAGACATTACAACATCTCTGAAAATGTTGTAAATAAATGCCAATAATGAAAACTTTGTGGATATTGTGTAATGAACCTTTATTGTAAGAGATAAGGAAATATATTTGTGGTGTTGGATTTTAACCACCAGGACTATTAGGCTTGAAAAATATGGTAAGAAAACCAGATTTATTGAAAAATGAACTACTGATTATGCTTAAGCTTTTTAAAGGCATCTATACTTGACTGTCCTTGGACTGGAAAAATTATAAAGGCTATTTCACAGAACACATTATTAGCCTAGCCACTGGTGACTGAACACTGAAACAACAACTGCTGTCATGTCCACTGACACAGAAGACTCACTGCACACGTGATTTTAATCATTTGTGCATCAAGTCCTCCTCTCTGAAGTGACTGGGCTCCACTGTTGACATATGGGCAATGCCAGACTGTGTGTCATTCCATGTTGATAATATCAGAGGTAAATAAGAATATTCACTTCCTATTTTTTATTATTTGCATTCCTGATAAAGAACCAAATCCAGCATATATTTTACCTAACTGGGTAAAATGTTAACCATTGGAAGGACATAAGTGTGATTTTAGAGAAATCAAAGGAGAAGTCCTGCGTCCCTTTCTGAACAATAGTGGTTATTCTCAGAATTGCAGAATGGTGGAGGTTGGGAGAGACCTCAGGAGGCTGTCTGGTCCAACCCCCTCCTCAAGGAGGGCCACTTACTGCTGGTTGCCCTGGACTGTATCCAGATGGCTTTTAAATATATTCAAGGAGGGCCACAGCCTTGATAGGAAAATTGGGCCAATGCTCAGTCACCCTCATAATAAAAAAGTGTATCCTGATGTTCAGAGGGAACCTCCCTTGTTGCAGTGTGTGCCCATTGGCCCTGGTTCTGTCCCTGGGCACCCCTGAAACGACCCTGGCTCCACCCTCTCTGCAGGTATTTACAGCCATTGATAAGGTCCTCTCTGAGCCTCCTCTTCTCCAGGCTGAACAGTCTCAGTTCTTTCAGCCTTTCCTCTTATGTGAAGGTCTTTCCTCATCTTAATGGCCCTTCTCTGGACTCTCTCCAGTAGCTCTGTACGGGCCAAGGACCCCAGAACTGGACCCAGCACTCCAGGTGTGTACTCACCAGCGCAGAACAGAGGGGAAGGATCAGCTCCCTTATGTCTTTTTGCAGCAAGGACACATCCCCAGGTCCTTCTCCCACAAGTTGCTTTGTAGCAGGGTTATCCCCAGCATAAACTGATGTCTGGGGATGTTTGTCCCCAGTACAGGACTTCGTACTTCTCCTTGTTAAACTGCCTGGGGTTTCTGTCAACCCATTTCTTCAGACTGTTGAGGTCCTTCTGGACCCTCTGGCATATCACTGCTCCTCCCAGCTCTGTATCATCATCAAACTGGCCTTTTATCCAGATCATGGATAAAGATGCTGAATTCTACCAACCCCAGTACTGGGACCTGGGGTGCATGCATACTTGTCCCAGTTGCCATGATCAATCAGAGATTATTAAAAGTGGTGTCACAGTGACATAAGACAGCCTCAGCACTCATGGGTGTATCCTATCAGGGTCCAGGGCATTCAGGGTTCTTAAAAAGACCTAAAAATATTTTCTACCTATTTGTCTGTATATCATCTCCTTTTAGTTTTAAAATGAAATATAATATTAACCATGCTGTTTTACCTTTTTATTTGAAACATCTATGTTCTTGTCTCTATCCCAAATCCACAAAAGGTTCCTGGCACTATATGGTATGCTCACACATCCCAAAACTGACTATAAGAAACATGATGAGAGCAGTGTGAGCTATAAAGTTCTGCTGCTTTATCAGGATTAAGAGCAATTATCATGTTCGAGTGGAATTTCAAGAAAAGGACACAAACAGTATACTTTGGTATTCATGCTTTAAAATATCCTCCCTGCCCCTCCCTCAGGTACTAAGAGTTCAGTATTTCATCTTAACATTTCTTACCATAATTATGGATAACACAGTTGACCTTACAGCCTGTTTTAGTGATTAAATTTAGCTTTAATTATTACTATACAAAATTCTTTCATGGTAAAGGCCACTTTCCCTCTGGCTCTGAACTCTGCCTCTTTTAGCATTTTTCATGTGTGGACAGAACTTGCAGGTAGAGAAATATAGCTATTTTCCACTTTAGATTCACTAAACCATTAGAAAAATGTCTGAGTTCAACCATAATTTCTTAAGGTTATCAAATGATTTATAGTTTTTCTATTGCTGTAGTTCAACATGCTGTTCTTATTACCTAAAACAGTAAACAGTGTAGTCTGGAAACCACAAAAGCTGAAAGAACAGTGAATTGTAGATGAATGGCTGTACCAGAATCTTTGAGAACAAAGTCATAGGAACATCTCAGAGTTGCCTACAGGCTAGATTTCAGATGTGAAAGCATGGGTAGATCCGATCCATCTTAGCATTTTCCTTTGTGTGTATTCTCAGGTATATCAGAAATTGTTTTGCTGCTTCTCCTGAAAGCTTACATTAACATTTTCTCATTTCTGGAAGTAATTTTTTTAAAATTAGACTTCTTAAATAATGAGACTTCAAAATACAGGACCTTGGTCTCTGATTCTGTGGAAGAGAAGCTTCTTTAAGAAGAGATAAGTGTTAGAAAACTAGTCTTTCTCTTGCAGACAAAAACTTACTTTTTTTTTTTTTTAAAAATGCTTACCAAACTAATCCATTCATTGAAAACTAATGTATAAGAACCAACCAAGAATGACCTTGACATCTGTGCATTTGTTCCCTATAGGAGAAAGTCCCTAAGGGAAGAAACCAGCTCTATTATGTAGAGTTAGTACAATATAAAATATTGTGGCAAAAGCTAATAAAATATTAGCACCCCAAACCACTATTTCCGTGGTGGTTTTTTTTTTTTGTTTGTTTGTTTGTTTTTTTTTTGTTTTTTTTTTTGACACTCCTGTTGCTGAACAATTATACATATATATATAACATATATATATTGACCTATGTTATGCTACACTGCATAAAAAATATTATATGCTGTGATGTTTCCATACAGCACATATTTACAGTATTTTGAAGGTCACCTGGAAATGTTTAATGGGTTTTTTAGTCTTTTTATTGAAAAAACAAAACAAAAATCCAAACCAAATCAGCCGATCAACGAAACTCAATGCCTTCCCCCTCCCCAGTGCTCCTCCTCTCCTCCCCTTCCCTCCATGTTTCTCATATCTAAGTATAGCTCATGGATTTCTGGCTCTCTGGGGTAATCTCTAACAGCTGGACATCTAGGCAGATGAAAAAAAAAGAAAGAAAGAGAAGAACAAGAAAGGGTGGGAGTAATGTTACTTGTGCATAGCTTTCTTCAATAATTGATTATTTTCTGTAGTTTCTGCAGATGCACTGGTTATTTGACCAGCATGGTGTGTCTGTTGCCACAATAAACTAATTGACCATTTGGATGGCAATGGCCCACGGTATGACAAGATTCACCACCTGGTCTGTCTGCAGTTTTCACCATGCTCACATGGGAATTTTGAATCTGCTCAATCTCCTTTCATCTGTGACCCTCTTTATAGATTTTCACCATGTGTGATCCTTGCCCCAGGGAGACAGTTTGCTTCAGAAAATTGTCCTGTAGGTAAAAGCAATAGGCCATCCATTACCCTCTTCCTTCCACTCTCAGGTTAATGACCATATTAAATATTAAACGGGGTTCCATCTCCAGAGTGTCTGTATAAGTGATTTTACATTATCTCATTCAGCCCTTCTCTGATTTCTTCTAAAGTGTGTTGCTTCTTTCTAGAATAACTCGAGCAGTGAAAACCATGATTGATTTGACAACCATTAACAGAATGTTTTACTAACCTTCTTCATCAGTGAGAGAAGAAGATGGTGGCAATGTAAAGAGGAAAACAGGGGTATATGATGTGAAGTTGTTTTCCCTTATTTAAAATGTTATTTATAGTTTCTACAAGTTATTAACAAGTAGACAAGGACTTCAGCTTTGCTTAGAGGCATGAGTGAGAAATAAATAAAACCTATTCTACCAACTGGGATTAAATTCATAAGCAAGTAGTTTGGTTAGCAAATCATAGAATGATAGAATACTTCTGGTTAGAAAAGACCTTTAAGGTCATTGAGTCCAACCATTAATCTGCCAAGTCTACCACTAAACCATGTCCCCACATGCCACAACCACACATTTTTAAAATTTCTCTAGGGACAACTACTTCCCTGGGCCCAATGCTTCACTATAGTTTTGGTGAAGCAGTTTTCCCTAATATCAATTTAAGCCTCTCCTGGTGTATCTTGAAGCTGTTTCCTCTTGTCTAATCACTTGTTAAATTGGAGAAAAGACTGAGCAGCCCCTCGCTCCAACCTCCATTTAGGTAGTTGTAAAGAGTGATTAAACTGACCATTCTGTGATTCTGTGATCTTATGTGCTGCTATTTGGAGTTGACCAAATACCAGGAAAAGCTGCAGCATAATATAGCACAGTCCCTGAGGAAAAGCCTTGGAAATTCCCACCAGAGAAATCAGCATCTATTTTGTTTGTAAACTACTACATAACTTGTGATGGTGTAGAGATTTTATTATAGATGAAGATCCTTGTCTGGATATTAGCAACTTTTTAAAATTTTACCCAAACAGTGAAGAAGAGTTCTCAGATTCTGCTTTACAATGTATCCTCTGAATCCTTCTAAATTGTTCATTGAACATAACAAAAGAAAAAGCAATCCTACCATCTGTATCTGTAAAAACATTATAGAGTAACTCCACTTGAACTAGAAACATTTAGCAGGGGTAGTCGATTTGAAAATGAGCACTTCAGTGGTGTAAATCTTGATTTTATAATGCTAGAAAGAGGTGGACCAAGAGAGTGGCATTTGAAATGTACTGAAACTAAGAGTTAGAGTAAACACTCTGCTTATCAGAAACTAGTCACAACTATATAACCAGCTGTAGAGCTATTGAATGAGATTTTTTCATCTTAGTCCCTGAGGGAAACCAGCGAGTTCTGCTCTTCTTTCTGTGAGCAGAAGTTACCAACGTAACTTTTTGCTGTCTCCACCTTTTCTTCTGGTTTAATCAAGTGCAGTGAGCACAGCTCTAATACACAGACCCAGTTTGCAGAGTTACAACCCCAATGACTGACTGGAGGTTGAAAACAGACCCTGACCCAAGAAGGAAAAAAAAAAAAAAGGTCAGATAGCTGTGAGGAATCCAGTGTGAAACAAGTTCCTTTGATTTCATTACTCCACTCTGTTGCTGCCCATCAATTCCCAGTGTTGCCCTCAGCAGCAGGTTATCTCAGAGCTGGCTGAATCTACAGTCCCTGTGTGGCTTCTGGCACTCTCTGCTGTAGGCTGAACCCCACAGATCAGGAATTCAGTAATAAGGTGCACCAATGGGAGTGTCGAACACAAAAACTCTGTGATGGATCTTCACTGCTCTAAACCTAATAAAACAATTGCTGCAAAGCAAACTTAATTTTTCAGCTTCCTTTCTGTTTTCACCATTTAATCATAGCTAAATAAAAATGTGTCACATAGTTTTTATTTGTAATCTATTCTTGAATCTCCGTGAATTTAATGAAATACAGTTTGGGTTTTGGGATTTTTTTTCTCCTCCTTCTTATTCATTTCATTTCACCTCTGGTTTGGTCTACCCAGTATTACATCTGTAGTCAATCATCCTTACCAGACCAGCTTGCTAAATTATCCTCCAAATGTCAGAAGAAAGCAGTCTGAAATGATGATTTAAAGGAATGATGCTTACCTGGGTCAAGTAAAACGCATAAAACCCAAGGAGGCATTTTCATACTTTCTTTAGCACCACTTGAATTTCATTTCTCTTTGTCACCTCCTTTGTCATTACTGTCACCCTTCACCAACAAAGCACTGGCAATTAACACTGAAGTAAATTGGTGAGATAACATTTACCTTGGCATTGTCATTATTCTGTGGTTGATACATAGGAAATCACAAACAAGTGACCAAATGGGCTAAAAGGTTAGAATTTAATGGTCAAAATATAAATAAGTAAAGGATAAGAAAATGCCAGGTATTTGGAAACACCTTGTAAATGGGGCTATTTGTTTTATAGAAGAACCAAACAGATTTTGCTTCGTATTTATCTTCATTTGTTGTTAACTGGAACAGGCTGTGAAAATCACAAAGGACACACACTGTCTATATAAATTTAAAAAGCCATTTTTCCCCTTAAAATCTAAGCACCAGTTAAAAAGAGTAAATCTGAACAGATTTAATTGGTATTTACACACACCAACATTAGCAATTAGCAAAGCAACAGCAGGGGGAGAAGAACATTTACTGCACCCAGTCTAAATGGTCTATTAGGATGAATTAAAGAAACCAGTCAAACTTAACCAGCTGTTTGCAGAAAGAATTTTTCTTTATTTTTATAAACATGTTTATTTGAATGAAATTAATCCCCATTGACAGTAGGGCAGGATTAGAGTTGTTTTCCTCCTATTAGTTAGTGTATATTTTTGGGGAATATCAGATATTGTAAAGACTAACAGATTGCTTGCTTGGCTTAATGATCATCCAAACATGATAAAGGATGACAGATTAATAGTATTTTTACTCATGTAAGCAAGCATTTGTCCAGAGATTTTCTTGGTATAGATTTCCATCCAGTTAGAGCGATTAGGAGAAAGCACTGATTTGCCTACTCCCTCCTTTCCTTTTAAGACATTATAAGTAAAAGACCAAAGGGTATTTGAAGATGAAGATGACTTTGATCCTTAATTCTAAAAGTCAATACAACACACAGAGAGCTTATCTTGCAAACATGCAAATCTCTTCTAGCTGGGAAGGTGAAAAGTAGGAAACTGAACTAATTTTACTGCTCCTTCTTCTCAACCACTTTGACCAGGTGGTTGTTGTTGGATTTGTCCTTCACTGTTTGTGACTGATGAGACATGCTGAACATATTTTGTGAAAATTTGACAAGCTGATGCCCATTCCTGGGTTTACAGTTCTGGGTGCTGTAGTGATGGATAGCTGATTTGCCGAGAGTCAGTGCCATGTGATGTGATTTGGGCTTAAATCTGAGAAGTCTGTATGAAAATAGCTGACAATGACTATTAGAGATGGAACTGGAACAGGAATTTCAACTATGCCTTATTTTTTTCCATGCATATTTTATTTGATTTTAATTAGGACCTTTATTTGAGTGGGCTCAGGGTGGAGGGGATTTCTAGAATTTTTTTGTATGCGATAAGTTTAAAATGGGAAAACTTAAACATGCACAGAACTAAGGAAACATTTACAGCAGGACATTATGTTTTTATCACAGAAAAGCTTGATACATGGGAGTGGCCTAAGTGTAGACTTCACAGGCAGGAAGAGAACTAAGACATCCCTGAAATTGTTATAGTGTATAGTTTGGGAAAAAAAGGGTATGGTCAGGATAATTCTTTCAGCAAACTCTGATGGTTAACCTGTAGAATTATTTTAATATTTTTGGAGACTTTCTGTATTTCTTAATCTCAGCAAAGTTTAGAAAAGGGGTGCAAAGTACGGCAATGATATTATCTAATTTAGAAATTAATCAATCACATACCCAAATCATCAGGTGCCAGAAATTCAGTAAACCAGGAAAACACATGGAGCATCTGTTCAAACCTGCTTAAGAAGGGGCAGGAGCCATGAGGGAAGGAGGCATATGAGCCGTATGAACTCACTCATATGTCGTGAGTTGCACTGGGAGAAGGGCAAAGAGGCACACAGAGAGATGGGGCACTGCTCTGGAAAGATGGAGCCCAGGGTGCACCCTTGGAAGGAAGCACTCCAGTCTGAAGGGGCTTTGGTCTTCAGGGAGATTCAAACTGGGGCAAGTACATCCCCCAAAAGACTGTTGATTATGGACTGATGCTAAAATCAGTATTTTTTAATGGAGAAAACCCAGTAAGGAGCACAAAGGAGTGGGAAAAGCCACTGGGACATTAAAAGCAGCAGATAGAAACCAATACAATCCACTCCAACCTTCTGTGCTGCCTGTCACTTTATTGAAGCAATTTGGAGGGACAGTCTGTAAATGGCAGCCAAAACAATGATTTTTTTTTTTTAATTGATACTGGAATCAGTGAATACATGTTTGTGTTTGTTGGGAATAAATTAAACTAAATAAAAATTCTCTCAATTGAGGCTGCTTTGCCTGCTACAAGCTTGTAGCCCTTGTGAAGGCATGTACATCTTCAATAATTGTCTTCTTGGCTGACAGCAGGGAACTTAACCAGTGTTCAAAGAATATGCCAATTATAGTGACATATATTTTTGCATCAATTTTACCCATTTGTAGACATTCTCCTGGAAAAGTTTCCCAGGTTCAAAATGAAACATGCAATAAAAAAGTTTTCTGGATAAAGTAAGAGAATACTGCAAGAAGATACAAAGCTCTTTGAAAGAGTACAAAAATACTGAAAATAAACCAAACCCAGAGGAATATATGTGATATAGAGAAACATGGAAAATGAGTACTTTGCTGAACTGTGTGAGGACATTAAATGTAATAAATGACATTATATTCAGAGATGTGAACTGTGAGTATTTAGCATCTCTGAAAAACAAGTCAAAGACTCCTGCTCAAGGGAGATTTGTTTTGTGTGTTTCTATTCTATAACAAAGACAGTGAAATTGAAAGGAGGTGAAATACATGAAAATGGGTTTTACAACATTGACACATACAACATGATTGATTCAAAATAGAGTGAAGTATGACAATAAAAGAAATGAGGGTCACTGTGTGAAAGAAATATAAGTAAGTAGTTAGGAAGAACTATTGCCCCTGGATTCATGAAAAGATGCTTTGAGCTTTGTGGAATATATATTTTTCTTCCAGAAGCTTGTTTCTCTTCTGTGATCCTACCAGAAAGAACTGAGTCTCCTGTGCAGAATTCTTCTATTTTGAAAGTAGCTAGAACAACTGCATTATTTTGACTTTTCATTTATTTTCCTAAACTCCAGTCCAGACCTTTCAGTGTGGTCATTCTCAATTGATCTCAATTTCTTCCAGGCATTTCTTTCCCATTTTGTTCATCATGTCAAGCAGGCATGTCACTTGACTGAGATCTGAAGACTGCTACCAGAAATAATTCATAGAGTCAGGGAAACAAGACTGGTGTCAGGGTGTATCCAAGGAGAACAACACAGGTGATGGACTTTCAGCCTTCGCTTATTAAAACAATCAGTATCTCTAAACTGATGTAGGACTTAACAGTTCATTAACCAAAATGCATGACAATGAGAACACTGGTTAATGGGTCATTCCTAATGACCTGCTATTCAAAAAGGCCTCTTCTCCCAGGCAATTAACAGAGGGACAAGAGGGGATATTTAGGCTGAACGTTAGGAAGAATTTCTTCACAGAAAGGATAATTAGATTTTGGAATGGGCTGCCCATGGTGGTGGTGGTGGTGGAGTCAACTGTCCCTGGAGGTCCTTAAGGAAAGCCTGGATGTGGCACTGAGTGCCATTGTCTGGTTGAAATGGTAGTGTTCAATCACAGGTTGACTCCATGGCCTCAGAGGTTTTTCCAACCTAATAGATTATGTGATTCTGTGATTAATGAATTGACACTAACTATTAGGTAAAAATTCACGAAACGTTTCTTCTCATTAAAAAATTGCAGTTCCATCACTCTCACATTAAATTACTTATTTTTCTCTCACACATGTTAAAAAGCAAACTAGATTTGAAGTTGCAGATACATGGCTTGGACTTGAGATAACAAGAGTGGAATGGAGAACTATTCATTCTCTTTGAGGAACAGGTGAGCCAGGAAGATGCAACTAACATTAGTATTGGGTCGTATATCTTTCTGAACCACAGTCCCACAGTGCGGGGAATGTTTTCACTGATGTGTGCAGGAGACACAAGTCACCTTTCTTTTATTGCATAAGAAAAGTTGAAAATATACACATAAAATAACCATTTGTGAGTCCAAATTTATGAGATTTGTTGGGCTGATATTTCCAGAAAAAGGGATTCATCAACATGCCCAACATACTGAACAAGATACACCGAGGATCTCTCCTTGGTGTCACACTGTATCTGGGATCTTTAGTCTTTCATGTTCTAAACTTCATTGTTCAAGGTCGGTTCTCTATTTCTCACTGGACACCGGAGAAACCCTACTGCTGGAAGACAATACTCTCAAATACTTGAGAATTGAGTGACCCGTTTTGAAGCAGGGTCTGAATCTGTATGGACTCAAATTGTGGCAGTTCAGCAAATGGTCAATGTATAGCATAACTGCCCTCAAATGCAGTCATGATTTTTTCTTCTAAATCCTCTATATTCTTCTTTTGAAATTACACCCTTTCTCTTGTATCTGGACTGAGTTTAACTTTTGTGACTTTTCTGTTATGTTTCACACTTTGAAAGCAGTCTGGATCTGAATTTCTGCCCCTTTGTGTTTCCAAAGTGGACATTTATTAAAAAACACCAGGAATCAAGAGTTTTCTAAAATTGGGTTGTTTGATTAATGGTATTAAAGAAACTGCAAAAAAGTTTTAACCTTTTGACTGGTTTGGAGAAGAGTGCATGAAAGTATACAGGAACTTGACCAAAGATTGCAAATGTTACAGAGTAGGTTAAGCAAGAATGTAAAATGGGCAAGATGCAGAGGTTAATTAGCTGAATTTAGTTCATCATGCAAGAATATTTTGTTTTATTCTCTGGTTTGCTTAATATTCTAGTTTTCTTCTCTGATTTTCTGCTTCTTCTCAGTAATTTTAACTGCAAAATGTATAATTTTACTACCCTTAAAACTGGAGTGACATACTCTTGATTAAAAGGATTTTGACAAAAAGGATTTTGAAAGATGCAAATAAAGGTAGAACTGCAAAGCAGTAGGTTTGGACTGAAATTCTGTGTGTTTCTTCTGTCTACAGCTTGGTTTATGAGTTTTGTTTTCCTAACATTGACAGTTCTGTCATATCCTTTGTTACGATAGATGGCCATGTATTCCTTAGCAGTTGTAACTGCTCAGTGGTTGGCAGGTCTAAAAGGGGAAACTATGGAGAGCAACTTTACTTCCTTTTCCAAACTGTTCAGTACAGTCTTTGTGATGAATGAGAGTTTTGCAGCTTGTGCTTGCACTGTCCTTTCCATCCTTTTTAGAAGACTGGATGTTCTCTTTTTTTACCAGACTCTGACTCTGGAAATTCATTTATTCAAGAAGCTATTTCAGAATAGATCCCAGGCAGACCCACCTAGCAAGTCAAATTAAACATGCCCTGTCTGTACTAATAAATGGAAAAAGGAAATCTATATTGGTTAAGCCAGATAACTTCTTTTGTTCTGGAGAAAGAAATCCACTTCTCAACAAGATTGAAGTACTTCCCTATCTGACCCCACTGATGTTTTCTGGAATAGCAGACATAAACCAAGACTGGGAGAGAAGCTCAATATTTTTGAATTTAAAAATGGGAACCATGATGGGCTGGTTTGAAATTAAAGGGACAGAGAATGCTGTTTGCTTCATGGCATGAACAGGATACTTAAGGCTGGGCGATGTCCTGGTTTTGTCCAAGTCAAGGCTTATTTTTGCAGAAGCCATGAGGTGGCAAGGCCAGGACAAGGAGGTTATTCTATACCACATAACATCCTTGCTGGAGGTGGGGAAAAGGAACTCTTTGGGGGAGAAGAGGTTCCTTCCAGAGTGAGTGTGGCAGAAGGGACCAGGGGATTCTGTGTCAGCTGCTCCTCTCTAGTACCCTTTGTCATTAGTATTGTTGCTGTTACTGTTAATTTTCTTATCTCATTGCTGTTTCCAGAAAATTGTTCAGATCTCAGCCCATGATGTTTACTTTTTGTGCCCCCAATTCTCCTCTCCATCCTGCCACAGGGCAAGGAGGAGGGGAAAGCAGGGGAATGAGCAAACAACACGTGAAATCTCAGTAGGGGCATTGAATTGAGAAGTACCATTCCTAGACCATGACAACATGTCCATTAGAATTCTCAAAGCCATTAGAATTCTCAAAGAGCCATTAGAATTCTCAAAAAAGAACTTGTTTAAATTTATTTAAGAATTTTATTACTCCTTTCCACATATTCCAAATTCTGTAATATCAAAGCCAAAAAACCCATTGAAGGAATTGGTGTATTAGAAGAGGAATGTAAGATTTATTCTTCCCTCCAATTATTATATTCACCGTGAAGAATCTGCACTAGCTTGTTTAAATCTTTCCTGAAGTGGGTCACACAGTGAAGCTGATTGATAAGGAGTTGGAGAATTGGACTTTATGGCTGATCAGCAGACCTCTATCAACCATGGGAAGGGAGGTGTGCCACAAATAGAGCTGTCACTGCAGCAACCTTGCTATTAAATCTTTAAAACTGTGAAATTTATGGCCTGGAAGAAGGGGCATGGGCTGATCCACACATACAGATTGAATATGTAAGGAGAATATGAGAATACTTTGGAACTGCAGTGAGTTGTTGGCAGGGGACTTGAACTCTAGTGAACAAACCTATCTGAGCTCAGTGGGGAAAAGTGTGTAGTTGTGCTGCCTTTCATCAGTTCAGTGACAGGCTGCAAAGCACGCTAAATCTAATACAGAAGCATTAATCTCAGTCTTCTTTTTTTTTTTTTTNAAAAAACATAAGAAAGGAAAAAACTGCACATAGAATAAGGGGATATGCACATGCAACAGAGTAAAGAGGACTACTTTTATTCACATCTCATGGCCTCATACACAGGCAAGTGGAGCAGGAACCTTCTGACACTTCGTGATGGAAAACTGGAGGTGTTGTAAACCTATGACCTGTTCTGAAGAAACTGCTAAAATCTCCTGTTCACCAAGATGAGGCAATTGTACATGTTGTACAAGAGATGTGATTATCAACAGATGTTATTATTTCAGAATGAGTTTGAAGATACTAGCTTTTTGGGACAAGGGTATAGCATGAATTCTGCTGACAGTGCAATTCAATTTAGCCAGTATAAATATAAATGCCTGTATCTAATCAAGAAAAAATTAGGTCACTCTAAATTTTGGTAGTAAACAGAGCCCAAGAGAACAGAATAAGCAAGCTATCACTTTAATAATAACACTTTGCAAAAGAATCTGTCTTGTGTGTTTCACATTTTCAGCACAGTTTGCTATACCATAAACTTAGGAAACTTAGCTGCATTGTAATACAAATCATTGTACAACCTCACTGAATCATGTACATAATTTCAATTCTTCTGTCTATTTCTGTTTCTGCTCAGTGTTATAGTATTGGCTATGCCTGAACTGCTGAAGTCATCCTGTTTCCTGACTCCCAAGACAAGAGAAATGGTGTCTTTTTGGAGGAAAGTATCCATATCCATACCTCAAAAATTTTTCTAATGATCTCCTATTGAGTAAGTCCTGTGATCAGAACCTTATCCTTGTTGTGCATCTTACCTAAGTTGTTAAGTATTGACTGATCTCCCTAAGAAACCAGGTACAGCTTACATTTTCTTTACTGCAATGTTTTTTATGTCATTCTGCCATTCTTTTCAATCACTTCTGATTATGATTTATACTTAAATCCTATTGCAGGATCAAATCAAAGATAAAAAATATGTGCTTAGCCCCTGATATAGAAAAACTTACAGATTTTTGTGTTGGTGTTTGCTGGATGTTGAAGAAGAGAATGGGTAAAGACGGAGATATAATTTATGGTTAGAACTTTGTGGGAAATGGTTTAAAAATCCCTTCCCCATGGACTGAAACCTAAACTTTATCAAGTTAAAAACAGGGAATTAAAAAGTATCTGTATTTTGTTTCACACTAGCTGTTAGTTCAAAATATTTGGGTAGGTTAAGTAAGAAGCACAAGCCTTTGTTCTAGCTGATTCAAAACAGGGACTTGAACTCTATTACCTCACATGCCAAGTAAATATGCTATCAGCATTGACCTTTCTGGTTGCTAATGTCATTCTTGTCTCTAATTTTGATCAGCTGTTCTATCTTTTCTGAAACTGATATGATCATGCCTGCAAAAGGTCTGAGTTTTAATGAACCAGAACCTTCTAAAGGAAAAAAAAAATCACTGGAAATTCCTGAACAACTCTATTTATTAGGAGATGTATTCATTCTACTGGTGCAAATCTGTAGTTACATTTACACAGCAAATAGACCAGAGATTGTTCTCTGGCTCTGAGGCTGCCTGCCATGGCAGAGTTTGAATTCACAAGGCTGTCCCTTTCTGCAGCAAGCAGGTTTGTCAGCCTGATAGTTTCCAGCCTGATCAACTCTAGAAATACCCTGGGCATTCCCAAGGATATTAGTGGTTGGCTCAGGCCAAAACTGCAGTATTCATTTAACAGCATGGAAAACTACAGCATGGAACTCACTTGTGTTTCTAATTCACTGGCACAGATGTAGCCTGTGTTCACAGCCTGGGTCGTGTTCTGTGCTTGGTGCTGCCAGTGTCAGTCATTGGGTTGTATGTCCACATCAGTGCATGGTGTGCACCAAATTAAATATTCATGGGCTCATTGAATCTCTTAGCTAAACTGGATTATTTTTTGTTGAAAAAAATCCATCAAAATCTCTGTAAATCAGGGCAAGTATTCACTGTTCCTATCTGTGCAATCTGTAGAATGATGCAGGCAGAAATTTGAGCAAAACTTTCAGTGTTGATGACAAAAATTTTTAGAAAAACAATGACATATCAAGAAGAATAGTAAAAATATCCTTCATGATATTTTAGAGTCTGAATAATACATAAGATAGACATATCTGAATTTCTACAGCATTTTGTGTATGTCACTGGCACAAGCCATAAGAACTGTAGACGACATTTCTGATATACTAAAGGAAGTTTATGTTGTAAAATTAATCTCTGTGAATTTGTACACAGATAATTAGGAAACAAGCTGAAGGACAGTCATCCAGTTGGTTGTACTGAAAAAGAAACTCAGGCCTGGGTAGACTGCATGTGTTCTTCTATGTTATCTTATGTAATATTTCTATTAAAGGCTTTGGCACACAAGTAGGTGTGCACTAATGAAATTTGATAATGACACATGGGTAGGCGGCTGGCATTTATTCTTTTAATACTGAAGCTAGAATATATGGTTTTCATTTTATCCCTCTGGGCACATGGGAGAGTATATGTGGGCCCTAGAGAAGAATTGTCTTTTTTTTTACTCAGTTTTTGTGCAATTAAACTGGGAGACAGAACTACCGACCTTGGCTGTTGCTGTTGTGAACTGACATTACCTAAAGAATATATTCTTACCATAATGCAACATTTCTTAATTCGTAGTGCTAATTCAGTTTCTCTGATGGCTCATTATTTAAACAAACATAAAGTTTGGAAATTTTTTTAGGTCATTATTTAAAGCAACATAAATAAATGCCTTTTTTTGTTAGTTTTTTATTGTGATGGTGCATTTAACTAATGGTGCGTTATGAGGGAACTCTTACTGGAGGCTGAAACAAGCATTACTTGAATATGAAATTAATTCATCATTCTCTATGCTAATATGAAAAAAACATAGGAAATGAATTCATAATGCTGCTACTTAATGTGCAACTTTTTCCTCCTTAATTGTCTTTAGAAGGTGAAAGAAGTGTTGCAAATCAAAGGAATATTGGAAATAGTCTGCAGTTAGTGTGGGAGAAAAAGCTTTTAAGAATGTCTAATATCTGTGTTTATCTTGTATGTGATCTGTATATATTTGAATAGGCACATATTTATAAACATACACAGACAAACTTGCATGTCACACTGTGAAGATCTACAGAGATATATGCACATATATCTTGACAAGGCCATGCATACGGCTATGGGCCTGGTTCTAGGCTAGTGTAAGCCCCCAACACTATTACCTTCTGCTCTGGGATGAGGATCTATGAGGAAATTCCAGAAATCCATCAGATCAATACAAAGACCACACCACGCAGGGTGTACTCTCAAGTTCTGACATGCACTGAACTGAGGCTATTTCCATATGAAAAGGGGAATCCTGCCTCATCTGCTTCCACTCCCCTGTCTTCTCTTCACCGTGCCTGTCATCCTGTGATTCATCACTGGTCTGCAAACAACCACCAAAAAAAATCCTTTAAAATTAGGCTAAATTTTCTGGAAGCATCCCAAAGGTACACTATCCAGAGGCAGCCTAGGAGGAGGAATAGGAAGTTGTGCCTGAGCATGGCCAAATAAACCAGATCATTTCTCTGTGCTCTGACTCCAGTTAAATCAGCTAAAACTGTCTGTAAAATCTTAAAGTTCAAACCATGGGTATCATCTTTGTATATACCACACCACTTAAGTGTGGGAGCTCTCTTTGAGGACTTTGTTATCCCAGTGCCCACTCTGTCCTTTCCCCCCAGCTGTCATTTAAGCCTTAATGAACTAAAACATAGTTTCTTTCCTCAAAACTCACCTTTTACATGTTGCTTGCTCACAATTGTAGGAATAGGGAACTGAATTAAGTTGGCTTTTATATTACATCATTAGCTAAATTTCACTAAAAATTATTCTATCTCAAGCCAATGTAAGTACACGCAAGTAACTAGACATTATGTCAGAATCTTTTCCATTATTGCTCAGTTTTTAGGTTTAAGTTTGGATGTAGGGGAAAAAGGAGATATGAGAAAGATATTTTCAACTAGTTTTAATTTTTATAATGTATTTTTTTTCTTTAGCAGCTACCAGAAGATCAATTTGTGATGAAAGCTTTTAGTGTCCAAAAATGAGCAGGACTTGGTATTTTGGGGTAATTTGACATCTGTATGCCAGGCACCTCTCACCAAAGGCAAAAACAGACACTATTCTTACAGCATACTTTTCTCTGCTCAGCCCCAGGACTGCCATGCAAATCTCCACTTAACTATGGACTAGAACCACGTCTGCTTTGACTCCATACCCCAATGGAACCAGGAGCTCAGAAAAGCTTTTGTTAATCTTCTTGCCTTTATTTGTTATCAGACTAACATTAGAAAGTAAGTATGAATGAGATTAAATATTTGTCTCCTTCGATTATTTCTGTCCAGTTACGTTTGTGGGAGTCTGAGTACATAGTCTGTCCTCCCAGATAACTATAATTCATGTTAAGGCAGGTAAAAGGTTTAAACAAGCTGGTACTCGTCCTTTTTTTCTGGCTCATGGCCGCCACCATACCTATTTTTGATGGGCTCCCAGAGTCCCAAAGCCTTCTGACATGAGTCAGCTTCAGGATGATTTCAAGTGTTGAATATTGCATCCAGTAAAAAAAAATCTCTCTGCATTCAAAGTTCTTTCTGCTTTCTAGTACAGGCTTCCTAGGGGAAAGGATGAAGGACTGATATTGCTCATTTTTCTCTTTTTAACTCACAAAAGAGTCAGTCTTAGTTTCTCTGAAGAAGGAGATGAAGTGTGAAGTAAATTTGGAAATGCTGGGAAGCAGCAGGGCAGTGCTTCTCAGACCTAGGAAAGGGCTGTCAAGGACAATTCTTATGGTTAAAACCCATAAAGGGTTAATATTGCCTTAGAAAATTCAGTCCTAAAATAATAGAGAAGATATGGGGTCCTCAGCTTTTCCTCTTATACTGATGCTGTTTCTCTTCTGATGTCCAGAACTTTCCAGAAGAAACGGTCTGTCTCCTTACTCTGCAGTTGGTTGTCCCTGAAATTTTCCTTAGCTGTAGTAATAGGTCAGTAGAAGTTTGAAAAGTTGCCTTGCCAAATTTATTTTCAAACAGATGTGCAGCTGACTTTTTTATTTCTTTTTTTTTTACTCTGGAAGCACAACAAGGCTTTATTTTAATTAGTTCTGTACTTCTGAAGAGTTAGTTCTGAGGAGATCTATGGTACACCTTTTCTTTAGCCTTCTTGGAAGACAATTCCAATACTTTTGTCAGAATATTTATTTGAGAAAAAGAATATTACTACATGTGAAGTTTATGGATTCTAGAACTAGTTGTTAAAACTCTTAAAAATTCAGTTAAGAGAGTCTGTGTTAGCAAGCTCTGATATCCAGTCTTTGGTATATATAAAAGTTGGGCTTTGAGTGGGCTTTAATTAATTAACTAATTAGTGGAATTTATTGTGGGGAATTGCCTGACCTCCACACTATACCTTACTTTCATTTTGTTCATGAATCTTCAGCAGGTCAATTCTTCAGGACTCCTGCTGTCACCAGTGGGGTCTGACCTTATGCCAGTTCTTGATGGAGAGACATCAGTGCACACAGGAGGGTGCAGTGTGTCCACAGGAGGAAGCTTTCAGCAGCAAGGAAGGGTGTTGCAGAGCTGGAGAGATTGATACTCTGCCTTTGAATACTGCCTGAGCCTTTGAACAAGGGGAACTTTTGTACTAGGATGTTGTTTGGAAATCTTAAACTCTACAGCAGCTCCAGAAAACACACACTGGCATTTTTAGTACTTTATCCTTGTTGTTACCTCTAGATTTTTAAGCCATGTAATAATACTGCCAAATGATCATTAGTAGGCCTGATCTGAGTAAGCATAATCACCACTTAAATGGAAACAAGTAGTATGAGTAAATGAGAGATATGAAGTTCATTATTTCACTTTGCAAATCACTAACTCTGGGAAAATTTCCATTGCTTGTTTCGATGCAATCACTAAGAGGTTAAGATCACATACATCCTGTAGATAATGTAAACAAGCATTTATTTCAACCTCTTTTGTTTTCTGAACAGAGGCTCATAGGCTGTAAGGTTAGTTTATTTACTTACTTACATGTTTACTTTGATATTTGTCATACTACTGTTTCTCCTTCAACTGTTTATAATCTTAATTCCTGCTGAAAATATTTGTTAGTAATGGTGTTATATATTAATAAATTGTTTTAATGCAGAGAAAAGAGGTCATAGAATATGATTTTACCTTTACCTTTGTATTTTATAGAAAACTGTATTTTCTCTGGACATATGTTATTTACTGCACTGTGAGGTTTACATCAGAAGATCAGTGATCATGTCCAGATATTAGTAAACAAGTAAGGCTGCGAACTTCAAAAGTGCATTGTATGACATTCAAGACTCCATTTTACCTTAAAATCTCACCCTGCTATTTTGCCATTGGCTATTGCTGTGATGTTAAAATCTTTAGAGAAAGCATACACTGGATTTTTACAATTCAAGCCAGAATCTGTTCTTTATATTTTCTCACATTTTTTACTTCTATTTTACTGCTCCAAGGTAGAATTACATTAACTTGGCAATGTTGGGAGGAATGGGAATTGTGTTAGTTCAGAAAATATCTTCCGTGCTTATGAATAAATAAATAAATAAAATAAAAATATTATCTGGAGCACTGGCAGATTGATTTAGCAACGAGACTGGGGTCAAAGAGTTTTACTTGTCTTAATGGTCCTCATTAGAGAATCAGAGCAGCCTGTTGAGAAAGACTGGCACGATTTGGCTCCACCAGTGTCAGACTGCACAATAAACATGCTAGTACCTGACTTGTGAATTTCTTGCCACATGGATGGATGTTTGTCACAGTCACTGGGACACAGATGTCACAGCCTAGGGAAGGCCTGCTTATCATTCACGTGGTCACTTCTATTACCTCTGGTTGTACTGTGCTGACCTGCTATTAGTGACTCTAATTTAATTTCCCCCACTAGTGTCATGGGTTATTTCTTCCATTACTTTAGAGATTTAATTTACAGGGTAAACTCCATCACTTGAACGAAAGGATTTTTCATGACATGAAGAACAAATTATTTTTGAAGATTAACATGGTTCTGGCTATTTATCTTGGTCATCTCTAGGGCATGAGGCTTAAACATCAGTGAATGACATTATATTCATATGTTGGTGCTATTTCAAAAACACATGAAATACTGTATTTTTTCTCATTTGAGCTATATTGCAACATCTAAAAGGGATTCTGTGCACAGTGTTAGGAAAGACCAGTTGCCTTTTTGTTACAGCTATAAATAAGCTTGTCTGGAGTTGAGCTTGGGATCACGTTGAAAATACTGGCAAATAGCATAGATAGAAGAGTCACTGTAACAGGCAAATCTGTTAGCATCTGTATGCTTGTTTTCTCACATATTAGTCATACCAAATACTGAAAAAACATGAGGAAGCAATCCTAAATATCTAAATATTAATTTCATGTCATTAATATAATGATATACGTTTTCCTAGGCTAAAAAACCCTTGTAATCACTAATTGATTTTTCAGTGTGTTCAAATTCAAGTGCTTGTACCTCCTTGAAAAACACAAACCTTGAATGCTTGTTTAAAAAATCATAAATATTTCCTTTCATAATCAGAAGTGTAACTACCAGAGCTTAATATAATTGTATATGTTACTGAAATAATTTTAACTGTTTGCCAGAAGCTTGTTTTCCTGTGTGGCTAAGACAGTTCTTCCCAAAAATATTTGCCAGCCTTTTGGGGTTGCTTTTTCAGAAATCCTGAATTAATTTCTGGTGCTTCAGAGAATTTCTATGCCTTTATAACCCCCACTCTGAGGGCACAACCCAGGCCCATGAGAACACATCGGGGTCACTGAAATGAAGAGGGCTGGGCTTTCTTCATACAAACCTAAACAATGAAGAATCAATGGCAGAAAGATGCCTGCTAAGTTCTTCAAGGGCTACATGACTCTGAGGTCAACAGAGAAGACAGTGAAGGGAAAAGGCAGCCATGATTACTTTGGCTCCCAAGGAGAAGAGACAGCATGGGTAGGTATGAGAGGGTTGACTAAAATTTATGCCAGATCATTTGGGCACCTGCCATGGTTTCAGCTGAATCAGCCCAAAGTCTCCTAGCACAGTGGGACTGTCTGTAAGGAGTGAATTAAATGATCTCGTACTTTAATGTCTTCACCCACATTCTGCTAGTCCATTTCACATCAGTTTTTATAAAACAGAGAGGCAGACAGTGAAGAAGTCTAGGTTTTCCCATTACTAAACTATGATTCAGTAAGATAATAATATATATTTAAATGCACCCATATTCAAGTACATATGTAATGTGTATGTGAGCATGTATGTATTGTATTTTTTACTTTTAAGAAAGGCAAAAAATTATTAATTTTTCAAATTCTAACTAGCAATAAACTTAGACTATATGGCATCCATGAGCTCCATGGGAGTATTTGCTATTAAAAATTGTTTTGACTAGCAAAGTAGGTCATGTTACTCTTTCTGTTCACATGAAAGAGGGAATTGAGTTTTCACTGTGAAGACTTGTGATTATTAATTTATAATTTACTTTATGTAACTACTCTGTGTTATTCAGAAATAAGGTTGTCTTACAAAGATTTTATTTGGAAACTTTAAAAATAATTTCAGAGTTTAACTGCCTCCTATATTTCTTCTTGTGTTAGTGCTGCCTCTTGAAGTTTGGTGCTAATTCATTCAACAGGAGTGCAGACGTGGATTAGAGCAGTAGAATTGTAACACAGAATCTTATTGCCAAGATTTTTTTTTCTATCAATGATCTTTGCTTATCTGTCAAAAAGATGGTCTTCTGTTTATATTGTCATATACTTGTCACATTTGAAGAAGAACATTTCAGCAAGGAACATGCAGCAGGAGGGCATTAAATTATAAAGAAAGTTCCATTTTTAAATGTAAATTAATTTGTTTACATAAAAGCCCAAGAAACAAAAGAGTAAATGTCAAGAGGTATGCTCTGTTCAGTGTCACAGCTCTACAAGAGAAATGCAATTGAAATTTTCCGGAAACTATTTTTATTTAGGATCAGGTTTCTTTGCTGCTTGCTTTGAGGCACATAAACCACTGGAGAACAGGCAGAAATGAAAAGAATAAATCCTCTCTGTTCTGGTACTCCTCCCTTACCTCAACATGTGCAATGAAACTTCTGTCATTTCAGAAATGAAGGATGTGGTCCAGAAAGTACCACTGACTACTGAGTGATATAAAGGATACAACTAAAACTAGAAAATATGGTTCATGAATATCTTGTACATTTAACTATTTAAAAATATTTTTCAAATTCTTCAAGCAGTTCTTGCATTTATTTATCTGCCAAAATTGCTGCTAGCTGTGCATTCACTTCAAAAGAAATGCATAATCCCTCTACTGAAATACCGAGTCAATGCTGCAGTAAAAAGCTCTGTTTTGAAGTCGGTCTGCAAGTAATTTAGCACAATGAAAGAGGTACTATTCCTTTTGTTTTCTTACTTCAACACTTCAGGGAATTATCTATATCCTGGTGATAGTTCTCTCCTTTCAAGTGCCTCTGAGGAGAGGTGTCACAGCAAAAGCAATATGTGTAAGGTAAAAGCCAAACTAGCAAAACTAACACTTTCTGAATGCACAGCATTTGAGCAACAAGTGGGTATTTCGAGGTAGTCAGGTCCCCAGACTCAAAACCTGAGTGAGAGCTTTACTTCCAGTTTCTGCTGACTGAGCAGCCCAGCTTGACTACAACAAGCCTCTGAGCCTTAGGCATGACTGAAGCTTTCTTGACAAGATCACTTGCTAAGCCCAATGTGCCTGATGAGACTCAGTCACAGTGGAGTGTGACAACAATGCAGAGTGGTGAAGAAATAGGAAAGGTAGCTGAGTCACTACATTTACAAGTCACTAATCCACTCTGGGTATAATTACTTATAAAGCCTACAGATTTGAACAAAATATTTGTCGGCTTTTTTAAAAATTTTTTTTTGGGGACTAATCTTCCTGACTTAATAGCGTCTGTTAAACAGAAATTGAGTTTTCTAATCAAAAATACCAGAGGTGGAAAAGAATAGGTTTATTTTATGGTGTGGAAAAAGTTTAGTGAGCTAACCGGGTTAGCTGGTATTGACAAAGATCCCTGAGAAATGTGTAGCCCTCATAGATGAAGCCAGTAATATTGCTCATACATTTCTTCTAGTGCTGACACAAAATACCTCAAAGAAACAGCAACTAAACCTAAGATTTTGCTAAAAATACAGATAATTGGCAAATACGTATGCTTTAAAGTACATGATTATATGAGTTTTTTAATGCAAGATGAAGTACAATTGCACCTGGAGATCTTTAAGCTATTTCAAATTTTTTATGAGTTTAAAATTATTATTATAGATCAGTTTGCGGGGTTTTTTGTACACATTATATTATTCAGCTCCTGAAGTCCTTGCTGTTTGTGTTCATTGTAAAAAGTGTCTACTTGATATTCCAGCCAGAAACATTTGTTTCCTGTAAGAAAGGCCATGGAACACTTTGACTTGGCTTCAGCAGTTGCCAATCCTTGGCATCAAGCAACAGGATCCTGGGGAATATAGTAGGTGGGAGGTTAGGAGGGAATTACTGGGGAGCTGAACAAAGAAACAGTAGGAACATATATACATATATATATATACACATATATATTATTTTTAATATAATTTTAAAATAAAATATATAATTCTCCTCTCATATTTTAATATTGTGAGTCATAAACTTTAGGGTACTTTTAATGGAGAGGTATGTGTAAGGGGCTTATTAATACACTGGAGATGTAATGAATCTAGGAATATTGTGTGAAAAGAGAGAAATAGTTCACTGGGTGAAATGAGTGGGAGTTTTATGGCAGGCCAGGGGTGCCTGCTCTGACTGGGAAAAATGGCAGATCTGAGGCAGGAGAAATGGGAATGTGGAGTATTTCATTCCAGGTTCAGCATGACAAGAACTGCTTGGTTACTGCATGTGCCCTCTTTCCTGTTAGAAATGCAGCAGCTCAACGTGGACTGAAGATTAGAGACCAGATGAAATTCAGTAATGAAAACAGCTGAATGGAGGAGTCAGAATCGATAGAAGAGTGCTTTGCTGATAACCCAGCGGGCTGTCATGGGAAAAAAAAAAATCCTAACAAGAAGAAATGTTCCCTTGAGTTCTGAAACAGAAACCAGAAACCATAACACAAAGATTAATTCAAGAAAAATCCATAAGATAAGACTGATTCAACCTCTAAAGAACATCTTGTTCCTAATAGGGATCAGACTCATTGACAGTGTGACCTGCTGGACATAAAACAGTCCTTGACAACTGAAAAAGAGCAATTATATATGTTTTAGCTTTAGCTTACTGTTGTATTTCATAACATCATTCCATATAAATGATAATAAAGAAGACTTCCATAACTGAAAAACAGCCTTACACAAAAAGGGAAACAATCTAGATACAAACATGTGGACAATCATTTTAAAATCAGGATATTTTCTTTTAAATTATTGTTTATGGCAATAAATACAATAAAACAATAAATAGTTTTCATGCTTAATACTATCCTTCCTATGGGCATTGGATTCAGAAGGGAATTGTTAAAGGGATAACAAACAGAAAATGAAATTATAATGAGATGAGAAACCAAGGTGCAGAATTTGGAGACAGAATATAACAAATAGACCATTAACTTGGAAAATGCTATTTTCCAGGTGCAGGGAAGAGTTACACATTTACTTAGCCAAGGCTGAATGTACAGAGATGACCAACATTTGCTTCAGAAAGTTCCCAGTAGATGGGAGGGCACAATGAAGTGAATAATAGGAGCCTCTGAAAGGGAGTGGAAGAAGCAGCAAAGCAGTCTCAGCCAAAAGTTGGTAGTAAGTAGGTTAAATGGAAATTACTGAATATGCAAGGCAAGAGTGGGTTTTAGGAGGTAGAAATATACAAATATCCAATGTTGTTCCTGGTTTTCTGTGGATTCTACAGACTCTTAGGTAAATTGTTACAAAGCACTTTGCTCTGAAGTGATTGCTTTTGGTCACTTTTAATCAAACAGTGGCAAGAGAGGAAAGGGATCACTTAGATTAAGAATTGCAGTAGGATTTACAGACACCAGGGAGCTGCCACCTGGGGCAGTCCTTGTGCATCCATCTGTGATGTTCAGCTTTAAAAGAAGCGCTAAAGGTCAGGGCTCTCGCTCCTCTGGACTGAAAGGACTGAACTGCCTTAACTCATTGTGCCTCACCCATAACTCTGAGAGATTGTGTCTGGCACACTCTAAGCATGGGAACAGTCTGTATGCTGTAATCAAAAATATTTTTTCTCTGCCCCTACTGGCAGGAGAGGAGCGGGAATAGACTGGAAATAGCACTGGATACACTTATCATTGCCTCACTATGCAGAGGTAGGAGTCTTCCTTGTGAACTTTCCCCTGATATCAGACACAAATACAACATGTACTTTGATCTCAAATATCGATAGAGGACTATTGGACTGTGGTGGTTTATGCAATATCTTTAATTTTTGGACTCTGTCCTTTCAGATTTTATATCTACACCTGGAACAGAAAACTCATTGTTTCCATCGGCCTTATATTTGGGGTGTTGATAAACTGCATTCATTTATTTTTTTGAATATGTTGTTATTCACGGATTCTTCTAGATGCATATAGACATTTAAATATATAAATATTTCTTTAACAAGGAGATTTCTGATTGCTATAGAGTGTTCCTTTCTCTTTGTCTTCTTTACACTGAAGTATTTAATTTCTCTGCAATAAAGAGAAAATAGAGGTAATCTTGTTTTGAATCCAGAGACTGGACAAAACAATCAGAACTGGCACCAGTAACTGAATAATGTGATTATCAAATGTGACAAAAAGCAATAATTGGACATTATTAGGTCACAGGTTTCCTGGCACTGGAGGTAACAGCTGTGGCCAAAAATGTCTGGTACATTTGGTCAGAAGAGGTTGATGATCCCTCTTATATTTGGGATCCCTCTTACATTCACTGTGATCAGTGAATTTTATCCACTGTTATTCACTCTTCAGTTAGGTTTATTCACTATTCAGTTAGGTTATTCACATTTCTTCTCTAGGCACTGCCTACTCAGATTGTTTCCAAAGAAACGAAATCTTCACAACTGCTTTTTTACAGTATTAGCACATCTATAATTTACAGAGTTTTTATTTTGCATGGCCAAGCTTTGGTAGTGGAAGGGCTACAGGGGTGGCTTCTGTGAAAAGCTGCTGGAGGCTTTCTCCATGTCCAGCACAGCCAATGCCAACTGGCTCCAAAATGGATGTGCCTCTGGCCAGGGCTGGGCCCATCAGAAATGGTGGTAATGCCTCTGGGATAACAGACTTAAGAAGGAAAAAAAAAAAGAAAAGTTACTGTGACATTGTAATTGTGGCTGGAGAAGAGCAGGGGGAGAACATGTGAGAGGAACAGCCCTGTAGACACCAAGGTCAGTGGAGGAGGAGGTGCTCCAGGCACCAGATCTGAGATTCCCCTGCAGCCTGTGGTGCAGATCATAGTGAAGAAGGATGTTCCCCTGCAGCCCATGGAGGACCACAGGGATGCAGGGATCCACCTGCAGCTCATGGAGAAGACCCACTCTGGGGCAGGGGAAGGACTCCTCTCCCTGAGCAGTGTAAGAAACCAGGAGTAATGAACTGGCTATAACACCCATTCCTTGTCTCCCTGCACTGCTGGGGTAGGAGGTAGAGCTGGGAAAGAGTGAGAGGTGGGGGAAGGTGTTTTTAAGGTCATATTTTACTTCTCGTTATCCTGCTCTGATTTTGTTAGAAATAAATTCAATCAATATCACTAACTCTAGCCTCTTTTGCCTGTGAAAGTATTTGATGAGTGATCTCTCCTTAATCTCAACTCATGAACACTTTGTTACATTTATTCTTCTCTGTCCAGCTGTAAAGTGGAGTGATAAAAAGGCTTTGTTGGGTGCCTGGCATCCAGCCAGCATTAAACCACTACATGGTGTCATGTAACCTATGTCTGTCACCCTTTTGGAAGTACTTTCTTCTTAAATCAGATGTGATGACTTTCTGCAGATGTTGTTTTTGAGACCAGTGAGCTGGATTGAGATCTCTGTTCTTATTAGCACTGATTTGTTAATCTGGGTAGTGGTGAAATGTATCATGGTATGACTGAGGGTAAATGAATTGTGAAACTAAATATATTAATTTTAATATCATAAAGTGCTTGTAATACAAATAACCCGCCACATTATGATTGAAATATATAGATGAAAAGGTTTTGGCAGAAGTAATTTTTATTTCTTATGGCTTGCTCTTTTCCTTCCATTTTGATGGTCAGCTATGTATTAGCCACCAACCAAATAATCATGAAAATACACATCTGTGTGCTTAAATTTAAATATACATATATATGAATTAGATTCTGACATGAAATGTCAGTGTATTTTTAAATTTGGAGACTGAGAACAGTTCTGTTGAATTCCAGAGACCAAAATTGAGCTTATGCATCAATCCTTGCACTTTCTCATAGCTTCTACGGAATAATCTAGTAATAGATTCTCAGATGGAATTTCAGATTAAAGCAGTGGACTGTGAGAACAGTCAGCTATTTCAGCTTGGCAACATTTGGGCATAGAAATTTATTCCATGCATCATCTATGCAAGAAGGAAGTTTGACAAGAAAGAAAAATATTAATTATGAAAGGAAAGTTTTTAAAACTTTCTGGTAGCAAGACTATCTCAAACAAAGTATGCAGAGTTTGCACGATGCAAGAATGAAATTATTTTTTCTCATAGGGAAGAATAATTACTTAGTACAGTAGCTAGGCAAAAAAGAATTTAATGAAAAGGAGAAATTGATGTCACACAACTTTCTTACATTTTATTTTATTTTATTTTATTTTATTTTAAATTCTTTTATTTTATATATTTTTTTAATCTTATTTTATTATTTTATTGTTTTATTCTGTTTATCTTAAACTAGTCCAGTTATTGATTTCTTTTACATGAAATAGTATTTACCATAAAAGAAATTTATTTTAGAGCAATAACTGAAGGTGATACTTCAATACCTCAAAGCTAGATGAATGTTCGGACTAAGTGCTTGTGAAAATTTTCCTTATGCCTGTGAAACCCAGAGGCAAAGAAACTTCACACCAGTCCTCACCCAGTCAGGTCCAGTGAGTCTTTCAAAGATATTGTCACAGCAGTTGGCTTCTGACTGACCCACCACTTCAACCAAATAGGTCTTAAAAATTTTCCTGGAAGAGAAAAATAAAGCAACAAAAGTACTTAGTTGACACAATTGCTTCCTTTTTCAGTTCTTCATCTCTCTCTAGTTATAGACGTATATATCATACTAATCCTGGTCAATAAGAGAGGGGGATAGGATGAGGCTGTTAGTGCAGTTCATGTGAGTGCTGAGTCCTGGCTGAGGGAGGGAAACAAAAATTGTGTAGTTTCTTTCCAGTGCTATGATAAACCAACATTTTCCATTTAGTAAACTGCTTTATTCACAGCCAATCAAAGTGGAATTTGTAATTTTTATAAAGGGGATGCTTTTTGTTCTACATTTTTTTCTTATTGCTGAAAGCACACTGCCTCCTTGGTCTTTCTAATTTCACAATAAATCCATTAGGTAGGCTGGCATTTAAATGTAGGAAAACAATCTAGTTCCTTGCCATGAGAGTTTAAAATTCCACAAGCATATTTTCTCTGGTTTAACTCAAGTATAGTCACAAATTCAATACTGCACCTGAGCATTCAGCAATATAGCTTGTCTTCTGTGTAGTGATTTTCATTTCAAGTCTCGCTGACTTCATATCCTTTGTGACATTCTTTAATTCCCTATTTAAAAAAAAAAAACCCAACCAAATTTGAATTTGTTTACATAATAGTGGAAATAAAGCATATTCATACTTGATTATCAGAGAAATGCTGTACAGCTATACACATACAGCATTTGTCCTTCTGGTGACCCTTTCTTTTTGTGGTTGCAGTTTTGACAGGTGCTTTTGCTTCAGGCCACTCAGAGGCTTTACACTATTAACTGTGGTGACATTTTTCTCTCTTGAATTGTTCCAGGAAAAAAGCTGATGAGAAAGTTCAACTTTCCTTTTGTTTCACGGTGTGTCTTAAGGGCTTAGTGTTAGTGCCATGGTGACAACCAAAAAGTTAGCATTTGCCCCTAATTTTTTCAGAGGGATATGTATCTTGGCACAGCTGTTTCAATGGGTTATGAAAGATGAGAATGTGTGTGTCAACATATGCAGAAATAACCAATAGTAAACAACCAAAAACAGTGGGCTGGAATCACTGTTATTTTTAAGGCACTGTTATTATTAAGATCCTGATCTAGATCTATAGCTCAAAGAAATAATCGATCTTCTTTTTATTGGTTTCAAGGGACTCAGAATCAGTTTTTTAGGCTTTGATTAAAGAAACCTAGAAGACTCAGGTCATGATCTAACCCTTTTTGTTATTCTGAACAGGGTGACAGCACTGGAAATACTGTAAATCAAAATGTTTGTCTTTGCCACATTCACTTATATCATATATGTCATAAAACTTTTGATAGTAGTTGGAAGGTGAGAAAACAATTACCCATTGAAAGCTTGATTAGCCTTGATTTCAGAATTCAAATTCATTTTTTATGCTGTTGGATTTGGAGAGACTTTGCTCACATGGATAAATGAATTAATTAGTCAGTAAAAACATAAAACAAAACAATAACCAAGCATTCTTTTTCAAGTTACATCAGATTTAAATCAACATACATGGAATTTCTTAATATTTCTTGGCCTCATGTTATGGGGCTAAATCTAATTTTATGTGTAATTTGATTTGCATTAATGTCTCTAAAGCAGTAGTTACCTCTATTTAACACTTTTTTACTTTGAATAAACATATCTTCTTTTTCTTCTTCTGTGTGTATACATATGCATGTATAGACATATAAATATGTGCATGTATCCATTTTGTCTTATTTGTATTATTATTAGGCATCCTAGTGAGACTGCTGGTGCTGAATGATTTTGTATTTTTATTTTAGAACTATTCTGGCACTGAAAATAAGTTGCTTGAGACTTCTGTATGGAAAATGGATAATGTGTAGAGAGTGTGTCTAGTTCAATGTTTATCTCATTAATCTGGCTCCAAGGAGACCTGGATATGATTCCTTGCTCCACCACAGGTATTTTATTTGACCCTTGGCAAATTGCTATGCCTCTGTATCTCCATTCTTCAAGCTGCTAAATGCTTGAGGATGTCTGTTTAAATCTCTTGGGAGGGGACAGGGTAGTTAAAGAATACAAGCAAGGAGGAAGATTTTGAAGATAAATGTTCAAACACAACAGTAATGGAATTATGAAAGACTCTTATGCCCCTGTCCTCTAAAAAGGCCCCCCCCAAAACCCCAAACAAAGCAAAGGCATAAAAAGAGAAAAGAAGAAGACAATCTACAAAAATTACCTGGGTACTATTTTTGCAGGCTGATGCTCCAGTGTTGTCTGCCTTGTACTGTTAGTGGTGCTATTGTACCCGAAAAAAATGCCATCACATATGGGAATATAATTTCTGTGAAAGGAATATAAAACCCCAAATATTAATTCATAGCCTGTTATAGATACCATAACTTCATGACTTTAGGGTGAGCCTCATTAAAAACTTTGGCTTTATCCTCCCCATGCTTCCCTGAAATTTGAATTGAGTGGGATGTCCTGTATTTATATGAATCACTCATAGCTTCTGTGTTAAACTGGTATGACTGGATGTACTGAACAAACCTCTTCTGAAAACCACAGGGGTTCCATAGCCTTGTTAAGCAGCCCTAAAGACAAAAAAGGCATTGTGCATTGTAGGCCACTGACAGGAGGTTTATCATCATATTAAATTTATTTTCTATACCTTTTATATAGACACTTTTGAGAAGCAATCTTCATCTGTCAAAACCTACAAAAAGGCAGGGGATGGTGTCTTAAATGAGTCTTCCTGTGACAATAAAGGTAGCTACTTAAAGCTCATATTATATTATATTGAAGCAGTATGTCACTTATTGATATAGGTATGACCCTTTATACATTTATTTATGTATTTCAGGTAGTGCTTTCCTCTGTGCCAAACAAAACTTTAGCAGTATTAGGAACTCATGATCAGAAATATCTCCAAAATATCTCAGAGGATGTAACCAGTCACCTACCATGACAGAGCAATGTTTTACTTGAACCAATATTTTTAAAACACCATGCCTAAAGAAACATCCCTGAATCTGTTTTTAAGCACTAAATAAGTAAGATTTTGTTTACAGAGACATTGATAACTTATTCATTGGAGCTGTGCTGTTCACATATGTATTAAAGCAATAGACAAAGCCAAGGCAGAGAAGAAATCTATGATTACAAAGATCTTTGAGACTTTTCTTTTTGAGATTTTCTGTGTCTGTTTTTCTTTTTGAATGTTTTCTATACAGAATAGATTTTTAAAAATATTTTCATCCAGATAATTCTCTTTAAAATAATTTATTATCATCAAAACATATGAAGAAGGAAATCTGTTTCAATTCTATACTATTACCTGAAATTGTTTCTTAAAAATAAACTTTTATATAAGACTTTTATTTTATATCAAGATCCTACATTAGAATTGCAGTGACAGAAATGTCATTTACAGCAAGAAGGAAAAAAGAATGTCATAACTTAAGTAGACCTCAAAGTAAAGATCAATGCTTAAGAAGGAAATCATTTAACTTACCTGTGTCACCCTTGCCTTTCTCACTGGAAAAACTGGCTTTAACTTGATGAAATCATGAAATTTGTAGTTTAATAGCAAGAAAACTGGCAAGTTCTTCAAACATAACAAAAGGTAAAAATGATTAAGTCAGTAGGCACTTGGATATTAAAGAGATTAATAGGCTTTTTAATGGCTGTATGAATTCATTTGCATGAATGATACCTGGAACCTGGAGAAGTATGAAAAGCTCTTAATGCCAGCATAAATGATCTGTATTCTCTTAAATGATCATACATTGAAAAACAAAAGGGAAAATTCTCTGATGCAAATGTCACCTTTACTGAAATTCCCAAGTTCATAGAAAGTCTAATTAAGGTGCTGGCCAAGGCAGCCCTGCTAATGATTTTCTAAAGGGTCTCATCATTCTTTGAGCGATTACAGGATGATTAAGCAGGGTTGTTTTAAAACAAATAGTCATTCTTCAGATTTTGTACTTGATTCTGGTGCCACTGTGATTACTAATTATAAAGACTGTTGCATCTTATTTGCAATCTTGAAAACATATAAGAGTTTCAACGTCACAGCATTTAGTTTTTCCCAGATTATCTAGATATCTACTTCAGCTTGTGCTCAAAGCTCACCCCATGTTTTTCTCACAGTAAAGTACCTACTTCATCAACTCAAACACAGAGAATACTGACCCCTTTGGAGTTTCAAGGATCTCTTCGTAGTTTCAGTCATGTAGTAAGAGATTATGCTAATATTGTGATTCACAGGAGGTCTTATTCATTGTCATCTTCACTTGTCATAAGGAGAGAGATGGCTTGAAGACTGTCACCTGAATGGAGGGTGTCTCTCCCTGCTTCCCCTCCCTTTTGAGAAGTGGTTCATACATGACCTCAGGTGGTACAGAATAATCTCTGGGTTCTGCTCCTCCCTGCATGCTGCAAAAATTAACCCAGTCCTGGCCAGAACCCAGACAGGTGTGAAGGATTCAGGGAGAGCTAAACGAAAGTCATTGGAGTGGCACCTTCAGTGGAGAAGATGTCACTCGGCTTAAGAGAAAGGGGGTGGAGATCAGTTCATTTAGATCAAGTAGATCTACTTGATCATTTAGAACAAGTAGTCATGTTCAGCTAATGATAGATGTTTAGAAGATAGGCTCCTACTCTGGTTTTTCAGGCTGCAGTCTATGGAGATGAAAACAAGTTCCAGAGGCAGGTTTGTCTCAAGTTGAATATAATGTTCAGAACAGCTGATTCTTCAAAATGACACCCAGTCCCAGAATTCGCTCAGAATCTTCAGCTTGACATGTGCTCCACAGTGAGCTATTTTATTGGTTTGATCAGTCCCAGAGATTTCAGTGATAAAAACATATTAAAAGATCTGAAAGGAACCTCACAATTGTCAACAGAAGAGGTCAAATTATACATGCCCATTAATATTATACTAGACAAATTCAAAAATTTTTAATGGAGGAAAATTGCTACTGATGAAATATGGGAGAGAATAGTTTGTAATGGGACTGACTCAAAAGTGAGTAAAGATGTCAGAAGTTAACTCATTAACAGTCAGATAAGTAACTCATACTAGTCAGATAACTCATACTAGTCAGATAAGTAAGAGATCTACTTACACAATCTTTTTTTTTCCCCTGAATTTTATAGCAGGATCAGATTTCCAGATCACACTTCTACTAAGACATAAAATCTGACCATAAATCTTGAGAAGTACAGGCTAAAATTGCAATAGGAACTGCAAACTTTTACAACCACAAATACCCTTTGAAATAAAAGGTTTAGTTATAATGAATATTTTGTGCCTAGGCAAGGGTCTGGCACAAGTTGTCATCATGAAAAAACTTTAATTTTTCATATTTCAGTGTTTTTGAACCAATATTAAATGGATGGGGAAAACATTTGTATGTTTTCTAATGCCAGATCTACTTTTTACAAGTCCTTATTTGGCAGTTTGTGTTTTGGGCCATTTTCAGTTTTCTGTAATAAAAGAATTACAAGAAAATAATTTTCTACAATAGGGCTTCATGAATCCCATTCTTTTAATGTCAAATTTATACTGCTGTGGCTAAAATATCTGTATTAACCAAATGAGATTATTTGCTTTTTAAAAAAAATAATTACAGTTATCAGGGAAAAATAATACTTTTTGTTGTTGTTGTTGCTGTTGTTGTTGAAAGCACTGAACACATTTAAACTGAATATTTTAAATTCTGCTGAAAATGAACAGGGAAAACAACTGTTGCAGTTTTGAGGATACTTGAATGCTTCTAACTGGGAAATGCAGCTCAATGACTTGTGTTGCCCTTCCTATTTGCTGGCCAGAATTACTGAATATACTTCTTCTTAATCACTGCTTCTTTCTGATGAAGAAAGAAGCCAAGACCAGAGAATGATAAGAAAATGAGCAGGAACAATCTTAATCCCCAGAGTATCTGGTATTTGTATTTGAAAAGAACAACTTGAGATTTACATTAAGTTATTGAACTATATTTTGAACTTAAAAACATTGTAATTGCATTTGATATTCAGTGCTAATGATATTTCTGTGTCATGAAATATTGCCAATTTTCAGGCAGATCTCATGTGAACTTGTTTAAACTTTGTTGCCAGAATTTACCTGCTTGTGACCTTGAAATTCATTTCTGCAAGCTAAACTTTGTCATTGAAATGGTTGTGAAAATCATCACAACTCGAGCATGACTTTTCCCAATGGTTTTTTTTTACCCCTTATTTTATGAATGCTCATAAAACAATCAGTTACCTTTTTTTCCAGTAGACAAATTACTGCATTAACTTTTTTGGTTTCATAAAATGTATAAATTTATGAATCTTAAAATTAAACCAATGAGTTTAAGAAGATTAAAAATAGTCTTTAATTATAAAGAGGATTGTTATAGATGAATGATTATACTTCTCTGCATTAACTCCATACTTCGTGTAAAATTCAAGCATCTCTGACTAGACACAGGCATATGTCTGAAAATTCCCTAATTTACTTAGTGGTCTTCCCCTAGGACACTTTTCTAGGTCAAAAGACTGAGAAAATCATGTTCTTACCATTCTTGGCCCTTCTTTTATTTTATTAGATTGCATTCCAGCAGCAGATGCATTAATGGAATTCAAATACAGTTGTTACATAGATTGAACTAACAGGCTCATAAAAGGCACTTTTACAGTATGCTGATATCTAACCCAGTGTTATATAAAGGTCAGGCAAACTGGATAGCTTTTATGGAGCTCATTATTTAATCTTAATATTAAAGAGAACTTAGCATAGAAGACTCTAATGAAGATTTGTAATTGAATGAGAACATAATTCTTAACCTGATTATAATTGCAGGGTTTTATAGCCCTTTTCCAGAAATCAGTCTCTTCTTGTTGTAATGCAAGGAGCTTTGTGAAAAACATATATGTGTTTGCAAATCAGTTATTAAATACATTATATGGTTTTTTAATCTATAGTGTTTTCTGTAAAATGTAACCTCACTGAAAAAAAAATTAAGTACTTCCCAAACCATGGCTTAAAGCAGTAAGTAAAGGAATAAAAGAAGTCAAAATAGTAACTGAATAAAAATGTCTCATACTCAGATTTTATCCTCCAGTCAAATGTGATTTTAACAAAAAAATACAAAGTATGCAACCATCCTCACTGTGCTTATATATTGGAGTCTCCTTTAATACACCTCCACAGCATTTCAAGTCAACTTTATGCGAAGGGAGTTCAACTATCATATTAGCTCAAGTATAAGTCACTCTCTACTGTACAATGGCCCTGAATCTGATTAATCTGAATGCTCTTTTTAGCAAACTAGATCATAATAGCTCCCTTGGTACCATTAATATCTAACTCTTCTAAGATCATGATATCTCAGAGATATTTGGTTCATGGATTATACATCCATTAGGCTGAAACATTTCAACTAATATATTGTGGTCATGGATTCATCATGACTTCACCAAGCAGAATATGGCACAGAGTTCACACTGAATCAGACTGATTACAAAAGAAAAAAGTTTCCTTACAAATCTGTTAAAATTAGCTAATAATATAATGAAAGCTGTAATACTTTCAGATTTTTAATCAAGATTAGCAACTTGGAGTATTTTTGGGTCTTTCTGGCATGAGGCAGCTAAGTAAGAATTTCCCTTCTTCAATCCTTTGTGTGCTTGCTTTCCTTTTCTTTCCTGCTTTGGTGGTTCTGGATGGATGTCAGGTAAATTTACAATTCTCCAAAGTGTTCCGTCACCTTTTCTTATATTTTGCTTCAATTCAACCATATATTCTTTTCCTAAAAGTTGTACAAATATACAACTCCAAATCCACACAGATAATGTAGATTCCAAGAAAAATCTGTAGTGACTGAAAGTCAAAAATACACCACTTTGGTACATCTCAGCAGTACTGTAAAAGTGCCTGCATTGTGGATGTATCGTGGTATTTAAAATTACTAGTGTGTTCCTTGGATAATGAAAATGGAATTTTGAGAAGTGTAGCAGTTTTCTCCATTAACAACTTGGACATTTTAATTTAAAAGTGTTAGATTTTGTGACTAAAGACTCATCCTACAGAATCACAGAATCGTTCAGGTTGAAAGGGACTTGAGATCTAATTCAATCCCTGCTCAGGTTGGGCTAACAAGTCAAGATTGTCTATGACTGTTTCCAGTTGGGTTTTGAATGTCTCGGTGGAGAGAGAATCCATAATCTCTCTGAGAAGCCAGTTCCAGTGTTTGATCACCCTCACAGTAAAAAAGTATTCTCTTGTGTGCAGACGGAGTCTGTGCCCATTTCCTTTTGCATTGCCAATAGACACTGCAGAGAATAGTCTGGAGACTCTTCTTCCTTCCCTCCCATCAACAGATTGATAAATCCACTCTGAATCTCCACATCTCCGTGCTGATCAGTCCCAGCTCTCTCAGCCTCTCCTATAAGAGACATTCCAGCCCCTTAATCATCTTTGTGGCTCTTTGGTAGACTCACTTTAGCATGTCTTTCTTTTACAAGGAAGTCCAGAACTGGTCTCAGCACTTCAGGTGTGGTCCCACCAGTTCTCAGTAGAAATGAAGGAACACCTTCCCTCGACCTGCTGGCAACATTTTTCCCAACGCAGCCCAAGATGATTTGGGCCTTCTTTGACATGAGGCTTTATTGTTGGCACATGTTCAACTTGGTGTCCTCCAGGATGCCAAGGTCCTTTTCTGTGGAGTTCCTTTCCATCTGCGCAGCTCTAAATATGTACTGGAGCATGGGATTTTTGCTTCTCAGGTGATCACTTTGTATGTTCCTTTGATGAACTTCATGAGGTTCCTGTCTGCCCAATTTTGCAGCCTGTAGTATATCAGTCACACCTCCTGGTTTTGTAACACAGGAAAGCTTGCTGTCATTGTGACATGTCCTTTAATCCAAATAATAGAATCATTAAGGTTGGAAAAGACCTCCGAGGTTATTGAGTCCAATTCAAATAATTAATGAAGAGTTTAGATAGGACTAGACACAGACTTGTGTACACCACTTTTGCCTCTGATCACCATCTTCTGGGCCCAGGATTCAGTTTCCAGTTGACTCTACTGTCCCCCATCGAGACATCAGTCTAGTCTAGCCTACTTTACCATCTAGATTTCATTAGTTTCATTAGTTTGTCTGTGAGGAAGTTATGGGAAATAGTTTTGGAAGTCTTATTAAAACAGACACAAGCACCACTGCTCTCTGTTAATCCACCAAGCTCTTTCCATCATTGTAGAAGGTCATCCAAGTAGGCTAAGCAATTTTTCGCATTTATAGATCCATGTCAACTACTCCTGATCACTTCCTTATTCTTTATGTATTGTAATTGCCAGATTTATTTGCGCCATCATGTTCCCAGGGGCTGAAATGAAGCTGTTTCCCTACAGTTTCCCATATTTTTTCTTACTTTTCTGGAAGTGTCATTTTTATGAGTGACACTTGATCCAATTTCTCCAGACAGGAAGGACCAACGTAGTGCCAAGCAGGGAAACCCAGTCAAAGACACAAGCCCATGACTTGGCCCTCCAGGACATCCAAGGAGGACATTAACTCCATGAATCTGGAATGGCACCCATCATTGTGAGCCACAAGGAGAGGCTGTCCTGAGATTACCAAGAGAGTGGGGCAAGGACAGTGTGTGGGTGTGTCACTGCTGGTGATACAGGCTCATTTGGGAGGAAAGCATTTGGGGATTATACAATAATTATGGTATTTTTAGGCAGATTACAAAGGCTGAGGAAGGGAGGGATCAGAGCTGACTGAAAAGGAAAAATGAGGAAAAATAGAGAGAACAGGATGAAACAGGGGGTTGTTTGATGTAAACAGCCAACAGTTATGTACTTCCCTGTGTACACAGCCGTGCCCTGGTGCCTGCAGCTGGTCCTGGCTTCTCACTGAACTCCATTTCTACCAGTTTGCCATGGATGAGGGACTTTTCATGCATGCAGTGTGTGTATCTGTGTAAGGGGGTCTGAGTGCAGCCGCTGGAGGGATTCCAGGGAGCTGTGAATGCTGTGGATCCAGGTTCAGGGAGCTGTGGGCTGCCAGAGACAGTGTGTGACTGCTGACAGGCATCACACAGGCTGTCCTGTGGAAAGAGGTTTGGGAGCCAAATACCAGAACACCTCTGTATGTGGCCCAGATACTGTAGAAAGCAGAGTCTGTGTGACTCCTACTGGAGTGTCCAGAAGGCCCATGCTGGATACTGGAGAGAACATGAGATCTGGTGGTCATCTACTGTTAAGATCATGAGTCTGGGCTAGCTGCTGGAGAAACCTGTTTGCATGTGTGTGTCAGGGGATAAGACAATGTAGATACTTCCCACTACTTGCTTTCCACTGGTTTTTACCAGAGAGGGGAATGGGATGAAGCCATTTGTGATGTCTGTGTTTGTGGTAGCACTGAATATTTCATTTTGTGTGAGGCTGGCTGCTCCTGAGTATATTCCTGTATGTGTGTGTCAGTGCCTCTTGGGAATACATGTTCAGCCTCAGTACTGTCTTGGCCTGGGGATATGGAGCTGTAGCAACCTCACCTCTGTCAGGCTACTGGATCTGGCAATCCTCAACAAAAAGGAAGAAAATAGTTTCTATTCTAACTTAACTGAAAAAAATCTGGAGAATGCTGAATTTTTAAAGGTTTTGTGATTTTTAGACTTAGTAATGCTAACACCCTGATAAAATATATGTGCTGCTTATTGACATAATGTTGGGTTCCATAATGAAATTATAAAACACCTTTTTGAGAATTTAGAAGGATGTTTAAAACATAATCCTATCATGACTTTGAAAGGTTACTTTGAAAGATAACAAACACTCTGCAAGAACAGCTAAGATTTACAGTTCCAGATATGCAGAGTAACTTTGAAGCCCTTGTGACAATGACCTGAGAACTAAAGGTAATCTGCAAGGCCCTTGATCTCTCTCAAATAGTTTTTCACTTGAGAAGCAAGAAATTATACAAAAAACCCCCTCCAAATCAACCAACCAAACAGAAAATAAAACCACATAAAACAGGGCAAACAGGACAAGATAATATAAAATGTATGTAACAATTTTAGGATTTAATAGCATATCTTGGAATCTCAACAGCAGTTAAAATGTTTGATGTACAGTGCTAGCAAAGCAGAATTTGGTTTGCAATTCCTCTGTCTTTTGTGGCAACGGCTTGAAGCAAGTGCTCAGTTTCAGAAAAAGCAAAAAAACACAGCAAAAACAGTTGTGCAAAAGAAGACAGAAATGAAAGATGATGGCCAAGCTAGATTTTTCAAAGTGGTTACAAAATCAGTATCGAAGTACAATGTGACAGAAACACTTAAAAAAAATCAGTATCTGCATCATTCTTCTGTTAAGTGCCATAAAATATTAACAGAATTATCTGTAATTAGTGATAAATGAGGACTGCTGTTTTAAATTGAAGCACTGAGTAAAAATTAAGGTTTTGTCAAACCCCCTTAACATTAAAATGAAGTTCCTTTAACCTTGAAAATTGGCAGCTATGAGGAATCCTAAAAGTCTGTAGTGTCATCTACAGATTTCATTAAAAGCCATCTCAGAGGGGTTGCCCAAAGCAACAGTAATGGCTGTGATAGAGCTGAGCTTTGTCTTCAGAATTTCTGACAAGTCTGAACCTGAAATATTAGTCTTTATAAATGAAATGGTACTTCACAAGAAGAGTGAGTGCCACAACTTATGAACAGTCCTCATAAATTTGTCCTTGTTGAAAAGCTGGAACAAAACAGGATCTGCAAGCTTCTTTAGATAACTACACTAATCTTCTTAGGCTCTGTTGCCTAACAGCCAATTTTAAAATCTAGTATAATTATTCAAAAATGTAAATTAAAAGTAAAAAATTGTGATAATTATATTTTAATTATAACAGTAATTATGTTCTTAACTAGGGATCCTATTGTGTTTGCTGATGATCTGAAAATTCCCTGTCCAGACCCCACTGTGAGAGCTTCTTGCCAGGTTTCAGTGGTGTATGCTTAGCCTTGTTATGTGGCTTCAAACATCCAGGTTTCTAATTGCAGGAAGAGCCATCAGAGAATGGCAGGGAGCAGGAAGAGGGGATAGGAAAATTGGAGTGCATGCCAGAGGGATCATGCCCTGTGTCTTTTGGTGCAGTGGTCATTACTGGTCTCAAGGGTCAGATATCAAAACTATCTAAGAGGCTTTGTCATGATCAGAGCTCTGTCTAACCGAAGAAAAAGAGGAGACCTGGGGGAGGAGGTTCTGCTCTTGGGCTGTTCTCCACCTGAGAGCTCAGGAGTTACTCTGGGGATGAGCTGCTGAGCCTCCTGTAAGGGTATGTGGAAGGTGAGTTCATCTGATTCCCTATGGTTATGTAGTCAAGGAAAAACAATTCATTGTAAAGGGAAGAATAAGTAAGGAGGCAAATAATAAGCAAAAAATGTACAGTGACACAAACCTGGTAGGAAAGAGTTAACAGAGACAATGCCAGGGACCTATGGGGCTGAGAAGAGGGGCTGGCATCAGGGCAATTGATCTTCAGGCTGTAAAGTCTATCCACTTCATAGGTTTGCAGCTGAACTTTAAACTGCTGTTTAAAGACAAATAGACAAGACCCCATGTAAAAAAGAAATAGCTTTAAATAGATTTATTTTTAAATGAGTGCAACAATTTTTTAAAATATACATACTAGTTCTATATTATAACAATTATACAATTTCACTGTTACCTTGCAGCAGTTTCTAGTTTCAAGGCATTTGAGCCAATCTATCACAGAAATTTCCTTTATAGCTTGAAGGGGATCTCTTCAAGATGTTAACACTCTTTGGGTAGTGTTTAAGAAAGAAACATAAGAAAGTTTTCAGTTTTCATAGCCTTGAAAACATGTAGTGTTTAAGAAAGAAACATAAGAAAGTTTTCAATTTTCACAGCCTTGAAAACATGTCCATAGGGTAGTTGTCAAAATAACCAAAAGAGAATATCTAGAGACGGGAGGAGGCATGCACAGACCTGGTCTCAGTACCAAGCAGTGAAAATGGCAGTCCTCTCCTTTTCAAATCCTTGTGTGACTTCATCTTGGGGCTTTTGTATTAATCCTTTAGCCTTTAGAAATTCAACACTTAAGTCTTTACTCCTTTATTTACTCATATTTCTGCACTAAAATTGTTTGTTGTGTTGTTTGTCAGTCTCTGGAGAGAGAAAGTGAGCAAGATTTAGAAATAAATCTCTGTTGAAATATTCATGATGTTGACCATTTATTTAAGTCAGACCAGTGGGGACACTACAATGACTTATAGTTTTAGCCATTTGGATATAGCATTTATTAAAAGCTGTATTTAAAGTTCCCTGTGGGGCAGTCAATCCTACTGTCTGATTTTATGATTAGGATTTGCATTTATAAGGATTTTACCACATGAAAGAGGTTTCACATGATTGAACAGTTGATTGTTGTAGGAACTTAAACTCACTTTTCAGCTGAAAAAGGACCACCAACCACCTTCTTTGTACATCTGTGTTTTCAATTTTTCTTTCCTGTGTTTCTGCCAAATGTAAATGAGCAGTACTGATCAAGAAAATAATATGGCATTTTAAAATTAAAACACTGCAAGGGTTTTGATTTTGGACTGGATAGTTTATGAAAGATATAAAGTACTTGTTAGCATTTGCTCTTTCCTTACAGCACATTTCTGTGCGTGTTCACGTGCTCCATTTTGTCCTCTAGTCTCCTTTACCTGTAAACCTTGAGATAAGGTTACTTTCCCATTCACACAGATTATTAGACATTTTAGATCTAATTTTATTTCACAAATAAAACTCCTACAGATCTCTGCATGAGGAGAAATAGCTGCCTGGACCATAAAGGTGGAACTGCACTGCAATTTCTTCCTTTCTAGCTCCACCACTTTAGTTCTTCTCGTTTTCTTATCAGATGCTGATATGTACATTTTAAAGCACGATGGGAACAATACAGTGAGCTTTGTTCAGGTAGTTCTTCTGTTTTTAACAGTTAAGGTTAACTGTGTTATTAGACTGTAGCACAGAAAATCTGTGACTAAATTAGTAAGCTGGGTGGTGCAATACAAAAGGATCTGAAGGCAAAACCATCGCTGTTGGGAATCTGACATCCACATTACTTGGAAGCTTTACTGCAGATTTTTCCCTAATCCAAGACTCTGCAGTGAGTGTCCATTATTAACTGTAATCCTGAGTGTCAACTTCCTGGTTTGTTGCATCAGAAAAGTAAATGAATTTGCGAGGAGATGATTGAAAAAAATGCCTCAAAAGCTCAAAATGCCTCAAAAGCCCTGATCTGCTAGCTTGCTGTAAATTAAATTTGGTTCCATTTATTAGAAAAACCTATTCTATTATGAAGTCTGAAATGAGTTTTGTTTAAAATACCATAAAATTCATGAGACCACAGCCTTGATCCATGTTTTTGCTCTCATTGTTTCACTAGGTTTTCAATGACCATCCAAGAAATAGCATGTTTGCCTCTGCCATCCATTCTTCCTGTTCCAAGGACAGTTTTAAAAAAAGGTGAAAAGGAATTAGAGAACATAAGAAACTGACTTGTAAGGATGACTTCTCTTTATATTAAGATGGACTAATGAAACTGAACTATACCACAGAAAACGATGAGGACTGATGAGGATCCACTAATCCAGAGGATACCTGCAAAGCTGGGCTCTGTCACCCACTGCATTTATCCACAATAAGAGGATGTAATTGGAAACCCCTCACAGAATCAATGAGGAAAGGAAGAGCAATTAGGTAGAGTCATTTAGAAAAAAACAAATGAGTCTGTTCTTGACCTTCATGTAGCAAGAAAGGGACTGTGTCAGAGCTGCAATTTAGTAGAGTAGAGTCTTGCAGAAACTAACAGAGATTACAGCAGAACATAACTCCAAATGAGAAAATGTGTAACTGTAAAAATTATTTAGTATTAGATAACAATTGCTGCATGAGCTGAGAGCCAGGTTAATGGAGAATTTCAGAAAATAAATGCTTGTGAGATAGTACTCTCATAAAAGAGGGGATATTCCAGGGTGTGCTGTTGAAGAAGATGTAGTAGGATTTCCATACTTTCTAAGTGGAGAAAGTAATTTTCTCTCTGTGGGTTGACTTTATGTATCTTCTACTGGTTCAAAAAGAAGTTACCTGTAGGACTTCCTTGCTCCCTATAGGGGAAAAATGAATGAAAAAAAGTTTAAAATATTTTTCCCTCCTTTTTTTCTAGTCATTAAGCAATCATGCTGCAGCTTCTATTCTTTCCACTAGAGGAAACAACTGAGGCAAAGGTTGAGAAAAGGAATGAAGCAGGGTGCCAAGCAAATTGATTGACTGTGTTTTCTTTCAAAGAAGCTACCAAATCCCAGCTACAGGATGAGTCAGTCAAATACTTGCCAAGCAGTATTTAGCTCACTTAATCATACTCTTCTTTTGCTGTACAAGATTTGTAGCTTTTAGACACCTCTCTATGAGCTACATAGACAAAATGTATGTTTATGGCAAGTTAGATGAGCAACAAATGTTTGAAGGTTATCAGAATGGTTATTATCAGAGTAATCCCCTGAGTTATCACAGTGGTGTGAAATAGTTTTCTCTTTCTGTCTACAGTGTTTGGAAAATAAACATTTTTCATGTTGCTTTTCCATGTTTGGAAAATAAACTTTTTTCAGCTATTTAGGAACAGCTCTTTTAGGTTACTGGCAGACACCTGCTTCCCCTTTTCTCTTGCTGTCAGACAGTCTGGGCCATTGATGTGGAAGGAAGTTTTGTCCTCTTGCCAAGAAAGAGAGAGAATTGTTCACCCTAGGCCCACTCCCCTGGTACAGCAGCAGGGGCTGTGGAAACTCCAAGCAGCCTTGTAGATGGGCTCAACAAGAAGAAGTTAGAAGGATGCTTAGAGCATGCTGGTGCTCTTCCAGAGCTTTGTGCTACAGCAGGGCATATGAATGAGGTGAAAAACAGCTGAAGGCAAAGCTGAAGTTTGGCAGCCCCAGCAAAATCTGGGAGTGTAGCAGTGGCTGCTGGGAGGGCTGTTCCTGAAGGCATCTGGAGCCCAAGTGCTTCAAGGCAATGAAGCAATGGGCAATTTCCTTTGCACAGGAAAGGCCAGAAACTAAATTTTTTTAAACTGTGCACCAAAACATCACCTAGGGCACCACTCAGCTCACTCACCTCTTCTCACAGACTAATCATACCCTTTTTAAGGCAAGTATCACCTGCAGTAAGCTCTGCCTTGGTTTGGAATTGCATATGCTTCAGCATTGGTAATATTGGAAAATATCTTGGCCAGGTTTGATTGTCTAGCTTCTGCAGCTGACTGTTCCAGAAAACAACCTGCTTCTTCAAAGCACTTTGAAAAAGCTGTTTTCTGAGAATGACTGGTAATAAAAGTGCAGTGGATATAAGAAGGTACCATAAATCATAGGTGTGCAAGTAATAAATTACTATACTGAGCAATCAGCTCCATAAGAACATAATATTCCCAGTTTACATAGTGAGAATAAAATCTCTAAAATATTAAATCCTTGAAATATGAGTTTCTGTTTTCTTCTTTCCTACAATATATTTGAGACAAATCTAACAGCAGATGACATGGGTTAACATGACTATTTCTTGGGATGGAAGATCAAACCAAGGTATGAGAAAAAAAAAGGAAAAACACTAAACCAAAGCCAATACAGAGGTTTTGATTGATAGGGAAATAGCCAAGTGGTGACAGTGAATGAAAGAGATGATGGGAGAGAGAGAAAAGACTCTAAGAAAAATAAATATGAAAGCTACATAATTATTTGTCATCAAACTTGTCATTACTTCAGTTTTGTTCTGTTTATTCTACATTCTGTGTGTTACCAACACTACTTTGATGACTTCATCAGGCTTTCACTGGAATGTCTCCCAGCCACCATCACCAGCACTTCTTGGGTGAAGCCATATCTTGTAGGGTCCAAAACTCAACCATGGGTCCTACAAGTGACAGTGTGCAGCACTTTTACCAGAAACAATCCTGTAGGAAATGAATATACTGAAATGTTATATTGTATTTCCCCAGTATAACTCCTCAGTGTAAAAGAACATTTCTGTATTGCCCATTTCTCTATAGGAATGGAAAGATGCAAGGCACAGAATGTAAAAGCCCTAAGAATTTTTTAAGTTCACAGAATGATAATTCTGGATTTTCACAGAACTGCATGTATAAATTACTCAGTAAATCCAAGAGATATCATGTCTATTGTATAAATTACTCATAGTTTATCTCTTTTTACTGTTTTTACATATGGCCATTATTCCTATTTCTGATATTTTACCTTTACAGTTTTCATGCTTGTCTGACCTTTTACACATTGCTTAAAGAATTGTAAAATCATATTATATTATACCCAAAGGAATTGAATTTCATATTCCTTTATTGAACAGTTTACATTTAACACACCCAGAAATGCTTTTATCACCTGAAAAAGTAAGAAAAAAATGAAACTGAAGAATTCAAACTGCACCTCCTGTACAGATTATTTCCCTTTAAAATGATATCTCATGTCGGTGTGGCTACTAGGGCAATGGCTTTTCTTTTTTTCAGTGAGAAGACTACAAGCAATTTGCTCAGCAGCAAAGGTGCTTGGGAGATGGGTGTGATAGATTCAGACCTACAACAATTAAACAGAAATCATGCTTAACATAGTGTTTGTAGATATTTTAAAGCCATCATACAGAGTGATATAAGAATAGCCTGCCTATTTTCACTGTCCATTACCCTTGTGTGATGAAGAAGCTTAATTAGGTGACAATAATAATTTTAAGATGTACATTAAAGTCCAAATGTCTCTGTCATGCCCAGGGCCATATATTCAAGAAAAGAAGGTCTGAGAAATATAAAAATAAGAAGATACCTAATTCCCTTTGTTTTTTCCTTCTGGTCTCCCAGTTTGACAGTGTTTTTGGCAGAGGAAATGTAGATTCAGCCTGTTCCAGCTGCCTGATGCTTTACAGTGCAAACTTGTACATTTTCTTTAACTCTGCTAAACTTAGATTTAAATCAAGGTTGAAATCTTCCATGATTAGCTTCAGTTCATAACAGAGCACTTTAGAAGCAGTTCCACAAAAACTCGGGGTTTTTTTAAAGTATATAATTAGAAAAGACTATGTTGCTTTGCTTGTTAAAATATTCTTACCTATTTAATTGAAAATCCTTAGTGACTCCAATGTATTTGGCTGTGACTGAGTGAATTTAATGCCTTGCACACTTAGATGGGGTTTCTGCTGGGCAGGTGAAAATGTGCCTGCAGATGACTAAGCTGCTCAGACCAGACCTCTCAACATGTGTAAGTCAAGGTCTTTAGAGACACCATTTGCATGAAGCCCACATAATTTTTCCACCATATCTAGCCAAGGGATAGGCTCTGTATGCATATGTGTGACTGCTGTCTTCCTTACAGAGGTACCTTGGTGCTTTTCTGTGACTGAAATGGGTCCTTGATGTGGATGCTACCCCTGGGCAAAAGAAACAAAGATTAGGAGATGGGCTCACTGCATTTTCAAGCAGAGAGCATTAGCATTCAAGCAGACTCAATGAGACAAAAATCAGACAAAGGCTATGTCTTCAGGTTGTATAGTTAAGAACTTTGCGTCATAAAGTTGGAGTTTTGAAAAGGGAGTGTTATTTCTTCAGTTTATTACTTTTCCAGGGTTGCTTATAATTCTTTTCCTCACATATTAGTTTTGATGCAATGCCATGGCCATGATATGAACTAGTTGTGATCAGATAGGACCTCTCTGGTATCATGAAGGAAGTCTATATTTAATAGGTTATTAGGGGATTTGGGCTCAGATTTAGAAATGGAATAATGATGCTCTGACAGATTTTAATACAGGGCAGAATACTCATCACAAGATCAAAAACTGTATCAGTTATGTATGAGAATTTTTTCTGACATCATTTAAATTTCTCTTTCTATGTCTACTTTACATCTTCAAGCAAGTATGTCTTTTAATTAATTTTCAATAATTATGTCTATATCTATTTAGACCTGGTAACAATTCTACACTTCTACAAACTTCTACTTCTCTACATACTTAATTTTCTTATTTTTATTAGTTTCACAGGAATGAAGTCAGAAATTAGAAAGGTGACATAAGCCTGTTAGTTTTTCCAGTCTAGCTAAGTAATTTTTTATGGTGTGATCAGAAGCTGGAATACATCTTGATGTGAACAATGGCATAGCACAGGCTTTTTTTTTTCTTTTATTTTTAATAACAAGATTGTCTCTTTTTTTTTCCTTTTATTTTTAATTTCATATATTTTTGGCAATATATGAACTATATTTCATATAGTTCTTGGCAATAGCTCTAGATACTTGAGCCAATAATTTCTTTGAAAGCAAGTTTCTTCAATCTCTCCTAGGTTTGAAAAATATTCTTCTTGATTTCACTCTATTTTTATATAATCTTTTTAGGGTCAAGACTGGAAAGGAATAAGATTACTGAAAATTTGAAGAAGTGCTACTTTCATCTGTGGAACAACCTGCAATTGTTTGAGGAAGATGGAAGTTGACAGGACCAGCTCTTCTCAAAAAAAAAACCAAAAAACAACTCTCAAAATCATTGTGCCTACTACAGAATACAACACCCATCTTTGTTTACTGCTTTTCAAAAATGAACTTCACATGAGGCCACACATTTCAGAAGACACATGAATACATACATGAATGGAGATACTGATGATAGAGGTAAATAAACTTAAACCCTAAGCCCTGATGCAAGTTTGAGATTCAAGCAGAGACTTTAAATATTTTATTTTCATTTACTCAAAAGGACACAATAAGACTCAAGTTATGATTGAAAATGGAAGGATATTTTTTTACATTAGGCCTCTGCAGTATGGTGAAGTCAGCTGCTACTTACAGTACAGGGCTTTAAAAATATTTTTATTGCACTGGCAGCAGCTCCATGCATAATGGTGGTTTACACTTGAATAAAGAATAATTGCAGATAATGGGTCTGTCAGCATGAATGGATTAGGGGTCTCAGCAGTGGTTCCATCACCAAAGTGAAAATACTAATTTAAAATCTCGTTTCCTTTCCTTTGACCTTATGCCTCATTACTTTAATGGTATTAAGAGTTAATTTCTCACAGAGTAGTTTATTTATTTATTTACTTATGTATTTATTTGTCTATTTATTGTATTACTTTGCTCTGTGTATAACATCGCATTTTTCTAAAAAGGAGTTTGATGTCTCTTATGGCATTTGGCATTTTATGGTTTAGTTCTAGGAAAGCTGTCTGCTTTTTGCCAGTTTGAGGGCTGGCCGTGAGCAGATGGTGGAAGATTTGGGTAGTCACTTGAAATGAAAAGAAAATACAAAGACTGACGTCCAGACAGCCTCTTCGCAGGAAGGCAAAGAGAAGAGATTCCTACTCTCACCTTTTCGTAGTTTGCCTCTTTTATAGGAACACATAATGAATTGGGCTTTTCTAATGACTATTCCACTCTGTATTCAATTTGTTATTTATAAATACAGAGTGCATATTATCTCATTGCAATCATGTAGAATTCTATTTTTGTACTTGCAGTCTCCTATTTAAAAATATTAACTACTAATCATGCTCTTAGTTTCAAGTATTGTTGCCATTTGAAGACTTTTTTTTGCATAGAAATAGAGAAATTAAAGTACGCTCACAGAGAGAGGATATTCCACAGCATATCCTGTGAGTCCAATTAATGAGTCTTTATAGAGGAGAGGAGAGTTCAAGGCAAGTTTTTTAACCTCTCCTGAGAAAAAGATCTTACATTTCCTGGTTTGCCTCGGCTGCTGCTATCTAATTTACCTTCCCAGCAGATTTGTGTGGCTGAGCACTGCTGGTGAGGAATCTCTGCCACCAGGTAAAGAAACTGTGGAAGGAGGTCAGCACGTTGTGCAACATCACAGACAAGGAGAAAGAGCAGATGGATCCCCTCTGAGACCCTGCAGCCTCAAGAGTCTGAGCCCCCAGCCACGGTGAAGGAGAAGACAGTCTGTGCTTGCCAGGCTGGAAAATGGAGACTCCCACGATGGGGAAGGCTGGGAGCTGGTGGCCCCAGGAGGATGGCTCCTGCTCCACCTGCAGATTTGCAGCTGCAGAATAGGACCAGCAGGGAGCCTGGAGCTGAGTCCAGGGAAGCATTGTAGCCAGCTGAGACTGAGCCCTGCAACTGCACCTTGATCTGGTTATTAGGTTTAATCCCAATTAATTCACGTATACTGCTCATAAAACAAATTTCTGACAGTTTTCTGATGTATAGGAACTTCCAATAAATCTATCAGATTATAAAACAGCTAAATGAATACTTGATCAGAAAAGGAAGTTTGTTTGTGGGTTTTTTTAATCATTTAACATCTTTAAATTTAGTTTCCTAATATTAAAATCTGTATTAAATTTAGAGAGATTTTTAGCTGAGTATTAACTAAAATATACTGAATGAAATTAAATCTAAACAGTCAAAGAGAATAACGATATAACTCCCTGCTTGTAATAAAAGACAGTGAGACAAAACAAGCATAAGAATTAAACAGTACTTAAGAAAAACAAGGACTCTGAACATTTTATTGAGCATTTTAATGACTTGACTGCTTTTAAAATTAGGAAATAAGGAATTTTATTGAAAGAAATTTCTCTATGACTCTTCATTCTTTCCTAAGCCCAGACAGTATTTGTCTCCGTCTTTTAGAGGTCCTACCCAAAAAAAGACTGCTTCCTATTTCATTACTCTTCTGTTACTCTGACAGTAGGAAAGAAGAGGGACAGAAAAACTCCAAAGGATAAAGACAGCAGCAAAGTATTGTAGGAATAAAGGAAGCCAGGCCAGAGCAGGAAAAATTGAATGAAATTTCCAGTCAATGAAATGAAATGGAAACGAGATGTAAGGAAAAGTGAATAACCACAGGCAAAATTGTGTTGCCCTTGGTGAAGTCAACCAAAGCTGCTTCTTAGAATGTGATGAATGCTTAAGAACTGCAGGAATCGGTCAACAGATTGTTGGAACACTTGAAACAAAGCTCATGGAGAGAAGAGAAAGAAAAATAATCTTAAGGAGATCAGAAGAAGCCCGAGGGGAATGTGAGGAAAGATATGTCTAGAGAGACAATCAGTAAAAGACAAAAACAAGAGGAGACAGGCCGGATTCTCAGCAGAGGCTGACAATTTAACCCACCTCATGGACTGTTCCTGTCAGACATATATGTTAAATAATGCTAAATAAATCATAGAATCATGGCAAGGGGTAAAATATATTACATTTAACATCAGTAGCATGGTAAAAACTATACAACTTATCTGGAATATTATTTCCGGCTACATTTTATTAGGGGAATTACATATCTTTTCTGGTTTAAAACAATAACAGCTTGATATTTTTAGATTTTTTTCCTCAGTATTAATTAAAATATTTGCTGTGAAAGTACATTAAAAAAAGATAAAAAGAAATACTGGTTTTTTAAAATTTATTTCTGATTTACAGGTATAGTTTCTGTCCTCTTTACCTGGTAGTTCTAATAGTGACATTTGCCACATCAGATCTTTTGCTGTGTGATAATTTGCTAATGCCACATACTCAGTTATCTTTTTGTAAACATCCTTGTATTTTTCATCAGTTACCTGTTAAGTTTAGGTGGACTTGTAAATTACTGTTTAATTTTGCAAACTGATGTGATTCTGCTAGATCCAATGGCTTCACACAGATCCATTGTACACCTGTTATTCCAAGGATGATATACATTAGATGTTACTTGGTTTGTAAGTTTTCTTGAGATAAAGCTGTATAATAAAAAAATTCTTTAACAGTAGCTGTGAAATAGGAAAAATTATCTTAAATGAGCAAATGTTTTAATGGGATTATGAAAAAAAATGCAAACTATCCTAAGTATCCTGACAGACTTGTTCAAATATGATTTTGGAATCTAAATTAACTATGGTTATGGTACAAAATTTGAGGGTGTTCTAAAATCCATTCAAACAAATAATAAAACCATCATCCAATCATTTAGATGCCTTGCATGAAACATTTTTGCATGAGGACTAATTAGTCATAATGTCTCAAATCCCAGAACCTCAGACAGTCACTGACTCATCTAGGCACGAGTAAGTATAGATTATTGCATCTAACTTCAGGAACTCAGTCCTGACAATGATGTTATCACTTACCATCTCAAAGCTACAGTGCTACTCACCTCATTCCTACAAGTATTCTTGGCTTTTGACTGAACTGAATTTGGGAACTTGAAATACCAGAAGTAACTTAACTGATTTTTGTTTTAGAGATCAAGACTTAATTAATCAGTTAGTTAGGATAAATTAACAGCAAGTAAGTCATGATCATGAAGAAATATGCCATGTTTTCTCTGTATGTGTGTTACTCATGGAGAGGCTGTATTTGTTGTATGATAAATGTTATTGTAGAGTGGTGGCTTGGTTGTTAGGTTGGCATCCATATGACAACGCTGAGGTTTCAATTATCTACTTGCATCAATCAATCTTTTAGTTTCCAACACTGTTGCCTGCAGTAATGTCACAGCTTTTCTGTCAGATAGGAGAACTTTGCGGGAAATGTTATTCATTACAGCTGCAAATCTGTCACTGCGCCTGGCACGGCTTGTTAATGACAACATTTATTTCAAAGAGTCGTGTTTCGCTTTGTTGCTGGAGAGTTGATTTTGTGATCACACAAAATATAATGAAATGCCAAGAAGATGAAGTGAATGAAGTTTGCCAAAAATGCAGCTAAAGTGGTTGAGATCTACTAAAAAAAATGCACACACAAATACACTCTTTATATTTTGTTGAAAACATTTAATCACTTACTAGCAACATAAATATGGGCAGCAGAAAAATGTTGGTTAGAATACAGTTAGAAGAGCAGCAGGCAAAACCAGTAAATTTGAGCTTAATTTGGCTTCTCCAATCCATAGAACTGGAAAGAAAAAGACTTTTCTATCAATCTTTTAAAACAAATAAACAAATACAGCATCCAGCTCTTCTACCGCTAATATTGAGATGTCATCTTTCTTGCTCACCTCTTCTTGAAGTACTGGAACATCTTTATTGTGAAGAGAGGTTGAGACAGCTGGGACTGTTCAGCCTGGAGAAGAAAAGGCTCGGGGGAAAGTAGATAAATCCCTGATGGAAGGGAATGAAGGAGCCAGACACTTCTTGGTGGGAGCCAGTGACTTCTTGCCACTAACAGGATTGGGCACTGGGCACAAATAACAGCAACAAAAACCAAACAGGAAATGTCACCAGAACACAAAAAAACCACTTCTTTACTGTGAGCGTGATCAAGTGCTGGAGAAATTTTTCCAGAGACATGATGGAGTTTCCATGACATCAATCATATTGATACTCAAGTTTAAACTTATGGAACATATTCCTGTACAACATTGCCAGGCTGACCATTCCTGGGTAGGGAGACTTGGACCAAAAAACTTTAAGCCTCAGTCATTCTGTGATTTATGCAAGTTGTTCACATACTATATTTCAAAACACAGATTAATGTAGGGCCAATACATGCTAGCTGTTAAACAATACACCAGCAGAGCATGCATATAGAGAGGATTCTTAATTAAATGAATGATAAAGAGGGGATTATCAGCAAATTGATTATATCAGTTTTATGTATGTCCTAGTGCTATAGCAAGGGCATACCTTCTGCTGTTCCTCACAGTGTTCTCTTTATAATGTCTCTGCTGAAATAGATAGAAGGACATTTCTCAGGAGACAGAACTTGTCAAGTACTCTTGGACCAAACTTCAGACAAACACTCAAACTATGGTCTTGCTTCTTGACTCTATTTTTAAAAATTTCTGTCTATTCATCTATTGCATATTCCCCCAAAAATACCACAAAATAAATGAAAAATAAAAAAAAAATCCCACAGATTAAAAAAAGAAACTTAAAAAATCAAGTGCAAAGTCTTAGCTATAAACGTCTACAAATGTCTTTTGATTTTTTTTCTCAACACTGTAAATTTAATGAAGGTTCATAAGAAGTAAATGATCCAAAATTTACAAAATAGGACAGTTAGTAAAATTTCAGTATATGAGTAACTTCTAGAGATTTTATTTCTGATTCTTTGTCCTAATCGGTAAAAGAAGCCATTTGACTTTAGAAATAAACTTTCTATTACATAACATAAGATTGGACTAATTCTATTTCTCTGTGAAAAGCTGTTGTGTGGAGATGAATCAATAAAATGTAACTGGAATTTATGCTAGGTCTTGCCCTATGCCTCTAGAAAAAAGTGCAAGGGGATCAGTGATAATAAATTTAATACATGAGTACAAGAAATATAAAAATATTTATATTCTTGGTATGTAGAAGGGAATACTTTAAATCTTCTCTACACAGGATAAGAGAATCAAATGCAATCAAACTAGTAAAAATGCCTATTAATTACCTCATTGCTTAATTTCTTTCATCTCCATGATACCTCCAGGCAATTTAGTGTGTATCTGTTTGTCATCTGAGAATGTTTTTTGTGAGCTTCTAAGTTCTCAAAGGATTCCTTGTCAAAGAAATAAATAAATAAATATTTATTTATTTATTTAAAATGGACAAGCGGAATAATTGCTTCTTGCTAGTTTACTAGGAGATAAACATGAACTTTGTCTAGTATTTTGATTGTAATCCATCAAGCAATGATTAAAGAGCAATACTCTTCATTATTATTAGGGGGAATATTAAGGAATTTCCTGAATTACAGTTACAACTTTTGAAACAAATCCTAAGGAGATGTAATTTTCTATGTCTTTTCTCTGAAATAGAATTTTGTAGGAAGAGAGGTGAGAGATATACAAGTGGATGGCCTGTTGCATTCAGCCTCAGAATTCAGCAAACACTTAATTTAGAATTAAAAACTGCTCATTCAATAAATAAATATAGCCTATGCTTAAAGGAAAAGTAAGTGTAATGATAATCAAGATATGAACCAAAACTTTTGTGAATGATGCAGTAAGAGCATGGCCATTTTCCAGTAGTAGAAATACAAAATACTCCTACATAGAACATTGACTTTGAACAATTCGGCATTTATATTGGTTTGTATAGTTAATTTTGTAAAGTCTATTTGAGAGGCAATCTTGCTTCTAATAAATACACATCAGACTAACAGTACTTAATCTTGAATTAGAAACTGCATAATCAAAATGACTAAAATGTTAAACAGATCAGCTGAAAACATTGGAACTGATTTTTATCTCAAGTCTCATTTTCATTCCTTTGGAAAGGTCAGTTTAATATGGAGCTTTTTAAAGGATTGTAAACAAATATTATACAATCACTTTGTTTCTGTAGAAGCGTTGCTTCATAAACTCCCTTAAAAACTTTTTCCTTGCATTTTGGAGAGGCAGATGACTGGTGACCATAAATTAAGCCCAGTTAAGTCAGTAACAACGTCCTGTGTTTTAAGGTCCTCCCATGAGGACACAGAAGGGGACATCTTAAACAGTAAAGTAATGTATTTAAACAATTAACAATTCCACTATTGCAAGTCATGGATTATGTGGTCCCTACCTCAGGAAACATGGGGAAGGGGTATGTAAGCAGTAACAGTGTTGTCAAATACTCTGTCCTCTAATTTAATTGACCACCCGTAGACCAGACTGGCAGCCAGCCTTCACAGAGGAAGAAGACATACCATGCCAGACACCTTGGACTCTCGTCCATTTTTTCCCTCTTCACATCCTCATCCCTTACACTCAGAACAGCCAAAATACTTCAAAATATTGGCTACCTTCTCTTCTTCTTTTTCCTTGTGTCCTTGTACTACATGTCATTTCCCACAGAATAGGCAGGATGGATCCTTCCATGGATATTTAAAATGCTTTTCTTAACAAGTCGGTGTTTTGTGCCCTTTAGTAAATTGCCCATTTCTCTAGGAAATTTATTACAAATTGATTTCACATCTTGTGGCTGAGCTTGACCCCTTGTTCAAAGCTGAATCACTGCTCAAATGAGCTCTCCCATTCACTACTAGAAAACGTTAAAGGCATTCTGGTAGCGTCTTAGATTACTTAGACACTGGAGTTTAAAGTGCTTTGCTAATGCTTAGGGTATTTTTGTAGACCTGTTCTTTAAAAAGGAAGAGATGTGTTCCTGAATAACAGATTTGTATTTGCAGATCTATGAACCAATATGGATTTATTCCCCAGAAAATAAAAACTCATCCAGCATATCACTTTCACTCTGATTTGCATTGCTGCCAACCTAAGCTTCCTTTCCACTCTTGTAACATGTTGAACTGCAGACCCAAAAACTTAAAGTTGTATTTCCCTCTGTGATTGCAAAGATCATACTTAGCAAGCTGAGAAATAATTTTCCTGTTTCCAACACAAATACATATGAATAGATAATTTGCTGGCCTGCTAGCAATTTTTCTCAATTCCTAGTGAACTTTGTGATTCTTATTTCTAAGAAATATATCAAAATGACAAATCTGTTTCTAGTTATTCTATTTCTAGTGTATACAATTTTCTTTTTTTGACATATTAGCCCAAGAAAGGTCATCTTCTAAGGGTCATCAGTTTTTGTCTAACCTGACTTTGTGGGTAGCATAAACATAACAATATGGTTAATTTTCACTATGGGAATGAGCTACTCCAGTCAAACAAAAGTTCAGATAAAATGGAAATGAAAGAAAATGCACACAGTTTACACATCACCTCAGTCTACCTGGTCTTGTTATCTCTACAAAACGTGAGTAGCTCTACAAATGTGTTTGAGTGTGCCTCTGATTTGGAAACTCTGCCCTTAAATTACTCAGGACTTCTCTGCAGATTATTGTAGGTGACCTGTATAGCACATTTTCTCAGTATGGTTTTACATGCACTTCATTTTTCCTCAGTCACATGAGCACCCTTCTTCTGCCCCATATACAGGTTTTTTGGCCTGGAAGAGTACCTAAATTATCTTTTCTTTAAGATGCAGCCTGCCTGCCAATACAGCCATCTTTATACCTCAGTGATATAAAGAAAGATACTATAGAAGAAAGATACTGTTATTCACCTGTATGAAGGTCTTTTATGTGTTAACTCCCTTCTGGAAGCATCCTGTTCTGCAATCTGCTGCTTCAGCACAGCTTTCCTTCTGAAGGTAGCAGAATCCCTGCTCAGTGCAAGAGTCTTTGGGCTTGTATGTCTGTCCCAAAAATCCCCTCAGAGTTTTCCTCTAAAAAGAGTGAACAAGCCCAGAGACATCAGGTGGTGCAGTAAGTGGAGAGATCCTCTAATCTGTGGCCATATTCAGGGACACCACCTTTACCCTGACTATTCAGCCACCAGTATGTGTTGATTGGCTGGATGGTATTTCCAGAGTTGCACACAACTGCACCATGGTTTTGTTTATAGGTTATGTTATGCATGATTATGCCATGTAATATGCTGTAATTTTAATGAATTGTGTTATGGAGCATGCATTTAGCTTGTTATTGGCCACCTTTATCTAGACTAGCAAATGTGATTGATGTGACAATCTAATTGCTGTGATCTAGTTTTCTGTGTATTGCAACTTTTCCATTTCTGAGAGCTTGCTGTCTTCACTATGTTTTGAACAATTCTAAATACAAGAGAAAGTCTTGGGAAAAAAAAAGAAAAAAAGAAAAAAAAAAGGAAAAAAGACAGCTAAATTACAATAACTGGACTGGAAAAGTATAACTACTCCTTGCAAATGGAAAGTTTATTAAGAATTCCCATTACAAAAATGAGAGCTAAATAACCCTAGAATAGGCCACAGAAAACAGAAGAAATGCTGTGTAGATCATACAAGTGCAATGTACTTTTTCCAGATGGTTAAATCATATCCCCATTTCTCTCTAGAAAAATGGGCTTGCTCTTAGAAAATGCTGTTTACTATAAGAAATAATCTTAGGTCTAGTGAAATCTTTTCATATGTTAAAACTTCTTATGCATAAGAAGCTGACTAAATCACACAAGCCTTACAGAAAGTGCAAGACAATGGAAGATCAATATGAAGCCATCTTCCTCAGATTTTATAATATTGAATTCAATTTAACAGATTTTAATGGAGAACCATTAAATTCCTTGGACATGATTTCATCAGTATCACCCAGATCACTGAAGTTTCCTAAATTAATCTCTGAAATACTTCATATATATTTTTAAAAAACATAGTTCAAATACAAAAGAAATAATTCATAAAAATATTCCTCTCATTATGCCATGCTTCCAATACTCATAAAGTTCTTACTCTTTGAGAACAAAAGTCTCTTGTAACCAATATGAATTTCTCTTGTTTCAAACTGTGGACATGAGATGTTTATATAACAGGTATGGTAAGCAGGAAAAGAAGTAGATAATGATTTCCTGGCCCCCATGTGTGTGCATATGTATATAGACAATAATAAAACCAGCTGCTAAATTAATATTTAAAAAATTAAATAATCATTACTCGTTTCTGGGTATTCTGGCTTTTCTATGATTTTTCTCTAAAACTCCAGTTTAGAGATGTGAACACACATCTTTAGTTGTCAACATCAAATCTGAAAGTAACCCAAAGATAAGACATGATGCCAGAAATGGAAATTGTATAACTTTATTTCTCTGTTTTATGATTCTGCTTATGTGTTCAAGTGCTGAATTAGTAATATATATTTTACTCTTTAAATTTTGTCCATTGATGAGAAATACTGAAATTTCTCAGAAACCTTTAAGTACAGTTAGCAATCTTATTCCTAATTATAGGACCCTGCGGTTTTTTAATTGATACATAGGCTTAATGAGAAATTTATTAAGAAATCTCTGTTGTTCAATATCAGTGGCCTGGCTTTATTATTTACAATCATAAATATTACTGTTTGCCAACTTGACCACAAACAAATGTATAGTTTCTCTCAGATGGTTAAAATAGAAAAAAAAATAGAATGGAGAATAATTTTTTCTATAAAAGTTATAAACTTTCTATCCTTTACATTTATTTTTATAGATGTGCTGGCCTGATTTTATTTCATTTACTAGTTAATCTATGCTCCATTACTTTTATATTATATTAATTTTGGGTACCAAGTAAAATTACACAGTTGCTGTGGCATATTAAATTAAAACTAGTGCTTTTATCAGCCTCTTTACAAATCTAAAAAAATCCCCCCATATTATGTTATTTTGACAAGTTCTGATTGATATAAATTAAATTATTATCCTACTTTAGTTTTAAATTAATTAAGCTTCATACCAATTGTTCCATCCTTCTGCCTATAAAAGATGCTATGATGACAGGATTATAATTACTTGAGTCACTATGTAGCCTTTTAAAATACTGGAAGAAAATTAGCTTACTTCAACTACTCTGGAATTTCCTCAGTATTCCAAGATTTATTATGATTTTGCATTAGTTTCCAAAGATCTTAACATTCAGCTCTGTCAAAATCTTAGTTGTAAAAGTTTAAGTTAATTATCCAGTGTTGGGGGTGGGGAAGCACATCTGCCCTAGGGAGTCCTTAAACTTTCCAAGAGTACTTGCATTTCAAAAATCCTGTGCATTAGTTATATATTTTTCCATTGGGGCTTTATTTTTAGATCTATTTCCATAATACTGGTGGTTAGCAAATGATTTCCTAATAAATTAGCCTTGCCGTTTAATTTCCGATTTTCTCCTTAATTTAGAATTTCTACTTAATTTAGTACAGTTAGCCATAAATCAGGGCGTTGGTGCATAATTTAGCTGTAATGTACCACATTGTTCAGAGGGCTGTGACTGCTGCAATGAGAGCCCCTGCTGAGTGAATAGCAATAAGCTTACAAATGAAGGCTGAGAGGTTTTGTGGGCTCTGCTTGTCAAACTTCACTGAATGCCCCAGCAGTTTGATGTAGCTCTTCTTCCACTGCCTTCATTTCCCTCCACAGTGAAAAATTAGTTGAACCTCTAAAGCTGTTGTTGGCTGTCCATATGTATGGTGTGTCCATAGAAATGTATTGGCCAAGACCAGGGCTAATTTTTGCAGTAACCATGAGCAGACAGAGCTGTTTGATGTGGCAGGAACACCTTCCACCAGACCAGGTTGATCAAAGTCCTATTCAAACAATGTCAAAAGAATTAGAATTACTTTTTTGGTGAGGATGTAGTTGCTAATACCTTAAATTTTATTTTATTAATATGTTGTTATGTACAGATGATATTTTCAGAGCTATTTTACATGTAAAATACAATAATGGAAAATCCCAGCTGATATACTTTTTTTCTTTTTTGTGGTCATAAATGTGCAAGTCCTGAAATTTCTGTTGTGCATGGCATATGCTATTACTGCTTCTATTTTAAGTAATAATATTTTATCTTTAGAGGTTGATATAGAGCACAAAGCTCATCAGTCCAAAAAAGAAGTGAAATTGTTTAACAAAGTTCTAGCTGTACCTGCTGTGGCTCAGATGATGCTTTTTCTGTGGCATGTCCAGCTGCTGCTGTATTTCATGATATTTCAGGCTAAAAGAACACCCAGTGCTGTCACTAAAGGTACTTTTCCTCCCTCTTGCATTGCATCAAATAGGTGTGTTGGAAAAAGACCCCACAGTGCTGCACTGCATTCCCAGCAATGAAGTGCCTGCTGGATCAACCACTCTGTGATGTGACTGCCTCTGGGACAGTGGAACAGATTTGTCAATAACTTAACCCTGGATCCCTTCCTGCCTCACATCTTACCCATTTAGAAATTTAGGTGTAAACCTTCAATTTAGAGACTATCAGTCCCTACAGACCATGTTGCAAATTTCTCTGTTGGTTGCTTGAAACTATATTCAGTTTTCTTAACTGTGCTTTTGTCCAGTGGATACAAAGCTTTTATGATGTTTTGGGACGGAAGAGGTTTATATGACTCGTTTGGTACAGATATAGGTATAAGTATTTTCAATGTCTGAAATGAGTATTCTTGGAGATACAAAATACACGAAGAAGAAACGTTTTTTTTGTACTACTGGACAATAGTGAGAACAGATGTAGCAAAACCCGACATTGAACATTTTTGTTGTGAGTAATGAGAAATATTCCTGTGGAATACATTGGGAGGTCAGAAATGCACTAAGAAAAGGGTCAAAAATATACATAAAGGTACACTTATTTTCCTGTCCTTGTTTAAGACCACCTCAAGCTAACCAACTAAAACATTTTGCCTTGTTCTGAAAAAACCTCTCTTCAGAATAAGGGAGATGTGGGCAACTCTTTTGAATGTACACATCTGAGATGTATTACTGAGCTTGGAACTAGGGGCTTCCAAGGAGTATTAAATGTCCTGTGCATTTGTGTTTTGCCCCTGAAAAGAGCATATCAATTGTCAAGGTCAGCCCAAAGGCAGAACACAGCTTCCCCTCCCTAGGGGCAGTGTCTGTAGGGAAAACCCCCAGTCATACTCTCTTTGACCAGAGGAAAATGAAAGACCTAGGGCCTGATCCAAGCAAAGCACACCAAGCCTGATAAAAAGATCCCACACAGGCTTTAAATGAAATCTTTCATCTCCAGAGTGATATGTAGGTTGCATTCGTCAGCACTAAATGCCATTTGAAAAAGAAAATAAATGTTGATTTCCTTTAGGTAAGGAAAACACTCTGGTGGTGTTGACCTTGGCAGCATCCGTGTTGCCAAATGGGGCTGTTGAGATGTATCCTATTCCCCTCAGCTTGAATTAGACATGAGTGAATCAAATAAGGTGTGATTAATAGTATTACCAGTAAAATTTGTTCTTGTGGAGAATCAATATTTTAGAGATTTTATTTATCCTCTTTTTTTTCCATTTTTCCCCCTTATACTGGAAAGTATCTAAGCTCATACCTTGATCTGAAAATTTAATATATAAAAGGAAAGACAGGAATTTTCCTTGGTCTATTCTCTTAGATGTGTAGAACTAAAGAAACACCATTGAAACTGCAACAGCTGGAATCTTCTTACTTCTTTGAACTTGCAAGAAGCAATTTTCTCCCAAGGCTCTAAGTTAAATATTGCAATTTCTCAAATTGCCATGAAAAAGAAAAAGAACATTCATTGCAAAGATGTCAATATGCTTTTCTCATTTTTATTTTCATTCTTATTATACAAATTACACTTGCAAAATATAATATTTGTTTTCTTGACAAGAGCTGAGGGAACTATTTGACTGCCTAATAGGTTTTGAGAAAACCTAAACTTTGCAGGAATTTTTTTACGTAGATGAGCTTTCATATTTTCATTACAGTCTCTCACAGTAGTTTAAGATGATGAAAAAAAATTTAAAAGATTATTTTTCTAAAGAGAGTTGATCTACTTAAAGTAATATGCTGCTGTCACTGATTTTATTTGTTTAACAATAATCACACCTTTTCTTGTGCATTTTGTGCAAGAAAATAGAACATATTTTGAAGAAAAATGAAGTCAAAGTTATTCTGGAAAATGTGTACATGGATTTAATTATATACTTTGCTGATCAAGAAGCAAATTCTTCAAGTAAGAAGTAATTACAGTGTTATAGTGCAGCTGTATTCCGGCAGTTGTGCCTGTCTGAGAGGACAGGTTGAGCCAATGAATGGATAAGGAAGAAAAGCAATAGACACAGAACCTTGTGCTTTGTCAACATGCATTAGCTGCAGTCGTGAAGGGTGATGTAACACAAGAGGAATAAAAAATTGCCATCCAAGCACAAGGCAATATTGTCCATCTCAGGGGTATCTAGCTGCCTGTGGGTCTGTCCTGTGCAGCTCCCAGTGAAGGATTCACAGAGAAATAATGGAGTGCTGCTTATGGGTGCATGCATTATGTACATGTAAGGGGAGAAGGTGAAATATAAATAAGAGTATTCCTTCTTCCCATCACCCGCTGTCAGCAAAAAAGTTTTGGCAAAAGGGATGTTTACTGTGATTTAGCAGCATCAGGAAGTAGGAATTGACCTGATTATAGCAGCTACTCCCAGGCTTCAGCGCTTTTGTTAATCATATAAAAGCCTAAAGATGACTTGGGAACTAAATTTAAGCTTCATGGTTGGAAAGCTCTGACTGGATAGTCTTAGCTGCAGGAGGGGGATTGAATGTGTGAGTTGAGGAGGGGCAAGCACCAGACCTAGCACTCAGAGCCAAGCCTTCTGGCTGGGGCTGGGATACCTACAGCTCCTGCCAGCTGCCTGTCTGTGTGACCCTCTCCCCACCAAAGCAGCAGCACTGCCGTGCAAGCTCCGGTGCAAGCTGGCTCGAATGGAGCAATTTCCAAAAACTAATGGGTATCCATTTTATCCATTTGTCTTTCTTCTTCTTTCCAGTTACACAGGCCAGTGCTTGAATACATTTTCAGCCTGGTTGTCAGATATGCACTGGTATGTAACAATATTCCCTCAGAAGTTCCTCAAACATAAAGGTAATTACTGCATTCTCAGGTGAGTATTACTAGGGACCATAAATAGGAGAAAATGTATTGAGAAAAAGATTGCTTAAACACAGGTCTGCCTGTGCTGTGGCAGAACTGAGGTAATCATGACTCAACACTATTTTGTGCAGTGCTTGTACAATGAAACATCAGCTTATCTTGGAGTTTATGATGTGACTATGACATTAGAAAAGTACAATTACGTTAGTATAATAGCATAATTTTTATAATGGCTTTTAACCTCTGATTTCATTCTAGAATTTTCAAGACATTTATTCTATACTTTTTACTTCAGGAGGCATTTGTGCCTATAATCTCCACATTGAATTTTATGTATTGGGAACAAGACATTTTCAGAGAGAGGCTTTTGGATTAATTTTCTATCTGTTCAGACAGGGAGAGAAATTTAACTACTGTTGTTAACTACTTGAGCTTTTAACCATTTATTATGATGGTATCATATGAACTTGGAATATTTGTTATGTTCTTGAAACAGAAATACTTTATTTTTCTGCTGAATGGAGTTTCCAGTAAATCAGTTTTGCTGGTCTACATCTCAATATATCTAGACCTATGTGTTTTGTCATTTTGACCTGAGCAGAATATTGTACAAGTATTTGTTGTTTACATGACATGAATCACCAATTTTTAAGCATTTTTGAGCTATCACATAAAGATGACAATAATTCAGAGCTGTGTGACTGCTGCCACCCACCTGAGCTAGAAGTCTCTATTTCTGGACAAGACAGACCTCCAGTACTGGCTGGGGGAGGATGTGTGATATTTACCTGGTGTCTCAGACAAGTAATGTTTTTAGAGGGTATACTCTGTAAAGCTCAGGTTCATAACATCCTTTTCATCAATTCAGATAATGTCTTCCTGTTTTAGGGTATTATAATGTGAAGGGATAATCTTTCATTTGTTATCTGGAACAGAAAACACAACTGAATGATGGAATTTTAATGTTATATTATGAATGCATATAGAAACTCTTCTAAAAATATAATCTGAAAAAAATCATTAGCATATCTAATTTAGATAAAGCATAATCACTGAATATTATTATTTTCATCCATTTGTATCTATATATTGCAACTACTTATGTTTTTAAAGGCATGGAGGGACTAATTTTTCCATGTTAGCAAATACTCAGAGTTATGTATAAATAACCTGGCAACTTGCCATAGCTATGAAATGACTGCAGCCCTGACATTTTACTCTACTTGCTTTTAGCATTCTGCTTATAGAGAACTATAAACCTGTACAAAAGAAAGAGGAAGCTGACAGAATACCCACAGTTGTAGCTCTAAAGAAAAAAATGACTTCAGGAAAGCCATTTTGGAGAACCATTTCAAAGGAACAGAGGAGGCAGAAAAAATTATATCTTTCTGCTCTCTGCTTTACAGTAAAACTGCCTACTATTTCATTCTGTCCAATTCTCTTGGTCTGTTTGTGTGTTTTTTAGCCTGAGTCTATTTTTTCAATATGAAGCACAAACAAGGACAAATGGCAAAAAGAATAGGTATAAATAAATGAATAGTCCACCTTTAAAGAGCTGCCTCCTTTATGGGAATTTAGTTGTAATCTTTAATGGAGAACAGAGCTAAAGAAAACAGCTCTATATTGCAGCTGAAATAGGAACTGAAATGAAACATTTCTGCTGAAAACTAACTTCCAGACACTCAAACCAGGTACTACTATGTCTTAGCTTCCAATTATTAATTTTACCAGACAAGTTGGTTTTATTATCATTATTTTTATTTTCCTAATAGGACTTGCATTATTTTTCTCTCTCTCCTTCTCTTTTTTTCTCTCTTGGTGTGTGTGTGTGCACACACAGCAACAAGCAGAGCCTTCTGAAAGAATGCTAAAGCACTTAAGTAATGCCTAGATAATACTAATATTTACTACTTGGCAATAATAACATAAAACAGGTCTACCCAAACACCTGAACATATAGTGCTATATGCTGTAGAAACAGAAAAAAGGTCTTTTTGCACTTCCATGACATTAAAATATAAGTGACTTGTGATTCATATAAACCATTTTTGTGCTGAAAATGGTTGAGTGTGTCAAGACAATTTGGATAGTTCTCTTCCAGCTGAGGTTTATATCTATGGTAAGTTTTCAGACAAAATTTTCAGTTGTACAGGTTGTAGGATTACACTGTAAGGAACAGATCATCTGTGACCAGTTTAAATGCAATACCAGGAAAACTTAATCAGGAATTAAATATGAATAAACAAAAATTTGGATCACCCATACATTTGTAAGGAAGAAGTGGCTATTGCCAGCTAGAGAAACAATAGACAGGGAGTCAAGGTTTGGCCATGAATTAGGGAGAGATGAACCCCTGTGAAGCCTCAGCTACATTTGGTAGTCCTACAACATGCAGAACACTCACCAATGCTAATGAAGCACTAAGGACTATATAGTCTCCCTTGCAAACCAGTTCTTGCTTACAGTAAGATTAGATCCAGCTATTATTTAGGAAGTCAACTGTAATTTTAAGAACAATTAATGCAAAATGTATTAGGATCTTAAATGGGACAATTCAGAAATTTAATATTAAGATGGAAAAAAAGCAGTACCAGAGGGTGGAAAATTTCTAGTTCATCATAATTGGGCAGCTAATGTATTTAAATAAGATTAGAAGAGATGTAATCAGATAATAGAAGGACTTGTTCACTCACTGCATTATTTAAAGAATATTATCTTTCCCAGTACCTTCATATGCAGGATAACTTGTTTTTAAGATAAAAATGAAGCAAATGACTGTACAAAAGAGCATGTGTTTTATGGGACTTTTTTACTAAAAGACACCCAAATGTATTTTCCTAATGCCACAGCCCACACTGATGTTATGTATACTTTCCTATATGTATATATACTTTCATAAAAGACTGTTGGTTCTGAATCAAACACTTCTTTTCTCTGGTTGTGTGATTAGAAATACACGCTGCCTGACGCTGCCTAAGACCTTTTGTTTTAACAACACATTCTTTTTTCCCTTTTGATTTGGAGACATCAGACAAGACCAAAAGACAAGATGAACTACTGGATGCTAGTCTGTGCCTCTGGATGTTTGAGTCACTTCTTGGTCTCACCCTCAGTGTCCAGAGCTCACGGACTGCAGGAATGAGCATCACTACCAGTCAGTAGGGTTGTGATGTTCCGTGTAAATTCTCATCAGGCTGAACAAAGACACTGGACCACGTGTCAGAACGCTTGTGTTTTTATTATACAGTCAACGTAACTTCAGCAACCACCCCAGTATTTAGACTGGAAAGGTGTTGGCTACCAAGTCCTCAATACAGGGTACAGGGCACTTAATTAAGTTCTCAGCTCCCACAACAAACTCCTCGAAAGGTGCTGGCTTGCAAACCTCAACACAACTAAATTGTGGGGTAGAATATGATAGCTGTGCTTTGCCCAGGCAAAGAAAAGGAAGAAAAAAAAGAATATTACCTGTCCTTAGATCCTACATTGATCCTGCCACATGCACTCTTGGAGCTGGGGTTGGGAGACAAAGAAAAAGAAAAGAGAGGAGAAAGAGAGCCAGCAAAAAGAGAGAGGGTGCCCAATCTGCTTCCTTTTATCATTAACCTGGTGCACATCTACTATTGCAAACTAGATTTTTCATGCTGTTATGCTCATGCAGGCACATCCAACTCTTCTCCAGGGAGTGAGCTGAGAGAGGCAGGACGGGTCTGAGCACGAGTCTCAAGGTGGAGCAGGAAGTTGGCTAGATCAGCCAACATCCATGGGATCCCCACATCCGTGGGACCCTCTCCTCCGATATCTCCATTCCTGTAGCAATACTCAGAATGTTTGAGACAAAGCATAGGTTGGTCCTCTACAGTGAGCAGTGCAGAAATGGGAAGGACTGATCCAGGAGGTGGGGAAAGATGCCCCTCATGTAATGGGCCAGATTTAGCTCTGGTTAAGGTGCTTGAAGATTTGCAGTTAACTCAGTTTAAGGCACATTTTAAAGGAGATGCTTTGATACTGTACTTTCCTTATAAAATCACTTTAATTTCTACTCCAGATTATGTAAAAGAGACATCAGGTGTTTACCAATATCTTTAAATAATCTCTGTATTATATGTCCCTCTTCTAAGATTTTGTTCTAAAATTAGTTTAAACCCTTTTGATGTATTTAATGAAAAATATTGTTCTCCTTTTAGCTGGACATTATTCAGAAAGAGGGATACTGAGAAGCAAAGAGCAGAATCCTTAGAAAATAAATTTCATCTTGAATACCAAATTTTCACACTGATTTTTGAAGTGGCAAACACTTCATATTGTACTTCAGCAACACACAAAAGCATTCCTGTTGCATCCAATTTAAAAATTAATGTAATTGGTAGCAAGGTCAAAGCTATCATTTCAGTATGTTCTATTTCTAAATAATTTTCAAATATCAAAATACTTAAAGTAAATGTTTAAATTGTAAAATTGGCATTTTTTTTTAAATCTTCGGAAACACTCTCAATTGAATAAAAAAAAGAGCAGAAATGGCTAAATATTTAATTTTGTTCAGTTGCAAGGAACAAATCATTCAGAATCTGATATGTCAGCAGTCTTCAAATCCTATTTCTTTGGCTACAAAGGCATAAAAATGGAAACAATTAAATGTATGTTTTGTTTGCTTGTTTTCTGTCCCGGAATTGTATTTAAAATAATGAAATGGGTAAAGCATGTCTTATTTTTCAAATCTGGTGCCTTACTGTCCATTTTCTAGATGTTCATTAGAGAGAATTCATCAGTGCAAGCAGCCTTCATCCACTTGTTGAATGTAGATATGGCTAAATGTTTTGAACATACCCATTGAATACAAACATGTCATATAAACACATTTTCTTGCAGCTTAACTCTGATAGTAGTTAAACCTACTTTGGTTATTCCCCAATCTATGTAATAACCCAATAATTTGAGGTATCAGACTTTTTAGATGAACAAAATGTATACTCTGGAGTCCATTGACTTCAAATAGAGCCCTGCAAATTGAGCTTGAGACATAATGATATATTCAGAAAGAATATAAATAGTAGGTTAGTCACTCCTCAGTGAATACTGTGAATAATTTAACTTGCGCCTATTACTGTTCAATTTGACCCATATATTATCTCTCAGGTACCAATCAGGAAGAAAAATCTTGTTTTCATTAAATGTCATTATGGGCACTGTCATTCTATTCCTACTCCAGTTTAGAGGAGTAAGCCAAAGCAGACTATGAGGTTTTAAAAGTTGTCACTAATTTGTCAACATCACGTGTTCACTTTTTATTTTCTGCAAACAGAATAGTAAGGAAAAATAGGACACACTGGGAAAAAAATTCCAAGTGACATCCTGAACATACAATGTTTTCTCCTTCTTAAAAACCTGACTTCTATACCCTTTTAGGAATATACTCCCTACTTCACATTTGCATTTTATTAGGTGATGTTTATCCTGGTTTTAACAAGATCTCATTTGAAAACACAGCCCTAAATTTTAGCTCCTCCATTACAATTTTAATTCTGGAATTTATAAATATGCACCTGTAAGATTTTATTTGCCTAGAAATGAATGCAGCATCCTGGCATGCAGAGCTGTTACTGGGAAAATTTGGTACATTGGTATTACAATTGTAGCAACAGTGTTGGAGAGAGCATCTGGAATTTATTCAAATAATAAGGTAGATTTTAAATGAAAATTTAGCATAAAAACTGTTATCCAGACTTTAATCTTAAAATATGCTTTTGTGTGTAAAGTAGGATATTACTTATTGTCTGGAACTATATTCTGGGCTATTATTGTGAAATAATACTGATGATATTACAGTGAAGTGAATGTATAATATGAGAGGATTTGCAATGATGATGATGATGATGATGATGATGATGATGATGATGATGATGATGATATATCCTAGGAGATTCTAGAAACCAAAATAATTCTAGGAAATATTTCCAAGGGTATTTTAACACTACCTTCATATAAATATTTTATTTTTTATATGCTGGGTTCCTGTTCATAGTGTATTTCTCTTTATTTAGATCCTTCTCATGAATGAGGTTACAGGAGCTTGTCACCTTTCACTCATAAAAATCGTATAATAACGTTTTGCAAAACTAGAGCTTCCAAACACTGTGGAAAAATAAACAAGCAGATAAATCCCTCAGAAATTCCTGAAAGGCAGTTTTTGAAAGGGTCAGGGCCTAAAAAATATTAAACCTAGTCATTATGTTTTGGTTTTTGCCAGAGGACTTTCTCTTGCTGTAAGGGAGTAGGACCACGGAAAAATAAATCCCTTAGAAACACAGAGTAAGCCAGACACATTCAGGGAATAGGAGCTCTCTGCCTGGCAGGAGCAAATGTACCTTTCTCAGATCAGAGAAGGGAGCAATGAGGGCTGTAGGAGCATCTTTATCATAGATTAACAGCAGGGACTGAGCAAACAAATCATAACGTGATCACCTACATTGAAGAATGAATTTTCATTACACTGACTTTTATCCTCTCTGTAGAACAGGCACAAAGAAAGCTATGAAGTGAAAAGAAAGGTCATCTTCCTTTTCTAATTCTTGCAATGATAATGCTGTGATAGAGGAGGACTCTTTTCCCAAAGAAGAAGGTGAAGACACTGGCAGAGGAGTTTAGTGGGATGCTTGAAACAGAATGGTTGTCCCATTTCACTTTTCATTATTCAGCTATTCTAGTTTTGTTTTCAGTCTTTATCTAGGGCAGATAATTTTTCTCAAGGATTTTGCCAGTGCAAAAAGGGTAGAAGAAACTGATCTATATTAGCTGTTGGATGATAAGGAGAAACCCTGATTCCATACTCCCCTACCTTTTCTCTCTTGCATCTCTAGTATGCACTGTTTCTCTCCCTTTTCACCCATTCTTACAGTAAAGTATCTCTACAAGTGGAGCCAGGAGCATTTTGGAAACCATCATAAAAACCCAACACTCTTTATACTAAAATGAAAAGCAAGTTTGCAGCTTTATGGTGAGTATCAATAGATTGCAAGGGCCTCCTGGGACAATAGATGACTGCATTGACCAAAGAAACTAGAGTCCAAGTCAGACCAGTGAAGAGATATTCAGAAGCATTCACCTAAAAGAATCAGGTATTCTTTCAGTAAACACTAGTATTTCATAACAGCACAGATTGTTTTCCAGAAGCTTATGGTGTTACAATAAGGAGGTAAAAAGAGAAAGATTAATTTACCATAAACTTATATAAAGTCTCTGATCTGAAATGAAATTTGATGCTCATTACTAAACTTATCACAGCAGGGGAAAGAATTTCAAAGGGGGAGTTGAAATGGGATGGCAGTGAAGTTTCTTGAAATTTTCCACTGCTGAAAGGTATTTCAAATAGGGGTTTAATTCACTGTTACAGGAACTATGGAATGGGTTAAAACTTCATCTAGACATGTTCTTGAATTTTTTCATATTAGGACAGACCTTTGAAAGTCACACAAAGTAGAAAACCAAAATTAAGAGGCCAGAAGTTCAAGCTAGAGTATTTTAGAAGCCTGAATAAAGAATTCCTGGAGGTTTTATAAATCTGTTAGCAGTGTCCTACAGGGCCATTAACTTCCAATAAAAGATGTAAAAGAGGTACTGGATCTCTGGAGATTGGTAATGGGATGTATAGCATTCACCTCTAGCTTGTTAGGTCAAATCCAGCCCATGCTAAAAGAGCTCTTTCTGATGCTGGTGTCAAAGTTGGTGGGTCAGCTACAGTTCTTTTCTAAGTTCCTCAACTTCGGTTATTGTTATCTAAGCTTCATGCCATGAGCAGTATCTACACAGAATGAAGTGATTCTCTTGAAATAGGTCATGAGAGTCTGTGCATTTACCACTTGGCATTGTACATCTCCAGAGAGAGAGATCGCTATTACCATTCAACCTGATATTTCCAAACCAGAATCTTACTGTAGTAAGTAAAATATCTTTCTGTTTAGAAGTAAAACATTTTGCTAAAAAACGAACACATCCCCACTCCCACCCAGTTATTTAGCAAATATCTATTAATTTTTCTATAGAGACTAATGTTTGTTCAGTCTTCACTATCACTTAATTCACAATCCTCTTTTCTCTACATTCTTGGGGAATATGTCATTTAAAAGCTCCTCACTCTAGATCATAATCTTTCCCAGGTTCAGCTCAGTCTTAACATGTTTTTTGATTGCTGGTTTATTCAGTTGCCCTGCAATTACCTATGAGTGTTTGTTTGGAGGCAACTGTGGCCATTGTGTTACTCCACTGCTTGCTTTCACCAGCATCACCCTATTAGGCCAGATCAATGTAGTATTATAGGAAAAAATCCACCAACCCAAGATAGGAATGAATTACTGTCATATTGACCATCTCTCTCATAGTATTCAACACAGAATTACACATTTGTATCCCTAGGTAATGCATAACATCACCCCCTAATTCCCTATAACATGTCCGGTTGGCTTTAAGGTAATTCCCAGAGAGTGAGAGATGTCTTCCTTACAGAGTACAACACCAGGCAGCCAATCTTGCTAATAATAGCAAAGAATGCTTCAGTAGCACTTGTCACTTCTGCAGTGATTACATCTTAAGTCCTGGTGGAAAAATGGAGGATGGATAAAGTCAGTTGGCACCCTCTGTGCTGTTCATCCTCAGTGGACTTCACATTCAAGGGCTGCGTTCAATGAATCATTACAGTGCTAATCACTCACATAAATGTAGTACACAACAGTAAAAATATAAACATAAGAGCTCATTTTGAGCTTATAATGATAAGCACTCAAGAATTAAATAACATCAAGATTAAAAATGTTTGAGCCTAATTTGCATCCAAACTCTCCTTTGTGCAAATGCATTATCATACTGTCTTTTATTACATGGTGATATGATGTTTCTTCTGCAAGATTTTCATTAGGTGTAAATCTGATAAGCTGAGGAATCTTGCCTGTTTAGTAAACTTCCTTTAAGTAGAAAATCCTTGTAAATGCTACAAGCAACTTTAAAAAGTTTTCTATCATAAGAGTAAAAGATTAATGTCGGTGCATACATGCAAAAAAAAAAAATCTTACTCTGCTGTTGTGGTTTCTCATCTTCATTTGACCTGACACTCAGCTGTCAACAACACATACTGCATCCACACCTCTGCCACCAGGAAACCTGTCAGTTATGACTATTTCCACATGGCTGTAAATTCGGGTCACATAAATGACCAAGGAAATATTCGCTCCTTGTTTGAAAATACCAAGAAAACATCAGAAAAAGAGAAAGCTTTAAGCATTTCACAGCATTTCTTTTCACAATCATAAACTGTTTCTAGAAAAGGTCTTGCTTACTGTTTGGTTTGTATTTTACTTCTTCTAATATATGGTATTCTTCCATCATGGACCAAGCTGGTAGAACTGTAAATAAGGAACTTGTCCAGGAGTTATCTGTGACATCAGAACAAAAGATCACTCAGTTACACTTAAGGAAAAAGAATCACTGCAGTTTAGTGAAATCATGTGCTGGAAACTCAGGCAGAGTAGAAGCTGTGATTTCCAGGTACCCTGCCTATTACTCTTTGCGTGAGTCTGTCAGCAATCAGCAACTGAAATTTGACTTTCACTTTCTTGTGAATTAAAAAAACTTTGGAAGTTGGGATCTCAGAAATCTGTAGGCCACAGTTCACGATTGAGAAAAGTGATGTGCTTCATCATCTTCACTAATTTTGTATTGCAAGGGCTGTGGTGCTTACCCAAAGTTGTTAAATTCACCTTGCAAACTCTTTAAAGACATTATAGATGCGTAACCAACGCTAAGGACAATTAAGAACTACAGGTGCAATTGCCCATGGAATCTGCATCTGGCAGCCTCCTGAGTACTGGTGGGGTTGTGCCAACTCAGCAGGACTGACTTAGGCTGACAAATTTCAGATTGACTATGGCACCTGCAGGAAAAATAAAAAGAAAAAGGGGGGTTAAAAGAAAGCAATAGGGGACTTTTTTTTTTGGTTGTTTGGTTTTGTTTGTGTGTGTGAACTTTTGGTGGGCTTTTCTGTTTCTTCTTAAAGTGGTGAACTAACTCTGAATGTCAAAAGGCATTGATATTATTCAATCATAGCTTAAAGCTTAAAAAGTCTATTGAAAATTTAAGAATGCAGGCCTAGTGCTTAGATATGCCAATGTAGTTTTCTTGTTTTCCATGCACAAAGCTGTCAAAATGCATTAGACTGCAACAAAAAGCATTGGCCACTGCAGTGAAAAGATTTGAGAGAGCCCAAAATACAGAGCTGGACTGCACAAGTGTCATGGATCTGCTTCTTCTGTTTCGAGGGGTGTTGTCTCTGAAAACTTTCTTTCTCCCTTATCTCTTGAGGTAGGAAGGAATTGTTGATGATCCATGAAAGAAGTGGAAATGATGGCTTATTTTATAGTCTGGAAAAACCTTTGGTATAAGTTTATTTGCAGCATATAGAGGTAGTATATAACTTGCTTGCTTCTTTGTTTATTTTTTTGTCATCTAATACAATAGACACTTCCCCTTACTCTGTGTGCTTTCTTCTTCCCAAGCCTCACTGATCTTTTTTGTTTGTTCTTGCAGAAGAGTCCAATAAATTTGTTCTTTTTTTACACTCTGTTCTACTGAATTCAATACTAATAGCTCCATTCATCTTTACTCAGGCTGTTCTGTTTGACATCTGGAGAATCACTCTTGTGTATCGCTGTCTAAATATAAATAAGCATGTTTGTTAAGTCTGCAAAGTTAACCACTCAAAAGTTAGAAGATGGTGAACTTACACTTTCAAAACATTAATACGTTGTCTTGTGCACACATGCTACAAAAGAGTTTTACACTGCTGCTACTTTTTTAGTAAGACCCTGAATCAATTGAGTGAAATCAATACTTTTTTATTTATGTAGTCTAAAGTTATTAATTATTCAAATACATCCAAGATAGAGTTATTAATTTATCCCCGAATGGACTAATTGTGGTTTCATCAGAAAACAAAATATCTTGATCTTTCTTGGACATTAAAGAATGTGTTTTCATGACAGTACAATAAGGTCAATCAGTATTGATTCTATGCAGGGGCCTAAGCAGAAGTGGCACAGGACAAGGTACCCACTTATTTTGCATGCCCTTTTGGAAACATCTGGGTCACGACTCTCCAGAACATTTAGGAATTACATCCGACTGAGCAAATGTTCTGACTATTATCTCCTGCCATCAGAAAATGTGAAGCATAGAAATTCTACTCAGAAAGTGCAACGTGAAATATTTTGAAAAATATTAGCTAGCTTAAAATGTCAGACTTGGGGGAGTTGTTGCACAGGAGTGGCTAAATGTTCTGGGTGAATACAAGACAGTGCACAAATGTACAATCATAATGGATTGTACAAAGAAAAAGGAATCCCTACATTATAAAAGTAAAATACGGTCATCTTTCTTTAATATTTTTTTAAATGGTAACCCTATTTAAATTATAAATTTAAACCAAAATCAGTTCTTTGCTTTCAGTAAAAAAATGAACAACACTAGATCATCCAGAAAAGGAAATAAAACCACAAGCAGCACAAAAGGAACATTGGAAGATACGTGGCCTGGATAATTACACCTAATCAATTGAAGTTTGACAAAGTAATGAATGACTAAAATCAGGGTGTTGTAAGGGGGAGCACAAGTTTGTCTTTGTTATTGCCTGCTATAAAATAATAATTGAAAGAGACATTTTGCTCTGTGTTTCCATACAAAAGGATTTTATGATTTCCAAATCAACTGATCCAGCAGCAATGAAATGCTGATGCCTCTGTACTATGTGCTGTTTGAGGAAGGGATAATGAACTTTTAATTTCTTCGAAGGATTAATTACAACTCCCAGCCTGAAAAATCACTCTTGTGTGGCATTCATTCTTGGCATGCCACAAATAGTACAAAAAGTATTGTCATTCCAATTTAAATTCTACTGTGCACCTACTTAATGTCTGTAAAACTTTCTTCTTTATACTTCTGGTAACTCTGCTTTGCATTGGGTGAATTCATTGCTTTCACTTGGTGGGGAGAGGGCAAAGACAGCAAAAATTAAATATATTTCTAATTTCTAACTGATTCTAAGTATTTTTGTTTTCTGTTACTTTCCAGCTGGCTTACTGCTGCACAATGGGTAAACAACAATTTTTAGATTTATTCCTTATTGACATTTAAATAGTTAGAAACTAGCAAGCTTCCTAACCCACAGAGATCTGCCCATCAGTTTGGATCATTCAACTCTTCTTATTTTTGTAGATCATGAGGATCACATTTGTGTCATATTTAGCTACACAAACATCTTGTAATTCTTCTGTCTTCTCTTTCTTTTACTTTCCCTACAACAGAACAGTTTTGCAAAAGGCTTTCTATAGGCTTACTTCTTGAGGAAAGATTGGTTTTACATGCAGTGTCAATGACTTAGATTTAATGGTAGCAGCAGTGATAATGCCAAGGCTTAATACAGACACTGTAGCTACTGTACATTAGCTATCTTTCACTCCCTTTCTTTCAAGCATAAGAGGTTTGTAAAATGTGGGCATTCTCCTTCAGAGTGAAAAACAGTGTTGGTGAATCTAGGCTCCGACAAAGTAATGTGAAAACCTCTACAGTGTAATGGGATGGAGAACCACATAAGTAATTTCTTCAATTCCTGTATTATATTTCAATGCTCGAGTTCAGGCTCACTCTGAATGTGTTGTCTTCTTAGCTGTACATGCCTGTTCTGTGGAGAGTGAAAAAAATATTGGTATGGAAGTAAAAGTATTGTGACATTCCCTTGAAGCGTGAATACTAAAATATTACTATTAATGGCCATTTCCCTATTACATCTGGTTCCTTACCTTGCTGACTTTATTTAAAGTATCTTAGGGCATTTGTGTCATATCCAGAAACAAATGTCTTCATTTTTTCTTAATTTAAATGAACAATTAATTAAGTAATTAATTTTAAAAAATAATTCTTTTTAATAATCCTTAGGGTAACCTTGTTTCTGTGTGTCCCTCGATAATTTACAGTGTGATGGAAACATGCACAGTCACTATGTGACTATTGAACTACCATAAAGTCCTTGGGTGTGTTTATGTTTGTGTGTCTTTGTCCTAAAATTCATAGGAGCTGCTTCCCTAGCAGGGAAAGAGAAGTACATCTAAACAAAGGCTTGGCCTGTGATCATTTAAACCATGGAGCAGAGCTAACATTGAGGAGAAAACCTTGCTATCATTAGAAGAATATAAGAAGTGATGTAGGAAATCATGTAAGATACAATTTGTTGAGTTTAAAGGAAAAATTGAAACAAAACCCTGACTTTGCAAAGAGGCCCTAGATCTATAATTGCCAAGACCCAAATGTAAGGAAAAGAGAGTAGGTCAAGGAGTCACAGAGTAACAAATCCTTTGGCATTCATGTACCTCCCAGCTATATTTAATGTCTATGTACATGTAGCATATGATGTTCATTCAGAAAGTCAGATTTTAAAATTACTCTCATTGATTTCACAGCATGGTCTGTAGGCAAACCTGATATTTGACATAGGCTGTGTCTGTACTAGCAAAAGAAATAGTGCCAGGGAATGATATTGGCCACTGGAAATCATCTTTTATACAGTTAAATTGTTAGGGTGATCTATGGCACATTTTTGCCATGGTGAACTAGCACTTGAACCAGCCTCTTCTGGACAATAGTAAGGAATGGGTGCAGGCCAGAGACCATTATCCATGAGCAGTTTCTGTGTGACCACTATCTGTTGCAGGGTTAGAAAGCTTGATGTTATAAATGTAGACTGTTTAGTGCTGGAGGGCAAATTTAAGCATACTGACAAATTTCTTAGAATTAATAACAAAAGTTGCTGACATATTGAGGCAAAGGGCTCAAGAGAAGGGTGATTTGTGTTCTGAAACTTTGTGGAAGTTCAAAAACCTTTCTTTGTTGTTCATCTTGTAACCTGACTTTCTCTGAAATTATATCTATGAATTTAAATGGAAGGAAAAAAAGATATGAGGAAGATGCATCTCCTTACCTGTTCCCATATCAGGGTTTCAGCATGTCAGTGTCAGCATCTCCAAGGAGGCTGGACCAGATAATTCCACTGTGGTCCCTTCAGAAGATTCTATGATCTTCTAAGCAGAACTCAAATTGTCAGTTACAGGCTGCAAAATTGATTTTGTGGAGAACTGTTGGCAGACACCAATCACAGCACACAACTGTGAGACAGGAACAGTTCCAATTTATAATCCAAGGCCATCCTCACGCACCCTGCAGCTCATCTTAAGGGCATTCCTGCCCATGTGCACACAGAATTTCACAGAAAGAGAAATCCAGAGAAGATAACTCTGTCCCATTTTGAAAACAAAAAACCTTTTGTTTTGTTTTGAATATAACCCTTTTCTTTACAGGACTTTGAGAAAGACACATAATCTAAAAATCTTTTGAGTAGCAAAAATCATTCAACTCTTATTCTTGTAGATCATGAGGATCACATTTGTGTCATATTTAGCTACACATAGAACAGCTCCAATACAAAGTATTAAGAAGGACTTCAGAAAGTTGCTTCATTTCTTAAATAGAAGAGCTTTGACTGCAGCCTAAAAAAATTTGAAAGTTTAGCAAGAGATGTATCATGAAAAAGATCATCATTTTCCCATCTGTTTAGCTAGCAAATCTTGCTCACCATCACAAGTTTAAAATTATGTAACATATATGAATATAACTCTCTTTTCTGTTCACATTAATTGATTTTCATTTTGAAAGCTTATGAAAAATGTGTTCTCAAATGAGCCTGAGACAAACATGTGAACAAGACCCAGATCAGAAAAAACATTGTTTAGTACAAGAGGCATCCCTAGATGTTGCTGCAATAAGTTTATAAGACTAAAAAACTATTTCAATATCTTTGTAATGTGTGTAATGTAATAACAGTTGATTGATTGGCTTCCCAAATGGAACACTGGAAACATATGACATAGACTCCTTTATCAGTTAGCTGATTCAGATTTCATGTCTGAAAATTAAAGCTGGTCTCATTAAACTGAAGTTCAGATTGGAAAAGTGACAACAAAAAGAAAACCATAGGGATCCCATGTTCACAGTCTCTCAGTTATTTCACAGGAGATCTGTTCCCTTTTTCCTAATTGCTACTTCTACTGAACATACCATTGAGATCTGAAATTCAACTTTCTATCTCTCATTATTAGAAATATAGAAAGTGTGCACCCAGAAACTACTTAAACTAGCATGCATGAGAGAGGAGCCTGTATATTGTACCAGTGGGGATTCTCACTAACAAAAAAATGGTAGCTGTACAGACTTAGCAATAAAGAAATGCAGTGCTGGATATCCTAAAATCGAAATATGTTTGGAAATTGTCTGTGCTAAAACTCTGTCAATTGTGAAATTATCGCAGACAGAGAGGCAAATCTCCAGTGTAGTTTACAGAGCAGTGAGGTTTTCATTTATTGTTACTTACAGAGTTGTTTTAGTAAGCACAGCAGAACTTCTCCTGATGGTGAATCTGAATACAGAGATCTAAAGTACACAGTGAAGCACAGAATCACAGAATCACAAAATCACAGAATCAGTTAGGCTGGAAAAGACCTTTGAGGTCATTGAGTCCAAAATATGACCTAACACCACCATGTCACTAGACCATGGCACTAAGTGCCACATCCAGCCTTTACCTAAACACCTCCAGGGACGGTGACTCAGCCACCTCCCTGGGCAGCCCATTCCAATGCCCAATCACCATTTCTGTCAAGAACTTCTTCCTAATGTACAACACAAACCTTCCCTGGCACCTGGAAAAATGTCATCAAGCTCCCATCCCATTGTCTTACAAAGATAATGAATCCTGGCAGTCTATTACAGTCCTCTGCAAACATCCCTATCACTTTAGCTTAATCTGCCATCCTTTTCCTCCTCTCTGTCTTTGCTCTTTCATCTTCCCCAAACCCATAGGATAGTGACTATTAAAAAAGCAGCCAAAAGAGAAACAAACCTACTCTTTCCTGACTGTAAAAGTGGGACTATTGCTTCTTTGTTGTCCTGATTGTTAGTTGCTCTAAATTACTTATTTTGCTGGTGGCTTTATGTACCTATTAACAAGACCTGCTGAGATGGCACTAGAAAATGTTTCAGAGAAGCAGCTTTGGAGTCCTTCCACTGACCTCCCTGATGCTTTTGGTTGGTAAAGCCCAAACTGTGTAAATGTGCTCCAGCAGAACATGTTTGTGCTATGATAAAAAGTTCAGAATAATTGATTACAGATATTAGTAGAAAGCATCTGTGGAAACAGTGCAATTGTCAGGTTTAGTTCCCCTCTTCTCCAGCCTGCAATTTTATTCTCAGTTTTACAATAAAGCTTCCTAGACTCAGAGCTAAGAACCATGTTCACCAGGAGAGGAGGAGACTGTATTTAATATTTTATACTTGAAAATGTAAAAAATGTTACACTTCCTATTTCAAGAATATGTTTATGGCATAAATACCAGCTGCTATTCTTCTCTTCCCAAGAAGAAGCAAGATTTTTCTTTTCTAGTCAAAATTTTTTGAACTCCTAGACTTCAGAAGTATCCAGATTGTAGCTCAGTCTGTAATAAACTGATTGTGTAAGCAGGAATTACTGTCTACTTTGTCAATTTGGAGACTTTCTTTGTTGAAGGAGAGGATTTTGACATACATACGCATGGAGATTTTGCTCTGAAGTCTCTGAAATTAAACATTAGCTTCACATTTCTCCCCTATCTTTCTATATATCCATATTCCAATTATGAGTATTGTGTAGACTGTCTCAGTGCTGGCTGGATGTCTCCAAGCCATGACTTATTCTTACATGGTGTCTAGTCTGAGACAAAAACTCACTCTAGGAATTTTAATAAGATTTTTTTTATTCTACATTTACATTGCTCCTATTTATTTTACTCATAATTTCCATTATGACATGCGCTTTTTGCTTGCTGCTTGTGTGTGAAAGAATCTCACTTTGTGATGTTTTTATATGCAAGAATTTTATAGGAAGGAGAAATGGGAGGCTGATCCATAATTCTATACTGCTTGAAAGCCAGTTCTTTCCTGCTTAATAGCAAGCAGATGGCTAAGTTCCCCCTTACTATTTTATTTTCTTGAGCATGCTTATGTCCTACTATTCATTATAAGACAATAGCTGGATGTTTGCTCTTCCTGCAGAAGATTTGTGTGTGCAGATTTGTGTGTGGCATCTCGTTTTATTCTAGTATCATGTGACTCCTTTTGAATTTTCTCCCATTTGATTATTTTAAATTAGTTTCTCTACATTTAATTGCCAGTTCTCCTACATTTCACTGCTCTGTGAACACAGTGAACACTTGTGAATCCAGTGGTGAAGTGATTCCTAACTTTAACAATGCAAGATGAAGACATTGCAAGTGTCTGCTATTAGAATATTTGATGTACTAGAAAATTCAACAAATATATTCTTCATACTGCATTTGCAGTTTCTTACTAGGTTTTGCCACTTTTTATGAAGCAAATTGTTTGTTTGTTTTTTTTTTTTTTTTTTAAATGGAGTTCCTATGTGGATTTTGATGATTGTAAAATCTGCTTTACTGAGGACATCAGAAAACTGACTGTGTTTAGGTATCCACATAAAGCCCTTTTGAAAATTTGACTGCTGTTTAAAATAAGTATTTTTTTAACTGATCTCATCACTGGCCTACTTTTATGTAGTTATTATTATTATTGTTGCTATATGATAAAGCTCTGGAAAACAGGATGTCAGCTACAGGTAGATATTTTAGCTCTCAGTACCTCTTCACCTTCTTGGCCTGGCTTAGAGTTTTCTGAAGATTTCATGCTGGAAGTTTTATTATATATTTCTTTACTTAAGAATACATGAACCATTATTTGCAATTTCTGTGATAGTTTTTGATTCTAATTACTAATGAAGAGGTGCATTATAAAGAAGAAAAGGCACAGAAGAATAAACTGAGACAAACACCTCTGCACATCTCTTAGCCTCATTACTGCTGTTCTGTCTGTGCTTAAACTCAATATGTTGATAACCATTCTTTACACAATTTTCTTTCATTGTGGTCATAATGCCATGGAATCACTTTCCCCTTAATGTGAATTGCTGCTGGTATTACCTTCTGATTGCTTGCTGCCTGCACCCAGTGCCTGTTTTATTATGTCTGAAATGAGCTGTCCTTTTGTACCATCCTAACACCTCGCTCTTTTCTGGGTTCACCTAAAGCATATTAAGATCTACTAAGAACATTGAAGTTACTATAGTTGTGATTTCCTATTTCACTGTAAGAGAGCTGGAAGACAGTACAGAATTTTCAAATACCTATATCTTTGATATGCCACCTCCTATATCCCTTTTACCTATGCCTGTTCTTGACTCTGGCATTTCTGAATCAGGCAAAGAGGGAAATTATTGATGGAAGCATTATCTAAGAGTTTCTGAAGTTTTGTCAAATGTTTAAGCAGAAAAAAATGCTTTTTCTGATGGCCATATTTTTGCTTGGAAAGCATTCATTCTGTTTACTCATAGTAAAATTCAAATATTTCTGGGATTATGTTTAAACTTTTGGGATTAATTTTTGATTTATGACCAAAAAGGATAATCTAGCCATCAAATAGGTTTTATAACAATACATTACTGTATGAAAACAATGTAACTACCAGATCCATGCTCAGCATAGATAATGGTGAGGAATTTGTTGGAGGATGTATCTAAATTGAACATGCATTTTGCTATACTGAAAACTGTTAAAAGTAATGATAGATTTCTTCTACTTCTTTCCAGGAGACTTAAAGGGACAGCAACATTAGTCACAATTACTTACAAAAATTCTCCCAGTACTGAATGAGCTTTCTATGAAAGTAAAGCAAGTTATATTAATTTAGTTTAAGATTGTGTCTATGACAGTGATTTGAGAGAATTGTTTCCTGAATATTATCACACAAAAAATATGGGTAATTTGAAGGGACTGATAAGCAAAGCTGTAAGCTTCCATATTCAAATATGCACCATCAGATTTTGCTTTATAAAGAAGAATATTTCTACCAAAATTCAAATGAGTTTGAATTGTGACTTCTCTTTTGTTCTTCCTTAAAAAAATGTCTTTCTTTTCCAGGGGTTCTGCTATTATGCATTTTCTTTTCTAAACCAGCATGTGATAAATAATTGTTTTTGCAACATCAGATTTCTGTAGGAAAATCATAGCTCTATTTTAACTGAGAGATATTTTTCATGACAAAAGAAGAGGGATTGACATTTTAATAACAAGCAATAGCAATGTGAATTCTAGGGATGCAGTAGAAATAATGATATGATACAATAATTATTTAAATGGTTAACATGCTCGCCAAAAATTCATTCAACAGTTATTTATTACAAAACTGAAGCAAATAATGGTAATTAACAGACCAAGGCTGGCAAATGTTGAAATCTACAGTCATATGTAGATTATTATCTATATAATTCATCAATTCTTGACAATGTAAAGCAGATTTCACTGGTTTTTTACATGGAGTAGAAAATATTTAGACAACTAGGATGAGCTGAAGGAGAAGTTCTGCATCATCCAGCACATGAGCTCTTGCATATGGACAGTTGAAAACCTTTTAAAATAAGGAGAACTTAAGGCTCCTGTCATTTAAATAGAAATTATTATTTTAAATATTTTCCCTCCACATAATTTAAACACAACATATAAAATTCTGCTATTTAGGTACCTTCACACCGGCTTTGCAAGATGGGGTTAACAAGGAAGCCTCACAGTCTGCATGTTTACCAAGGCAAGGGGTCTGTAAATGGGGGCTGTCTGCCAGCATGTTGCAATCAATCTTCAGAAATTTTAGTGATTGTGTTCTCAACCCACCAAAAGCTGCAGAGCCAAGCTTCCCCTCTCCAAGATCCTAGCATGTCCTGATCATTGGAGAATTCACTAGTGGAGGATCACTGCCCAGTCATTCAGCAGAAAGTGGGTCATAGCCAGCCAAATCACGGCAAGTGCAGCCAGACTTGCCTGTTGAGGCACAGTTCCCATGGCAAGATGAATTTTGCAAGGGGAACATATATTTTGATTTATAATTTGAATTCTGTGATGCTTAGTTATACTAAGTTAGCCAAATTGGGTCAAACCCATGGAAAATGACATGTTATTAATGAAATTAAATGTAATAGTAATAATAATATTTGCTTAAATTAAGACTAATAGCTGTTTCTCTTGCAGAAGGATGTAATTTTTTTTTTCCCTGCAGTACAAGAACACCGTAACCCACTTCTCTGATCCTGGAATGCCAGAGTAATGGATTGCACATATCTGCATAAACACATGCTCTGAACCCTATTTCCAAAATGCATGACTTATAGAAAAACACAGTTAATAGCTGCCAAACTTGGTTGCTGTGCTAGTTTTGGTTGGGGTAGAGCTAATTGTTTTCCTACTGTCTATACTGTCTGGTATGGGGCTATGTTTTGGATTTGTGCTGGAAATATCAGAGACGTTTTCATTATTGCTGAGCAGTACTTGCCTAGAGTCAAGGCCTTTTCTGCCTTTAACCCCACTCCACCTGCCAGAGAGGTGGGGGTGCACATGGAGCTGGGAGAAGACACAGCCAAAACAGCTGACCACAGGGATATTCCATACCACAGGGTGTCATGCTCAGCATTTATAGCTGGGGAAATAAGGAGAGAGGACGGGATGTTCTGAATTATGGCTTTTGCTTTCCTAAGTCACCATTACACGTGATGGAGCCCTTCTCTCCTCGGCATGGTTGAACACCTGCCTGTCCATGGGAAATTGTGAATGAAAGTCTTGTTTTGCTTTGCTTGTGTGTGAGGTTTTGCTTTATCTATTAAGCTGTCTTTGCCTCAACCTCCATGTTTTCTCACTTTTCTGGTTCTCTCCACACCCCACTATGAGGGCAATTATTGAGCAGCTGTGTGGGACTTGTTTGCAGCTCTGGTGAAATCATGACAGTTGCACATGTATAAAGTGATAATCAAGGCTTTTCTCTGCAGAGTGATGAGTTTCAGTAACATGCCATTGAAAGGATACTTCTTCATGAAAGGAAGTCCAGGTGACTTATAGGTCATAAGGAAGGCGCAGTAGCATATTGCTTGAAACTTCTGGATGATATTGTTCTCTGCTTAAAAACCCCATTAAAGAGTGAAACATCAAGCAGCTAAATAATCCAGGTAAATTTGCAGAGGTGGCATGTGTTCAAGATGCCATGTCACTTGATTTTATAAGAAAAACTACTGGGGCAGAAACACTTCTTTGAAAGAAATTGACCTGAAAGAGAACACCTTCTGCTGTTTCTTTATTCATCTGTAAAATACTAACCATGAGTTCTGCTGCTCTAGACAAAATTTTGCTGTTTGTGAAAATATTAAATGGAACTGTGAAACCTAATTTTCAAATAGTTGAAAGCTAGACACAAGGTCCCAGGGTTGTACATGTAGCTGTCAGGTACTATTGTATGAAAGAGCCATGCAGATAAATACTTGTGTTCCAAAATTGTCTTGAGTTTATTTTCAAAGCACAGAATATATTACTTTGTATCACTGAATCAAATACATATGCATATGTATGCATAACTAAATTTACATGTCTGCATTTAAAGACATATATGGCCTTTTCTAATTTTAGCCTGAGTATATCAGAACAGCACAGTAACCTGTGATTAGTCAGATTACGCTCTTCCTTTTTTCCTTCTCACACTTTCTCTGTCTTTTTGTTTTCCAATTTGTTTCCCAATACAGAGCACTGAAATAAGAGCCAAATTGCTTTTTTTTTCCCCTGGCAATAAGTGGATATTTATATACTGTAAGTTAAGACACCTAGATGTTGGAGGAGCCACCACTTTCAGTTTAGTTTTCTGCATTGAATTGCTCTGCAGAGAAACCTTTGTTTGTTTCTCCCCTTCTATTTGTAGGGGAAATCTAATAAGTAGACAAAACTTTTGGGCTAGATAAACAACCATCTTATTGGATTTTTGTCCTACTATGCTTCCTCTTGTGTTCAAAGAAAACAGAAAAGAGAAAAAAAATAAAGGTATTTTGAGAGCTTGATTCTGATTCCGATAAAGAAGATTCAGGTCATTCTTTTTACCTACTGGCAGGCAAAGGTGTATCTGGTAGCTGGGACAATAGAAATTCAAAGCCAAATTACTATCCCAGTGAGCAATGAGACAGATTTTAATAGAAGAATATTCTAACTTCAGCAGATTTTACAAGAAAATATTTGAAATTGTTGAGCACCTACATTGCATAATTTATGCCCAGAGGAACACTGATGCAATTGGTGAGTTCTTGTGGTATTTGAAATTTGTAGATAGAAATATAGCTAATGGCAGAAATCTGTAACTCTGAACACAGGAACTGGAAATAGATAAACTAAATACTTTCATGGGAGTGGTGTCATATCTGTGTATTTGTGTTTATCCAAATGATCTGGAGGTGACAAAGCAGTGAGTGAGTAGTGAAGTGCCACTCCATTTGTCTTCTCTGCTTGTTCTTTCCATCAGTCTTTGCTGATCATTTCTTCTTGTCTGCAAAACAAACTGCAAACGCTTCAATGCCACTACTATCTTTGTCCAAAGCATCTCAGTCCTCCCTACATCTGCAAATGCCACAGAATACAAACCAAAGCAATATTTTTGCAATACTGACCATATTTATTTATTTATTTACATCCTTTTAGGTAAGGGCACATCAATCCTTTTAGCTGTTAATTGTTTTCATGTGCAAACATGGTCTACCTCACTCGCAGCAGAACCTGAAAGGTGATTCTCTTATGAAAAGTCATTGACATTGCCAGACATTGCTCCATGAAAATTTGGTCCAAGTAAAGGGCTTTTGCTAACCTATGCTATTTTTGTTGCAAACTCAGATGTATAGGTTTCAAAAGCAGAGTTATAGATCCTGAAGTTTTAACTGGTAAGAATAAGAATAGTCTGAGAACATCAGCCTCCTCTCTTCCATAAATGTGAATGATAACTGATATGCTGGGGAGTAACAGACTTAACTTTGTCTAGTAAAACTCATTTTCCACTGCTTCTTTTTATGGGTCAGAAATAATTTGTTTCAAAAGGAATTTTAAACTTTTCACATATAGTGTGGACAAATTCAGTGACTATTATTTTTCTGAGATGTAGATTCATGTCAAAAGGGAGCTGGAAACACTGAAAATTATCTAATGTGACTATCCATTTTTCCAGATGACAAAGAAGGGACTCACAACCTCAGCCCCAGCTGTTCATCTTATCAGATATTCATTCCTTGTTTTTTTTTCATTATTATGGCCCTTTAAAAATATGTCTTTCATATTCAGAATTTTCTCCTGCATTGAGAGGGCATGAAGTTTTATTAAAGGTTTCAGTGACTTTCTCAGCATGGTAAGGTTCTCTAAAACTGTATTACACTAGCCATAAAATTTACCTGTGATCTCACTATAAGGGAAAAGTTACTACCCCAGGCTGCTGATACAATCAGATAAGTTATCTGAAATTATCAGTGTAACTGAATGCTTAGAAGAGACAGAAAGAGGGAAAATATATGGTTTGTATTTGTGCCTCAGAATTACTTGTTCAGAGAACAGTTTACTCAAGTATCTACTTAGTATTCAGTGAAAAACGTTACCCAGAAATTTTTGAAATAACTTGAGGACGCTGAAAAAGTAATTTCGGTGTGGTTCACTGCATGAAAACAAAACAGTAAAATCGCTAGATGAGAGAAGTAATACTTTAACTTAATGAAACTTATATTAAAAATACTCCAGGTTTTCTAGTCCAGCATCTTTACCATCTGTGAATTCAGGTATTCCAGATGTTTGCACATAATGTATCATGTTATCCTCAGTATTTGCTGTAGCAGAGAACAACGATTTATTGATTTTTGTAAGAACTTTTTTAGAAACAAAGATGTAGACTTTAAACTACTTTTGAATAAACTTGCCCAGTAAGTTATTAACTCTAAATGGTCCACAACTGTAATTGCTCACCATGATAAACATATTTGAGTAGCTTCTTGCATCAATTCCTTATATTGACCAACAAAGTCTTGTTAGCAGGATAATGATGACTCTGCCAGGTAATTTTTGTATTGCATAGTGCCTCCCTTGTTAGGGAAGCCCTTTAGAGCTTTCTGAAAGGGACCTGCTGATATTCCGTGCAAGTATTGTGTGGAATATGAATGTGAACATATGGATGACGCCTGTTAAATTTCACTACAAGTCATCTGGAAGAGAAGACACCGTATGTTTGAGTAAATACAGAATTTGGTTGGCAGTCTACTGTCATTCCAAAACCTAGGCCGTCTGGTGTCTGGGAAGCAGGGAAAGAGGCACATCTCCTGTGTTCAGGAGAACACCTTCACCAAACAGCACAGAATTGCGCTTTGTATGTAGCTCCAGATTGGTGAAAGACAGCTTGTTTGACATTCAAGGGGATGAAATAGCACCAAGAAGAGCTTTCTCGAGCTGCTTTCAGCTTTGCCAGCTTGCAATGTCATCATGTATTTCTGGCAAATAGAGCTTGCATCAGTTCAGTTGACAGGTCCTCATGAATTTTAATATCTAAGCTCCATATTCATGTTAGGAGCATTAATGTTCCCTGAAGCCTTTTTATTCTAGGAAGAATATAAATATTTCAGAAATTACTTTCCATATATTTGTTCATGTATGTGTCTGTATGTATGTGTCTATCCACATGTATAACAAATTTTTGCAACATTTCAAAATTATTTTTCCCTTAACAAAAGTAAAGTGGAAGCACTTAGTGCCTCTTGTCATCCAAGTGGACAGTATGTTTGGATTTTTTAAATGAATTTGTGTTTTTCTTAGAGTGGAAAAGGTCAAAAATTTTGTGGGAACACATATAATGTAATATTAAATTCAGGTTACAAATCTGAGGACTGATCCCCAACTGGGATGAAATGGCAAAGCTCTGATGGAGTAGAGAAAAGGATCTTGGCCTGATACAGATTGCATCCTTTACAAGAGGCAATGCTTTATAAAGAGGCAGCAAAAGACAAAAACATGAAAATGGAAGTTGTTTTCCATGAAATTTGTGGATAAAAGCACTGTGGAAAATTAGATAAAACATCCATGCTCAGGAATATAAAAGGCATTAATAAGGATTTCCTCTTTTCTTATTTTGTATTTAAGATACCTGACAAATATTAAGAGAAGCAGAATTAAAACCATGCTCAGTTTTTGAAGTCACTTGATCATGAGGCTGCCAAAGGTTTTTGTTAAGATGCTTCTTAAGTACCTTGAAAGAGAATGAAGGAAAAAAATCCAACTCCAAACCAACAAAATCACAACCACTGGGAACTTCCTATTCAGCTGTTTGTTTACTGAAAACAAATAAATAAGAATTACTAATAAACTCAATTATATATGTAAAGGGCATCAATTGCTTATTATATGAAATAGAATGACACAGAGTATCATGAATCTTCTAAGTAAAAGTTGCATATAAAAAGAAAGAAGTTTAGAGTCAAGTATATAACAACTGTGTGGAGTGCAGCAACATCTTTGGGAACACTTGCTGAAAATGCTCTTATCCAGCAATGCAATTGCTGTAACCCTAAAATTGTTCATGAAGTAGGAATTCTTTCACTGAGTTATTTTGTGTGGGAAAGACTCAGAAAGAGCATTCTCTAAAAGAGAAGTTTCCTTTCACCCAGCAGCAGACTTCCAATGCATCTCTTGACTCCTGCTCGTGCCAGGCTTTGTTCTGAGGGGAGAGAGAGGACTATCAATCTCTACTGATTTTCCAGTTCACTCAGCACAGGCTGCTGAAATATTCAATAAATAGAGAGCCAGACTCTGAGAAATGAATTTGTAGCATAGCTGTTATGTCATTTACACTGCCAGTGAGAGTTTCAAGTTCCAGTCCCATGCCTGTGACTACCTATGTCTTTATAAAATAATAGGTGCTATGTCTGTAAGCTCCAAAAGGGTTTGAAATACAGTCAAAACTAAGCATGGCTTTTGGATACCCTGGTTATGTAATAATGTGCAATAGATTGACTATTATTATTATTAATTACTACTTATTTTCTTAGTCTAGCTATTCACTAACTTGAAAATTATTTCAAGAATCTAAAATCAAATAATTCCATTTGAGGTGGTATGAAATGTTTTATTTCAATTATAAGTTTAAATTGCAATTTATCAATAATTTTCAGGCCATCATTTTGGTGATAACAGTTATAAATATAATTTAGAAAACAATTTGTGGCAACCTGGTTTTGGGGGTTTGACTGTTGTAGCAAGAACTATATGTTGGAGGTGGGGAGTGCTGTAACAGTGGATTAAAGAAAAATGTTGTCAGAGTTAAAATAATGAAGGAATCCTTCTAGGATTTCCTAAAATCTGTACAGATTAATGACAAATCAGGTTCAAAGTGTTGTCATAAACCCAAAAATCTGTCTTAAAGATTTAAATGGAAGCTATAAATCCGTTACAAAGGATGAAATTTTATTTGGCTTTTATGCAGCAGCTCTGAAGGACTGAATCTGTTTTCTAACTAAAACTATTGGTAAAGATTAAAAATAGCCTACTTTGACTGTGCCCTTCCAGAGACAGTATGGAACACAGTGTTTTTAAAATTAATTTCTTTTGAAGGAAAGGCAGAGATTTTTTTGAACTGGTCACTAGAGAAAAATCATAAAATCATTTAGGTTGGAAAAAATCTTTAAGATCATTAAATCCAAACATAAACTTGGAACTGCCAAGTCCATCACTAAACCATGTACCTAAATACCATATTTACTGGAGCCCTTTAAGTATGTCCAAGGTCTCATTATGTCTCATGTGTGGAAATTTTAAGACATAGTGCCTACAATGGGGACAGTAGAGACGTACTACCTATTTCAGGTACTGCAAATGATGGAATCATTATGGAATCATTCAGGGTGCAAAAGACCTTTATGATCCTCAAGTCCAACTGTTAGCCCAGCACTGTGAAGTCTGCCACTAGACTGTGCCACACTGAAACACCTTGTAAATATTTTCAGAAATTATATTAGTCAGTGGTGACTCCCCCACTTCCCTGGGCAGCCTGTTTCGATTCTTGGCACCTCTTCACATGAACAAATTTTTCTAAAAATTTAATCTAAACATTCCCTAGCACATCTTGAGGCCATTTTCCCTTGATCTTGTTACTTAGGAAAAGTGACCAATTCCCATCTGGCTACTCCTTTCAGGTAGTTGTAGTGAGTGAGGAGGTTTCCCCTCTGAGCTTCATTTTCTCCAGGCCTACCTTGTAAACATACTTAAATATTCAAGTAAGAAGCTAACTCAAATACGTTTATGATCAATTTGTGATTGTTTCATATTTTTAATGAAAGCTATGTTACATTTGTGAGCTCTGAGTATACAAGTCTTAAGAGAAAAAAAAAACCAAACCAAAATCCATAGATGCCCCTGTCTGCTACTAACTTGGCTTTAAAGTCTGAGCTGTGAACAAAAGAATTATTGAAAAATATAGGTGAGGAAATAAAAAGTTAAGTACCTTTCCAAACAGCTTTTTACATTGTGGTGGGTTGACCTTGGGCGGTTGCCAGACATGTTATCAATACTATTCCAGCTACAAATAAAAGGCATGATGCTATAAGGGCTGTTATGGGAAAGTTAACTCCATCCCAGGCAAACCCAATAGAGAACTAAGATAAACTAACCTGAAGTTCAAACATAGACCAAGTGTATGCCAAGCTATTTGTGCTTAGTCTAAACACAAACTTTTAAAGTGACTTGTCTGTTCCATTTTGTGTTTTTTCATCTGTACCATTTATATAAGCTCCTTAAAGCTGATGCATTGTGCACAGCTACTCAAACCTTTAATATAAAACCACTTAGGGCAAACATCTCAGTGGCATGTCATCTCTCAAAATGCTGCTGTGTTTTTAGAAGTCTCCTATTTCACAATCAAAGCTGTAAAAGGACATGTAATCTACTGTAGCAATATGTCAGAAAAGTGCTGTAGATAGAGCTCTTTCAAAAGGAGGTTTTGCTCTCCAAACTATTTATTGCTTTGAACCTGTACTTTTAAATAGGCTAGGTTTTTCCATAACAGTAATTTTGGGAAAGAGATGGTGCTTCCTTGTTATAATAGGGTATAGCTGTAGGACTACATATTTTGGTAGGGTTCAACAGTAGCATACTATACTAACACATTTTTTCTCTATTTGAATCTTAATCCATATTTCAAGCTGTCAGTAATGGGACTCAAATGAAAATTGACATTAACATCATAGATCTAAATCCTCCAAATCAAACTGCACTGAATTTCAGGGAAGGTGGAGGCTGATCTAATCATAGCTCTCAGCTTCCTTTGCAATGTTGTGTGGATGCTTGTCACTATGTGTAGCACTGAAACTCCTGGTTAGATGTGAAACTGAAAAACAAACACAAATGTAGGGGAACAATAAATCCCTCACAATTTATTGATTAACAGCCTTCCAAGTTTTGCTGAATATACAAGGGAAGCATGAAAATAAGGTCGAAAATGAAGATCCCATATCTACCTTAATTTCCTTTTACTTGTTATTTAGCCATTGTTCCTCATTTATGTCAGGTGTGAGCAGTAAACAGCTTTTAATCATTTGTTACTATTCAGTTGAAATAGTGATCTTTCAGAATGATAAACAAGATAAGAATATGAAGATAAAAGGGGAAATAAGGTAAAATCAGCATATCATATGTGCATATCATTCATGGTATGTCGGGGATGACTAGGACACAGTGAGGGAAAAGATTAAACCCAATGAATGAGCTCATATTCCAATATGTACAATTAGACATTTTGCAAGCATAGTACACTTAACAAAAATCAACATTTCATTTTCAAATTTTGGGAACTGAATATGGTTTCTGAGATCACTGCCTCATTCTGCTGTGGAACTCACAGCTGCTAGGGTTTTTGGGAGCCAGCTCACATGTCTGGCATTCACTGAGATGTTCTGGTATATTGGTAGCTGTGGGTTGTTTGTAGTCCACATTGTCAAAGAATATAAAGGTCATCTTGGCATTTCAAACTAAGTGTCTGGTCAACTCAACTGGACTTTCTGTGCAGTTACTTAGATCAACATTTTAGAAGGTGATTTTCCCTTCCTGCCTTAGTTAACTTTGTTAAATTGGGTTCAACCATTCCCTGGAAGTCCCTACCTGTCTTACCTTGTTTCCCTCTTCTTACCAGGTCTGCAAAGGCATTGGTGATCTGTCTTTCACAGTGACATAAAAGCTGAAGTCTTCAGTGTTTTCTCTGTTCTATATTGTTTTACAGAATGTGTCTGAGAATGGGTGCCTTTCTTTTTTTTTTTTTTTTAATTTTCCTTCACTTCAACAACCACTTACTGCTCAACTTCATAGCCCAAATGAATTTATATTTGAGGCATCTTCCATGTGTTTGCTATGTTCTTGTACCTTCTGCATCTTCTTTACCTCTTTACATGCTAATAGTGGTATTTACTCTCCAAATTTGAGCATTGTATTATGAAAACAAACTATGTATCAAACACACTTCTCTTACAATTTAGGTTTGAAAATTTGGGAAAATTGCTCATTTCAACATTTTTCTCTTTTAACCTCATGAATCTAAGTTTGCACTGTCCAATATATTTTCCATTTTCATTATACATTAACCACTGTTAGAATTTTCTGATTCTGAAATAGTGACTGCTAATTAAATTACTGCCATTTCCAACTTCAAGTGACTTCCTACAACAGAAAAGCACAGCTGTACTTTATTTACAGGCAGAAAATTTAAATGCCCATTGTCTGTGAAGGAGGACTTCTGCTCATCGCTTTCTATATAAACAGGGAGTTGAGTACTTTGTCATTCCTTAATGGGCTAGGACAAAGGCAGTAGTTAAATAAGCCTGTGGCAAATAAGAGCTTCACAATGATGAATTCTATAGTATTTTCCATCTACTGTAAACATGTGTGTTATAAGCCTGAAGTTTATGAATAATGGCTTCATTTTGAAGTAATTAGAATTCTATGCCATTAACAGCAGGAAGTCTGGATAATTGTATTTCAGAATTAAATGTCTGAGAGAAGACATTTTTGTCTCTATTACAATTATGTTTATGATTAATGACAGAAATGACAACCTCCAATATAAATACAAAACAGCAAAAATTAACTGTATCCATCATGGATGACAGTACGAAAACTCCAGCGAATCCGTAATCATAGGTAAAAAAGAGCTTGATTATCTTGTTTTGTTTCATATTGGAATACCCTCTTCTCTTTTGCTTATTGTTGAGGTGTAAGTCTTCCAGCTGCTTCATACCAGAGTAAGCATGAAATACTAGAGTTTATTAGGTGCAAAATGATATATTTTGTAGACCAGTCAAACACTGTTTTGTGGGTGTGCTAGAGCTTATCTTGGGGGGGTCAAGGGTGTCATTCAAACACAACTGTAGAGTAAGACAGCTAATAGTGTTTATTAGCGCAGTATTTATTGAAGTAATTTTTTTTTTTCTGAGCTAGTAAGTATTGAAGAATCTTAGGTGATATGAGGTTTCTTCGTAAGCAAATGAAACTGCTTTTGGAGTTGACCTGAACTGGTTTCTTGACGCTTCCACACTCCCAGTTCTAGTAAGAATTATTTCCTCATGTATCACTTCATGTGAACTGCTGCTGTTCCCAAGCAGCACCATGCCTCTGTGTCTGAGACAAAACCTCTACCAGCTGCTGATTTTTCAGTATTGCAGTGGGAAGTCTCCTGAGTTGCACCATGAGGAGCCTGCTGGCAGAGACAGCAGGACTGAAGCCACGGCATAAGTGACACCAGGTATGACTGAAAAGTTCCATCTTTGACAAAAAGTCCATCCCATAGCAAACTGTAGACCATGCCACAGGAAATGGAGAGCAGCCACATTCCAGAGGAATAGTTTGCACACTGCTCTCTCCTCCTCCTGCCACACCCATAGATTAAGGTGGAGGCACATATCTCTTTCCTACTGTTTAAATCTTCGTTGGCCATGTGGGGTGTTTGCATACAGGAGTGGGTACAGAAGTGGGTAGGTGTGGGTCTGCTCCACTAAGTTCATCAGTGTAACAAAAGCTAAACCAACATCTTCAGGGCATCTGCAGGAAACTGACATTCTCTTCTAGTAGTGGGAAGTTTTAAAAGTGAAGTTTTAAAGTGTCTAAACATATTTTTACTCATCTTACACAACAGACCTAGTCAATACAGAGGCTCTTGACAGGATGCCTTTGTTGAATTGAACTTCAAAGTAAAGTTTTCTATCTAAATCTGTATCTAAAGTATTCATCATTGTAAAAACCTACATTGATTCTATTTTTCTTTGATTAACTGGTTGATGCCTTCCATTCATGCCTTCACAGGTAGGTATTGGGTACTCTGTGTCATGAAATAGATGTAACTCGGATATAGGTGATTCCTCTTGCAGGAAAAGGTTTTCTGGTTTGTTTTTGTTTGTTTGTTTGTTTGTTTTCTGAAGACTTTACTGAAAGATATTTTCTCTGTCTCCTTTGTTTTGCTCTTGTTCTTAATTAGCCCCTATATTATCATTTAGGCATTGTTCTACTAGACCTGTTATGTTTGTCAGTTTGTCAAGTTAAACCTCTCAAAGAGAAGGAAAGCTGAAAACTGCCCCTGTGGTTTTTCTTGATAGGTACTAAATAATTATATTCTTTCGGAAGCATGGGCATGTCATTGCACAGTGCCTAAGTTAAGGAGATTGACTGCAAGTGCCAAGAGGGTAAGGCCTCCCAGGCAATCAGAAAAAGCCTGCCAGTGAGTGAAGGTTCCTGTATTCTCAAGATATTCAATAAACAGTGAATAGCCTTAAGTGCCTACACTACAACTGGGCACCATAGTAGGAAATAACTACTCATGAACATTTTGTAATTATTTTCTCTGTAGGAGTCCTGGCTTGTTCTGTTTATCACTTGTAACACCTTTTGTAGCACCTCTCACTCTAAGATCCCTGCACTCAGCTAGCTACGAAATAAATTCTTTGCCTGTGGTGTTTCTCTTCAATCATATATTAAAAAATGTCTGCACCTGCCATGAATACTCACATTCTGCTGTGCAGGAATGAATGAATACAGGTTTCTTTTATTTGCCTCGAAACCCTCTGTACGCACTACTGAGGTGCAGAAACAACGTTGTCTTTACTTTGCACAGTCCTGCCCCACTGTGCATCAGTTAAGTTTATCAGCAATAAAATAAAGAAAAGAAACAGTCTGGTGCCTAATGCAGCCATGTCCAAGAACACCAAAAGGCCACGTTTTTTTAAAGCAGTTTTTTTTCAAACCCAGGGATTCTGCTCTCATAAAAGGTGATGATGGGGTGTGGGGCACAGGTCAAACTTCAGACCTGGAGATGTAAGAGGCAGTCAAAAGATCACCTCAAAGCCAGATTATGCTTTCTTGCTGTCAGACAAAAAGGTAAATCTGCATGGCCATAGGCATTTCCTGCTGGTTATCCATGTGAGACTGTGATGAATTCTGTAAGTTATCTTTACTAGTAGAAATTTCTGCTAACAGTTTCTGCTTCTGTTTCACACACACTAAGTCATGCAACTGGTTTATAAAATACAGTACTGAATGTGATTTTTTTTTCTATTTAATGTTTCAGCAATTACTGAGCTTGTTGTAAATTTGTGTTGCACTTAAATAATGGTTTTGTGTTAATTTTGCTTGTTTAAGCAGTATCTCCAAAAGAGACACTAATTTTTGCATCCGTGACTCAGCTTTTGACTTAGGGTTTTATCTACCTATTTAGTTAAATGAGTAAGTTTACATATAAAACTAACAGATGCAGACTACATCATTGTAATAGAAAGGATAAATAAGGATTGTAAGGCTGTGCATTTTCTCACATCCCTTAATCACTGCTCTTTCTTAATAATTAACTTAAATGGAATTCTAGATATTGAGTAAATAGTCACCAGAACACTAATTTTTAGGCAAAGATCTCACAATGCAAGATGAAATTACTTCAAGGTAATATTATGTAAATTTTTTAGCTTTTCAGGTTTCTAGCCAAAACCATTGTGCTCATTGTGTTTGAATTTTTGTTTCTATTTTCTGGTGATGACCTACATGTGACTGACAGTTGACCTGAAAAAGTATTTCCCAGAACAGAAGGCAAGAGAATGTTAAAACAAAACATGACAAAATCATGAAAGGGCAAAGGTAAATCTGAACTTTCAGCAAATCAATATCTCTGTGTGGTATTCTATTAACACAATAAATATTTTACAATGATAAGAATGCTGGAGAAAACACTATCTTAATAAATTTATTGTCTCTTGAAATAAAGATTGTGGTAACAGTGAGCAGAAACATCAAGCCCAAAAATCACACCATCAAGATAAGAAAGTAATCTTGCAGCCTACACAAGAGCTTAAATTTTCACAGTTCTGTTTTGGCCCAATGCCTACATGCAATCCTGCCTCACTTCTGATTTTCACGTTAAAATCTGTAGCTTGCTGTCATGTAAAAATAGGACAAAAATGCCTTTCTACAGTTTCATATACAGAGTGTATATTTTAATACTCACTTTGGAATATTTGTTCCTTGGGGTACATCATCAAAAAGAAATTTAAGCTAATGTTGTTTAATATAGAGTGAATAACTAAAAACAAAAGTCACCAAATGGAAATGACTGGGTATATGGCCCTAGAAAATGATATTTCCTATATAGCAGGTTATTCTTTATAGCCAAAACTTCAAGAATTAGGGTTTTGGTCCTCCATGCAATTTCTCCAGATGCTTTTCACTTTCCATTCTCTAACCAAAAACATTTTGCAGAGGCATCTCCAGCTGTCATATATAAAGAATTTTTTTCATGAACAAATAATGCACAGGAATCAAACTGTCAAGGAAAGAATCCCAACAAGCCACATTGATGGACCTAAAGCTAGGATTTTTCTATGCAATTCTGTTTAGTGTTCAGTGTAGTATGAAGTGTACATGTAAGGAATTAGGAAAGCCCAAAGGCATAGAAATGCCATGAGAATATATAATTGGGGCCTTGTGAAAACTGTAGCATTAAAAACATTCCCAATTAAATGTAAGCATTTCAGGCACTAACTACCTGTTGAAGAATTTTATGCACAGGGTAAGGAACAAATCTATTTAGAATGTATGATAATGTTTAGAAGAATTCTGTTTCTAGAAAATATGGGCTTGTGAGGTGCTATGAAAATTGCAGCTGAGTTCTATCCTCACATGCATTTTGGTTTTGCCAAAATCTAGGGTAACTGTTTATATGTAACCAAGTACAAGACTGGCATTCATTTTTAAAAAATTAATGGCTCTACATACATCTGGTTGTGCCTTACACATTATATTTTATGGGTTTTTATATTTTTATATGCATATAGGTATATATATTTGTATTCAATCTATATATATATGTAAAATATATCAAAGTAAAAATGAAAATGTGCTGATGTTTTTCTGCAGTGAATGTAATTGTATCTGTTCTTGGTATGTATATGTAATTGTATCCTTTGTAATATGTAATTGTATCTTTTATCCTGTCTTTCTCTTGTTAATTCTCTGTACCCACCAAGTCCTCTACTTTTATTATATTCATGACCTTTGTGGACTACTTAACACATCATCTAATCGTACTATCATTTACTAAAATTTAATCCTAAGTCTATAAAGTAGGCTTATTTACCAATTTCAAAACTGTTAAGACATTTCACTCTTTGGTTGGTCAATGAAAATTTGCCTTTGTCTTCATATTATATTTTCAAATAAATATCTTTGTGCTGTCTCAAATGCTCCCTCTCTCAGACTTGAAAGATTTCTTCCTTATATTGATAAAACTTCTCCTTTACTGTCCCTTTTTCTGGCTTCACTTTTTCTGAACAATGGAAACACAATGGCCAGGTGCATCAACTGAGACCATAGCTTCTTATGGTGATCAGTGCTGTATCATTTCTGCTTACATCTAAAGAAATGTTAACCAATTTATTTTGTCTAAATGTGTATTTCCTGTCTTATGGGACCACAAGCAGGTTAAGGTGAGATAGACTCTGAACTGTAATATTTTTCAGCATCTGCAAATGTGCATTCTTCTCACACAGCTTTATTTAGAGTTTCCCAAAAACACTTGGCATGCAATAGTTCAGATTTTATACTGATCTTACATATTCCTCATGGAATGACACATTAAAAATGTGATTGTTTTTTAAGGTTTGTTTTTAATAATACGACGGTTTTTAAGCTTCTCAATACTTCTCCATATGTGACAAGTGCCTGGTCCAGTTGGGCTCCTGAATGGCTCTGTCTAGCAATGTCTAGAACAGCAATAACTGGTTCCACAGTCACTCAGACTGTGTTAGCATGCTGGGCTTCACCTCCAATAATGACCATTTCTAGACAGTATTTTTGGACAGGGCCATGCTGCTTTAAAGGAGAAGAGGCTAAATTCAAGCAGTACCTAAGTTAGAAAAAGGATCACACCTCTTTCCTTTCTTAGTATATTTGTAACCTCTGATAATGCTGCAATATGAGTAAAATTATGTAGGCCTAACACCCAATAATTTCTGTTTCTCTCTAGATCTGCCAGTGTTGTGGTTTAACCCCAGCTGACAAAAAAGCCCCCCACAGCTGCTCACTCAACCCCTGCGCAGGATAGAGTAGAGAATTGGAAGAATAGTAATGAAGACACTCATGGGTTGAGACAGTTTAATACTTAGAGCAAAAGCCACACCCACAAGCAAAACAAAATGAGAAATTCATTCACCACTTTGTACTGGCAGGCAGGTGTTCAGCCATCCCCAGGAGTTCAGGGCTCCATCCGGCTTAATGGCTGCTTGGGAAGACAAAGGCCATCACTCCAAAGGTCCACCTCTTCCTTCTTCCCCCAGCTTTACATCCTGAGAATCATGCCACATGGTATGGAATGTCCTTCCCAGCCTCCAGAGCACCCCCAGCCTCCTTGCTGGTGGGGTGGGATGTGAAGCAGAAATAAACTTGACTCAGTGTGAACACTGCACAGCAATAGCAAAACCATGCTTGTATTACCAGCACTGTTTTCAGCACAAATCTTAAAGCTGCCCCCTACTAGCTACTGTGAAGAAAATTACTCAACCCAATCTGAAACCATCCACATCTGTGGATTACATATCTTTCAAATCCAAAAGAACAAGATGTTGAGACGAAGACTGAGGACACTGTCAATTTGAAGGAAAATAAAAATATAAAGATATTAATTTTGGAATGACCTCTAGCTTGAACAATCAGTTCATAATCTACATTTAAATGTAATAATTAACATAATCATTCATAATCAATCCTTGCAACAAGTTCTGCTAAACTTCCTTACAGGAGAGAGGGACTGGAGGGGGTGGGAATGGAGTCTGACAAACTACACAAAATCCATAATAAAAAGAATTATGGCTGTGATTTAGGGAAAGGAAGAAAGGTACAAATGACAAGTATGACTGGAAAGTGAACATTATGATCTTAGCATATGCCATTAACCGCTGACTTAAAGGTAAATAATTGCAATTTGTCTGAGTTGAGTTCCAAGTTGTCCTTAGATGGCATTGGAGAGCCAAGAATATTATTGTTTTATGTAAGAATACAAAAAAATCATTTAATGTATATTATAAAGTGTATTTTCACAGGTGTGGCTTTCTGTCAGACAGGCCCTTAGTACCTTAAGTACCTTATCCCAGTGGTGCAGGCTTTTGAGAGAATAAAAACTTGATCAATGTAAAAAAAATCAAACAACTCTCAAAGAACTGTGCCACTGGGTTATGCTGTAATGGGTAACTTAGACAGACTTTATAGCATGACACACGCCCAAACCACCTTCTGAGTGCTTGGGCCTCTCTCCTCTGGGATCACAGTACAACCCTGTTTCCTGAGTGACCACTCATCAGGACATGCAGCCCAGATAAAAGACATGAGTGCTCATTCACTCAGAAAGTCACATGGCATCTCATGAACCAAACCCACGTTTTTAGTGTGTCTTTAATCTGGGCTTCAAGTCCTGATGAGTGGTCACTCAGGAGTTAAGGTCCTACTGTGATCCCAGATCAGACTGTCTTGATTTTGCACCAAGTGACCTCAAGGAGGTGAATCCCATAAGAGAAAGCTCTTCTGAATCTGCCTAGAAGTGAGGACAGTTGCCCACTTATACTACCACCATGTTTGGGTGCAGCTGAAGAGGAAAATACCTGTGGAAAATATCCTGCTTTTATCCCTGGGGCTCTGCTTGCAAATTTTCTCCCTTCATGGAAAACCAGAGGCAGAAACAGGGTACCCTTTAAGAGAGTGCATGGGTGTCTTTCAACACCATGATGAATCTACTGCTGTAAACCTATTACTGCTCATACTGTACTCTGTGTCTTTAAAATGTCATATAACCAGTTTGAAACATGATGAACTTGCCTTCTCCAAGATAAAAACCATATGGATTGACAGTTCTCTGTATTAACAGAGATTAACAGAGATTTTCTGTAATTAGCTAATTCTCACAAAGTTCAATGACTGCCAGATGAGCAAAGTAAAAAAATACTGTCTATTTTCTTGCTTTAAATTTTTGTGAAAGTCCTTTGGTTTTCAGCTGGATAATTTTTTAAGATAGCCCTTGCTTCCAAAGTCATTCTTGACCTCTGAGCAATGTTCCCCATAGCCAAAACCATGCAATGAGCTTCCTCCCATTCATCAAGGTTATATTGGCTTTCTCCCAGACCTTTTTTTCCATTTTCTTTCAGTTTTCTGTCTTTGTCTGTTCCATGTTTTTCTTTCTGACTTTCAGCTGGCATTCCTTTACACTCTTACTTTCCTCAGAACCGTCCACAGTCCATTACACAGAATCAATCTACATGAGCCCACTCTTTTCTCCCCCAGAACCTCCAAACAAGCCATGTTTTCTGTAGTCTCATTATGTTTTCATTTGTTCCTTGGTTGTTCCTTCAGGTTTTCTTCTTCCTCCCACAAAATCAATTCCACACCTTCCCCTTCCTCTCTGTGTTCTGTGATTAAAAACAATGTACTTTTAGATAGGAGGAAAAATAAACACACACACACACAGTCTCACACACGCTCATTCAGTCACAAGAGAAGCCATAAGAAAACTAAATGAAATAGAAATGCTCCTGTTGGTCAAAATATTTGCTATTTAAAAACTCCATTTTAATTACCATACTTTTTAAAACATGAAGGAAATAATATGCAACTGGTGAGAAAAAAAAAGAAAGTTGAACTGGAATACCTGAAGTGGTTCAGCGTTCTTAGTAAAGAAAACACTTACTGGCTTTAATGAAAATTCTTTTTCCTCACTGTGCAATTAAAGGGATATTATATTGTCCCATGTATTGCACAGATTTTAATATTGATATCATGCTTCTCAGCTCAGCAAAGTGCTTGCTCTTATCAGCTTCCTGGGACTTGGATAGATACTGCAGCTACTTGGTACCCTGTAAAATGGTATTTCAAATAGGCAGAGGAATTAATGAATATTCATAGCTACTGTCTACAGTTCAGCTTGGATATCATGAGGCAGCTACTTGCTGTGTGGTTTTGTACAATAGAATGTCATCAGTTATAGAAACCTCTTGCTTACACAAAGGGTATTTGTTGTAAATGAATTTAAATGCAAATTGTTACAGAGTAAATTGTTTCTCAGCTCAGGACTGGAATACTCAGGAGTTGTAATAAATAAAAAAAAAATTGTTTCCCAAGTACTCACAGAGGCATGTTATTAAAATGAAGCATGCATATATATTCATGAAGAAAATGAGAAAAGCTATTCCTAATCAGAAAAGAAGTCCAAGACAATTTTCTGCAAAGAACTCTTTCCAAAGTACCCATTCACAGATACCTCAACAACTTACTCCTGAAATCACTTTCTACGTCTCGGTGTCTATGTTGGCTAAGTGCAGACCTTTTTCTGCCCTTGTAGATATCAAGCTACATTTAATTTAGGAAAATGACACAGTCAAGAGTTTTATACAGCATTTTTCAATCTATCAATTCAACCATTTAAAATATTTTCATGTGTGTATATATATACACACACACCTGTACGTGTGTGTGTGCGTACAGACCCAACCGTAAGGGAGCTGTGTGTTCCCAGAAAGCTGTCATCACAGATATTCACTCACCTGTGCTGTGCTGCTATGGAATATCTGTTTGTGCTCACACAAGGCACTCCAGACCTTTCTGTAGGGAGCTGCATTGTAGTGAAGGGTGAAAACACTGTGCTTTATTTGCAAGGACAGCCTTTCTCCTTCCATGAAAGCAAGTGCCTTTTCTAACATTCTGAAACACACAGCACAGTACAAACTGATATCCCCCTTATTAGCCCGTTAATAAACTAGTGCTGAGGGGATTGAAGCTTTCCATCAAGCTGGGTTTCCCATCTCAAAGCTGCTGACACCTGGCTCACTTTTCTCAATGAGTTCCAAAATCTGAGTAGATGAACCACCTGTTTTGTGATCAATGCTTACTTGATATGTAAATACATATCACAACTTTTGACCACACAGTCTTCCTTTAACACCAAGGATTTCATGCCTTGCTTTTTGACTTTAGTGTTTGTGTAAATTGTATCAATTGAAAAACCCAAACAGAATACATTCATATCAGTACTAGTTAAGCTGAATGCATAGTTTTCATTTGGGAAACATCTCTCTTTTATGAGGGAGGAGAACTACAGAAGTCAAAACATAACTGGGAAACGTCCTTCCCACAGTGAAGGATAAATTCAATTGTAGTCATTATGATGATTCCCATCCCATCCTCAAGTCTCATTAATTACCACTTTTACACCTATTGATTTGTGAGATCATATGGAAATTTTCAGTTTAATTTCTGTAGATAAATTTTAGGACATATAGGACCATAACATATGGGACATACCATGGGCTTAAAAGAGGAGGCACAATTTTGCAAGAATATGTTTGTGATCTGAACATCCCAAACATACTGTTTTAAGGATTCAGATAGAATAGGAGACAAGAAGAAAATGTATACTATAACAATTTTGATAAATAGTGTTTTAGCAGAATTCTATTGCCTAGCCATAAATAAGCATCTATTACTTGCAAGGAAGCCCTGACTTCCTTTCTGTACCTTCTGAAAGATGAGTGAAAATGTTTAAATATGTAACCTGACATACATTAGTAGTTCCCAACCCACTTTTGTTGTTTTGGACCACCATGTATTGAAATCACTTGGAAAAGGAAATTTCTTCCCCTCAGTTTCTACTCGGACAGTGAGAAAAGAGAAATTAAGAAGTATGAGAAAATTGCACATTAATTTGTTTTTATGTAGATAGAGTAACACTTAAAAATTTCAGTAGTGTGTTTCTTCTGCCCTTTCTAGTCAGAAATCAATATGAAGTATCATTCTGAGGAACACATCAAGGCAAAACTTGAAGTTCTGGAGAAAGTATTACCTAATTCAGTACTTAGTGATCTCACCCCCTCCAAGTATGTTCTGAATTGCTTTGGCAGCAGGAAAGGTACCCAGTGTGACTCCCAGGCAGAGTCAGACACTGATCTAAAACAGCAAATGACCTGAAAACACTAAGAGATATACCTTAAAAAACATCTTTCCTTGTCGTATCCCCGAGAAACAGGGTAAAAAGATAATCTGCAAGGGCAACTTGCAGATTATCTCTTTCTTATAGATATGTGATTTTTTTAGGGCTACTTTGTGCTAATTTCACATAAGGAGACTATGATTTAAATGTTTTGCTAAAAATCCATTTAAAACTTTTTTTAGATTTTGTAAAATGTCCCCTGGAATTAAATCTGTTCAGAGTAAAAGTTGAACAGTCTTAGTGAAGAAGTTTTCAACATGCATATGATTTTCTCCGTTCTCTGAAATTAGGATGTCTTTTTACCACTGCCATGGTAAGGAGATGATTTTACTTTCTGACAAGAAATCCAGGCTACTTTTCTTTTTTTCTTCATCCTTATTTGGAACAAAATTTAGCAATTTTTAAAGGCAAATCAGCATAGCAGAAACAACAAAACTAGGATTCTCATTGTGACACTGCAAATTTTGATAGATATTCTTTTGAGAGCAGTAAAGTGTGGATGTTGTCCAGGCTGCCAAAACACTGGGAACATTTTAGAGTTTACAAAACAAATCTTCTTTCAGACCCCAGACAGTTCAGATTCCACCAAGAGAGCTTGATTTCTGTGACACCAGGTAACCCACATCCCAGCTGGAGAGCTTGTGGAGCAGCCAGTTGGAGAGCCTGGGAGGCCAGCAGCTCACCAGGTGAACAGCTGGGAAATCAGATGTCCTGGAAAGATTGGCAGTCTACTCTTCTAGCTGTCAGGAGGACTGCCCAGGAGGCAGAGTACTTGGTCTCGCCAACCTATTTCCCTGTATGATTTCCACCTACACTAAAAAAAAAGAAAAAATTAAAGGAGGGGATTGCCAGTAGTTCATCAAAATATGTGTGTGTGTGTGTGTGTGTGTGTATGTGTATATATATATATATATTATATATATATATATGCATTATATGACCTCTTCAAAGGTTTCTGCCTTGCCCTTCTGTTCCATCTGTCCCTAGAACTTAGTGCTTAACAAGGCCATTATTTGAATATATGAATTTTTGTCAACACTATTACAGCTAAGAGGATGGACAAGCCTCTCTCACAGCTGTCATATTTCATTACTCACTTCCTCCTTAATTCCTATCCTTCTCTCTTTTCTTTTATCTTCTTTGTCCCTTATTTATCTCTTGCCAACACATTTTCTTAGGTAGCTAGCTGTTCCCTTCTTGAAGTGTCCAAGGTTGGTTCAACCATTTTGAAACCAAAAAATTTATTTGGGACACAAGTAGATGAGGTATGGATATTTCTTTTCATATCACTATTAGCCATCAATGTAAGTAAAATTAAGTCAACTGACAATTCATGTTATTCCTCCCAAGTGTTGGCAGAATATCTCATAGCCCCTCACAATTGCCACATTTGCTTGTCATTTAGCACCTTGCTTTTATTATGCAGTTTATCTAGTTGAAATCCAAAATAACCTTAATAAGGGGTTTAAGAATTTAATTTGATGTTAGTAGAACTACATGGAAATGGTCTGATAACTCTTCTTATATTTTTAACAGGAAAAATTAGGTAGGACAGACTGTTTTGTCATAATTTTGCCCTTGACACCTTTAAGACTAACTCTTGAATTATGGAATCTGTGTGTGAGCATGAAACATGGTAGCTATGTCATAGGTAATAAAGAAATTTGGGACATTAGTCTTCAGGCACTGATTAGAAAATAGGCAAAATAAATTTTGTCCAGTTACTCTGAGAGGAAAGATTTTGCACAAAACCTGGGACCTAATTTTAAAATCAGAAGTAGAAAGTTCAGTGCCTATTGTTTAGATGTTTTCTCAGATATAAGAATATTCCTACAGTAATATTTCCAATTTTTAAAAATGTAAATTATATAAGTATACGCAGTGCTGTTTTTCAGACAAATGCATACTGTAATATCTGTATGTTGGACATGGTTTTTAATTGCATTGAAGAAAAGTTCCAGAGCCACACTATAAAAGAGAAAAATAATAAATAACTCAAAAAAGTGTTGGAATATCATTCCATTCGGACAACAGAAACTTCATCAGAAAGTAAAGAAGTCTGAGGTTGTAATAAATCAAGCTATTCAGCTTTTCTTCCACCACTGTACCTCTATTTGATTTTTTACCCTTTTCTGGGTAACATATAAGCAATTCCACTGAAAATTTCTCCACGCTGCCTGCCATCTGTCAACAAACTCAATTCTGACAGGAGTAGCCAGCATCTCAAGGGTGCAAATCAATTTACTGTCAGTGTTGGATATGTTCCAGTGCATTTCCCCAGCACAGATGAAAGAAATTGTGTAAACTGAGCAGTGTTGCATATGTTTTTATCAGCTCTTGGCTAGGGATTGAGCTAAAACTACTAAATTTGCTTCATTTAGAATCTCAGATTTTATCTGGTATGAGCATAGCATGCAGTGTAAAGGAGAAGAAAATCAATAGCATTGGTGAGCAATTAGAAAATAAAGAGACTCAGGCAGGTATGGTTAGAACTGATGTCAAATATAACTGTGAGTGGGCCTTCATAGGGAAGAAAAGCACAATGCAAATAATGACAGATAAATTTTCTTGCCACCGCAAGAACAAAACAACCCTTTTCTAAAGAATTGTGAATTATTTTCATAAAGCAATTCACCAGTATTCACCTGTTACTTTTCTTTTCATAAAATTCAGGGTGTATCAAATGCCCCATTTCTAGGTACTTATCTCATTTACACCAGATGAATATGATCGTTGATGGCAGCAGTTCAGAGCCTATTAATTTGATCTCTGTTTTACCTGAGCAATTAGAGATAATAAAGGGCATACAGAAACTTTCCAGAGATAGATTCTTGATGCCTCCTTTGATAAGGAAAATTTAATGATCTGGAGGGGCTTGGAGACATGAGAATGTTAATCCCTGTAAATCACACTGCCACAGTTTCAGAAAGCTGTGAATCCTGCATGTAATCCACATTTGAAAAAAGCAAGCTAGCTCTATCCCTAAAGTGGTAATGTGCAATGGATAAGAGGAGGCCATATTTGTCACTTTAAAATGTTGGTCTTTCTCTATACAATCTAACTTTTTTTTTTTCACAATTTGAAACATATATTGAGCTTATTTGTTTTTGGCTGCTGCTGTGTTCTGCTCCAGGGTTATTGCAATCTTACTTTTCCAATCCCACGTTCGTAGATTGGTAAAAAATTTGCAGTATCAGTTTATAAGAACTACTTTAGCTTCTATCAATTTTATTGCTAGCCACAGGTGATGCTTTCCCTGTTTTCATGCAAGACACTCAAGAATATTTGAGAAAAAGTGTAAGAAAGTAATGATTATGATACATCCCTTGCCAAATTACTGAGTACTTTTTAGTGAGTTGTTGGCAGAACATGGTACAGAGAGCCCTTTGTGAAACAGCACATCACCACCAAACTCATGCACCTTGTTTGGAAGAGGTTGCAGTGAGCAAAGAATCTTGGAATCATAAAAAGGTGTGGGGTTGGAAGGGAGCTTTACATATCATCTAGTCCAGTGCCTCTGTCATGAGCTGGGACATGTTTTATTATATCAGGTTGCTAAAATCCCCATCCCGGTCTTCCTGTGATGGGACATGCATGGCTTCTCTGAACAATTTGTTTCAATGTCTAAATCTACCCTCTTTCAGTTTAAATATATTGTCCTTTGTCCTGTCACTGCAGGCCTTGATAATTGTTTGCTTGTTTTTTTTTTCCGTCATAAGATCCTTTTACACTCTCATGAAGGACTATAATAACTTCTCCCAGGAGTCCTCTCTTCTCCAGGCTGGACAACTTCAGGTTGCTCGTCCTGTCTTTGTAAGAGAGGTGCTACAGCCCTCTGGTCATCTCTGTGGCTTCCTCTGGTCCAACAGCTCCATGTCCTTCTTGTGCTGTGCCCCAGAGCTGGACACAGCACTCCAAGTGGGGTCTCATGAGAATGTAGTAGAGGAGCACAATCACCTCACCTGAGCTGCTGGCCACACTTTTTTTTTTTGTGCAACTCAGGATATGACAGGCTTTACACAATTATCCTCAAAAACAGTTTGCATGGATCCATGAGAGCTGTTATGAGTTACTGTGATTCTGTACCCACTAAAACTTTGCCTTCATAATTCCACTCTTTCTTTAAGATAATTTTTTATATCCCCATTGAGTTCACTTCTATCTGTACTATTGAACTGAACATTTCCCATGAGTTTCTTTAATGACACATCTAATGCTTGCCACAAATTTCTCTCTTATTCTCTCTCCAGTGGTAGAAAATGGAGTGGAATACTTCACTTCCTAAATATTTTGGTTAGGTTTTTCTACTGTTCGTGTAAATAGCAGCATTTTTTTTTTCAAGAAGGTGGCAAACTTTGTGTTGGGAATGTAAACTGTCATGATTTGGAATGCCTGTTCCAGCATCCATTGCAGAAACAACCTATTGGTCCAGAATATTATGCAGAATAGCACATATGTATGTGTCTCATACATGTGTATGCATATGTCACATTTTTTCTTTGATCAAAACCTGTTAAAGGACAAATGCAATAACACTGTCTGGAGGTGTGAGATCATCCTCTAGTCTCTTTATCTTATGAATATCTAAAGAAATTGTTTAAGATCCTAGCCAAAGCTGGAGACTTCACTGCTGCAAAAGTTGAGGATAACCACAATCTGAATCACTTTTCACTCACTTACAGAATTCTCATCTTTGATTCACATTTAATCAGTGAAGTTTTCAGAAACATACAAAATGGTTCAGCTGATTCATCTTCAAGTAGGGAGGAAAGTAAGAGTGGAAAGTTGTTATTTCTATTTTTAATATTTGGCTATTATAGTTAATAGTTGACTAGGAAAATAAATAAATAACTTACAGATTAGATAAGAATAAATGAAAGAAACACTTCACATAGCACACAGCCAATTTATGAAATTAAATACCTCTGGGTATAATGTACTCAAATATTGTGTAGAAGAATAAAAGGAAACCAGATAATAATGACTCAGAATATATCTGTTAGGATAATCAAATCCTGTACTTTTGGATGCATACTTATTATTTCACTGGAGACATTACTTTATTTTTCTTACACATATTATATTACAGAATTTTCTGTGTGGACTTGGGGCATTTTTCATATACCTTTTAAATATTATGACTGGAGGACAACTAGATACACTATTGCAAAATACAGAAAAAAGTAACATAAGATATAGGTGGTATTAGAAACAAAGTTTATGAGCATTTAAAAGAGTGTAAAAGGGTATCCCAGAAAACTGGTAGATCCTTTTCGGTACTTTTGTGATCACCCAGTGTAAGGACAAAATTCTAAGAAAATAAGTCAGAATAAAAATATCAACACAGGCACAATAAAGATCATAATTTGTATCTGGTTTCAGGGTACTATCTACTCAGCAAAAGGAAAGATGAATTGCATCTCCAAGTATCATGACTGTGGAAAAAAAAAAAAAAAAAAACATTAAAGTGAGCTCTATTTATGTGCTCTGGAGTGGGGGGAAAAAAAATTCGGATTATCACTGTCTGCTAAGGAATGAGCATGACCAAATGGTCAAACAATAGACTTTTGCAGTGAAGCAAGTTAGAGAAAAAGGAAGCTCTTGCCATGTAAAACTACATCTTCATTTGTGCCTAATTATGGAAAAGCAACACGTGTGATTCCATCACCTCCACTGGAAGTAAGGGCTTTGGTCATACCTAAAAAGATATATAGGTGGGACACACCAATATACTCATATCTCATATGAGATATGAGTACCAATATACTCATTGATACCATGAGATCCAAATGACAGAAAAATGTTATAAACATTTCAGACATCATCTTTAAATAACGTGGATGTATTTCTCCACCATTCATACTGGGAAATAGTTGAAAACTACCACTTTCTTGTGTGAAGAAACTCTAATTTTTAGCTAATGAAGGTGCCTTTTTCTCTCTAATGTCATGCCTTTAATATTATACGTATATATGTGTGTGTATGCGTGTGTGTGTCTAAAAAATGTATATTTAACTTAAGATACATTTAATCTCTGGAGGTTACTTCTCAAGATATTTATAAAGAGCCATAATATCTTCAAACACACCTTAATCATTATTTTAAAGTCTAGAATAATAATTTATGCAGAAGCCAGGCAATTTCCTTTACATTCCACCATATTTTACAAGCAGAACCATTTGCTGCTGTTACTAATACAGAAAGATTTGTAGCACCGGAGGCTCAATGTCCAGTTTCTTCCACTGCATATTTTTGAAGTTCTTATGCTGCTCTGAAGCATCAGACAAGCTGCCCATTCTCCAGAACCTGATATTTAAATTTGCTAACAGCCCCAAAGTTTTTCCAGAGCCATTGGAAGATTTGCCTCTTATCACTACTGTTCAGCTATGGAGTTGAAAGGAACTTTTGGAGCTGCAATAATGCAAGCTAAGCAGGGTTACTTTTAGCTTCATTATCTTCATGCCTTCTTAAAAATGGGGAATGCAAAGTTATGCACCATCGAAAGCATTGCATTGTCATGGTCTATAAATGTGTTTGCTGGCTGCATACTGTACTTTCTTTATCTGACCTTGCTAATTCAAAGATGCACTTGTTATAGTATGTCAGTCACTAATGAGGCCTAAGTAATTGAGCCTGATTGAACTGGCAAGATGCTGCCTAATTATAATGATAAATGGAATTGGCTGATCAGCTATGGAGGGTGAATGGCATGGAGAACACTGAAACAAGGTCACTCTGCGAAGGAGAACCGCTTTTTTCCTTTTTTTTTTCTTTTTTCTTTTTCTTTTTAATTATTCTTCCCCTTTCCTATGGCCCTCCAAATTCAGACTCTTCATCTCTTTGTCCTACTACACAGTCAGGCACTCAGTGTTTAACTGTACTGGGACTGTTTAGGACAACAGCACTGTAGACCAGTCCAGCAGGGATCACTTCCTTTCCCTAACTGTACTTGAAAATGCATATGGAAAATACTTACAAGGATATGAGGGAAGAGTTAACAGGTTTTAGATGTTCATAGCTACTGGATAATGTCATCCACACTCATTGCCCCAGAGAGGAAAGCTTATTGTTTTTAGATCGGATGAATGAGTTCTAATTTATTTTTTAAGAAATCTTTCATTAATGCCACCAGCTCTTTATGTTCTTCAACTCATTTCAAATCTGCAGCCAGAACGAAACTCTCAAGGATCTCTTAGGAAAAGTCACATTTTGTGGAGTGAGGTATTGCCATTTTATCTCAGAAAGGACCATGAAATGTCCTCATTCAGAGAAGACAGAGTTTTTTGAGGTTTTTTTGAGCAAATGTTGTACTTTGTGTTCCACAAATTGACGCCACTGAGGGGACCTCCTTCTGAATATAAGAAGGATAAGGCTGGAAAGAACTGGCATAACTTTACCAAGGACAGGTTTTGCATTATCAATAAAATCGTCTTTTTTAATTAGAATAATCTCTCTGTCGACCAGGGGAGATCAGTGGATTTTGTACATGGAGTCTAGGAAGGCCTTTGAAAGATAATCCATAATTTCTTACAGATTTCTTACGGTAGCCATGTGGTGAGATATGGATCAGAGAACAGTAAGGTGGGTGGACAGTGGGATGGACTGTCTGGCTAAAAATGTTGCAAACAGGGGCAGAAAATACAACTACTTTCTGTTATTAATGCTATTCTTCAGTCATGAGCAGTGGGACTGGTACTCTTTGCTTTAGGTGTACCTGTCTTCATCCCTTTTTCTGACCTTGTTTTCCCAGAATGACCTCAGACCTAATCAGCAGCTTGGTTTAAAGCCATGTATTTGGCCATGTCTCCTGATGTACCCTGGAGCTGATTCATTACTATGTTGCAAGCTGGTAATAAACCCTCTTAGCAGCAGCTCAATCTGTCTATGCTCAGACCCTGTGAGATGATGCCAACTGGTGAGGGTAGAGACAGAACTGGAGTCACCCTTGGCTTCCAGATTGTCCCCCCTTGTACACAAGGCCTGCTCCAGCTGCCTTCTGACATACAGAAGTCCAGCAAAGGCTTGTAGTAAGAGAGCAGGAAAGATTGTGAGTGCTGCCTAGAATGTGTATTTGCACAAGGGCTCAAACCTCTAAAGGTGTTCCTCCACATTCACTTGGATGCCTCTCTGCTGCTCCAGAAATGTTATTGGACATACATAGACAGAGCTATCTGAAGAAAAGAAAAAAATCACTTGCAAAAATTAGCCTTTCTACATAAGGAGAGTGGTAGATGGAAGAGTTGTATGATGTGATCCTTTCCAACCCCCCCCATCTCTTTCTAATGTAATTTAGAGAATGAGCAACTAGTTCATGTGTGTTTCTAACAGAAGTTGAGAAAAGATAGAGAAATGGTTGAAATATTCTCTTCAGAGTTTTGTGTGCCAAGCAAACTCAAGGAACAGGGCAGAAAATTATGTCAGATGGTGGGAGGCCACTTAAATGAAGATCATTGAAGCTGAGGTTCAAAAATTTCAAGATTTAATGAATCTCCATGGGTAGGTTTACTTTATAATTGCAGATGATATTTAGAAGAACAGGACTAATTAGAATGGATTATAAATGTATTTAGGCTTAATTGAAAGTAAGATTTTCTCATGTTAAATTCAAGATGACTCTGTTTTAATATGTAGTTTTAGTTTAAGTAGATGTATAGAACTAAAATCTGATATCCATATGTCTTCTGTGCATTAGCCTTCTTTTATTTATTTTCTATTGAATGTTAAAATAAGTTTTAAACAATCAAATTACTTTTAGTCTTGAGGCAATTGAAATTAATTTAAAAATATTTTATTTCAGAACTGGTTTTAGTACAAATAATAAAGAAAATAAATAAAATGAGAAAATTCCCTGGAGACCATATAGCTTCTTGAATGGCTGTGTTCGTTAGCCTAATGTTTGTCATCCACTGCAGCTACAATATATACATAAGCTCTAAAGCTTTTAAATTATTACACATATAAATGTGAGTAATATTAATAGGTACATTCTATTATTAATTAAATTTCTAATTATTATTCATAAGTTTGGAGATTTTTCATTAGTATTATGGACTTTTGATTTACATAGTAATGTTGTTATGTCTCATCATTAGACAGCACATAAATACTGTTCATAACTGATGATAAGAATGGTTCACTACCTCCTCATTGCTGAATTTCAGGGTGATTAATAATATGCAGCTTTTACAATCTGGGAGTCTTGAACACAGCCAGTAACTTTATGGGTGCAACTAAGCTTTGTTTGCTAAGTTCCAAAAGGTTTGAAGAGCTGATCAAAATATTATTGCAGTGTTTATTGGAAAGCAAAGCTTGTTCTTGTGGACCTGTATCTTGTTTGTGTTTCCTCACTAGACCAAAAGGGGAACAGAGAGATTGGCTGGACATTTATTCAGAAGATAAACAAAATTTGTCTGATTAGTTTACTAGGCTATGGATACCATACTTCACCAATAAAAGATAACAGTCAGTAAAGAATGTCTAATTCTGTCATTTAACAGGTGGGATGTAAATGTATGGGAAGTAAAAAATTCTTAGTTGGAATTAGAGTAGTTTGGAAGTAGAGCAGTCTGTCACTAAAGTTTCCAAGAATAAACCAACATAGTCTGGCCGATTTAAGAATTCGCTTTTTAAGCACGTAGGACTCTTATGTACATGATTACCTGATCAAGCAGCCAACCATCTAATCATGGCTGTCCATGAAAAGGAGTGTACCTGCATATTACATAAGATATCAAAGAGCAAGTCTGGGTCAGCTGGCATTCCTTGTCCATGTATGTCACAGAATGTTATACAGACTTAAGCATAAAGGAAAACTGAAGTTCCTCAGGTGTAAGACACATAAATTGAAGTGCCTACATGGAAGTAACCATGCATGGAGTAGACATCTAAGACTGGATTATAACCACAAGAGGATTTGCCAATACACTCAAAGATTGTGTTCTGACAAGCAGCTCCACTCCTACTCGTTAATTAAACCTGCCTAGGCAGTCTAGGCACTGAGGTCACCTGGAAGAGACTGTCATGTGCTCATGCCAGTTAAGTGCCCTGTGTTTTAAACTACAAATTGTCTACTGTAATGGTACCTGTACTGTTTTAATAGCTAGACCATCCTGTGAATTGTTCAAGGTTAAGTCAAATTAATAGTAGGAAATGTTCTACGTGTTTGCTGTTGGAGACATTTGCTTCCCATTGCCAGAAGCATATCCAAATCTGGCTGAATTTATTGTGGTACAACTGAATTGCCCTATAGAGTCCTTCAGACTTTGCATGTTAGAGTTCCATCGCCTTTAACAGAGGTCTAGGAATTGAGATGACATGCAGGTGCCTACCCTAGAGGTTGAAAATTTTTGCTTGTTTGTGAGAATAAAAATTTAAAATTTAATTGAAGTTATTTATTAATGCTTTCCAGAAAGAATGTATTATACCATTAATGTTTCACTCATATACCTGTGGTTTTATCTCTTTCAGTAATTTTAACTTTGGTAAATTTGTCCTCCTTAGGAACTCGTACTGTGCCAAAGAACAATAAATTTGGGAAACTAATTAGAAAAAATATTGAGATAAATTAATGAAATGAGATAAAAGGTTATTGAGATAAAAAAATGTACATGTATAAATACACAGCACATCTATATTTTGAGGTAGGGGTCTAAATTTACCATAAGAACTATGGAAAAAAGCAGAGGAAAAAGAGAAGTTTTCATTCCTTCTTTTCAGCAAAAGAAAACTGAAATGAAGGTTAGTTAGGAATGGAAAGAAACTGAAAGAATCTTTACTTCAGGAACTGATAGAGTATGGCTAGATTGCTGGGTCTCTGTAGAACCCTATCACAGTTAATAGACCTCCAGGTAGCCAAAACAAGCTAACTGAAAATGATACATTTCTGGGTTATGGATAGAAAGAGGACTATTATATGTTATTTCAACGGATGTGATGACTGTGTGGTGGGAGAGAAGTAACATTGATTGAAAGAAACTATTCTGAAAAAATACAGACCAGACTCCCCCTGTCCCCCCCAAATTAATAGCTATTAATCAATAAAAGGCATCCAGAAAATTAAAAATTATGCAGCTGAGAAGATACAGATGTTTCCCATAGAAAAGGAAAAACAGCTGAGGCAGAAAAAACTAATAGGAAAATAATACTTGTTAGCAGTTTGAATTAATCCTATGGGATTTTTTCTATCCTTTTGAGAAAATTCAGTGAGAAAATGTTATGGGTTGTTATCCATCACTTCTTTCAATATTATTAGCAGCTTTCAAAGACCTTTGAAGAAAACTGCATGTAATGAAGTTAATAATACATATATTTTATCAGTAAAGGTTACATCTGTCTAGCATTTTAATTTTTCCACCTCTTACTTATGTGATGGTTAGAATTACAATGAAAAATCATTAGATCAGGTATGACTCATCCATTACAGCCTGGAGAAAAGTCAATATTGATACTCCCAATGATCTCATATGCACCTTTCATATATAATTTGTTGATGCTATTATGTATCTGTGATCCATGCTTCCCAGGGAGGAAAATCCTCTAAGGTTAAGTTCAATAATCTTCATAAGAAAAGATGATTGGACGACCTGAATATTCTTAATAAATTTTAGATTAACAGACAAGATGACATTTAAGCACAAGATGTGAGCAATGATTAAAAGGACATTATGAAGAAGAGAACATGCTGTGATTTCACGATTGTGTCATCTTTTCAACACTTTAGGCTTACATAATGATCCTTGAATACTTGCTTCAGCTACTCTGGGCAAAAGAATCCCAGTGACAAAAATTTCCTTACACCGAAGTTAATGGTTTAAATTCTTCACCTACTTTACTAATCTTGGACTAACATTTTTGCAAAATAGGAATAAAACTGAGTGTTGTACAGCAAGTTCTGCATATGGTGCTCTGCTCTGACATCCTCTCCTTGTTTGTGGGAACATAATACATATGACACAGGGAAGTTCAAAATCCTGAGGGAAGTGAGGAAGATAAGAAGAGTACAGACCCTGAACTTCACTAGAACAGACTTTGACTTGTTCAGAAATGGTAGAAAAGATCCTGTGAGATGCAGCTCTGAAGGGCAGAAAAGCTTAAGAATACTGTCAGGTCTTTGAAAACAAACCTCCTCCAAGCACAGGAATGCTGGATGTGTTCTGGAAAACAAGAAGACTTACCATTAATAAACAGGCATACACATGATTAACCAAACCAAACCAAACCAAACCAAACCAAACCAAAACAAAACCCAAACCACCCAAAACAAACAAAACAAATACAAGTAGAAGCAAGGATAGGGTATAATAGAGGAATACAGAAACATTGCTGGTCATGCAGGAAAAGTAAAAGCTTGAGTAGACTTGAAATTGTCCAGGGTGAAAAGAAGAGCTTTTGTGACTGCACTGACAGTAAATAAACCAGCAGTGAAAGAGTTGACTCACTGCTGAAGGAGGTGAGCGATGTAGTGACAGTGAATACCAGATGAGGATGAGGTACTCAATGCCTTCATTGATTTTCACCAGCAAGGTCTCCTGGGCCCCTCTGTTTGGAGGCAAGGTTGCAGAAGGAGAGAACCAACCAGCAGCATGTAAAAGTTGGAGTCAGGGATTTTTTTAAGAGAGTTTGATTCACACTAATTCATAGGATTAGGTGTGTTGCACACAAGTGTACTGGAAGAACAGCAGTAGGAGACAAATACTTTAACCATCTTCAAGCAGTCTGAGGAAAATTGAAATAAGAGGCTGAGTTTTTCAGCCTCACTTATGTTGCTGTGAAAATTACAGAGCAACTCTGCTTGGAAGCAATTTTGGCACACATGAAGAAACTGACTTGAAAAACTAACCTGGACTGACATATAGCAGGTTGAGTCTTACTTTGTGGGATAAAACTACTGGATCTAGAGAGAAAGGGGAATGTTGATTTTCCCTTAGTCACAGATAGGAAAAGTATTTTGACGTTAGTGAGGTTTTCAACATAGTCTTCTCTAACACCCTTTTCAACAGGTTTGGACATGCTAGCATAGATAAATTTATTACAAAATGAGTAGAAAATGTTCTGGATTGTGCGACTCAGGAGGTAGTAGTTAATAGTTTGCAATCTCCCTCACAGCAAGTTACAAGTGTAATTCATCAGAATTCTTTCCTAGGATGTGTTAGTCTTGTTTAACACCTTCACCAGCAACCTGGAGGAGGTAAAAAAGTGCACTCTTTTGTCGAGATAGAAGACCAAGGTTGAAAGACCAATCTGTGTTTTTCAAGGCAGGTCTGCTGTTCAGAGACATAGACAGACTGAAGGTAAGGTCTGACAGGAACCTTATTAAATTCATCAGTCTTCCACCAGGAATGGACCAAAGAGTACAGTGTGGGTAAATTACTCTTACTGACTAACTGGATAAGTATCTCTGAGGCAAGGACTTGGGAGTCCTGGTGGACTGCCTGTGATTAAATAGAGTCCCATGAAAGTCATACCAGTTGCTAAGACTGTGACTCCTGGCAGTGGAAAAGCAGCAGATTTCTCCACAGTTAAACTAAAATAAACATTTTTAATATTGCATTTATATAATATATATAATTAGAAATACTTAGAGAAAGCAAATACAAGAAGTGTTCTCATCTAGAAATGGACATTAAGCCCCCCTGAAATAATGAAAAAAAAAAAGGTTTTCATCCCTACTTCAAAATAAAATATAGATCTGCCTCTTTATAATTCCATTAAATGGTCATGTCTTTGCTTTGTGCTCACTAGAGATGTTCCTATTTCCCTGGGCTAAGGTCACCATTACAACAATTACAGATTTTCTGTTTGGTAAGATTAATAGACTGAACACATTGGTTTTATTCTCTGATTCATCCCCTTTTACTGGCCTCCTCTTATCCTTACATCATCCTTTATATTTACACTCATTTTTACTGAAAATATTAACTGCCTGCAGTCTTAGGTCAGTGATCTCATTTTTTATGAATGTTTCTGCACATTGCAAAGAAACCCAAACACCCAGAAGTTCACAATGCGAGCTGTTAGATGGCTCAGCATGGTCCAAGTCAGCATGGTCCAGGTGAAGGTATGGATGCCTTGCATCTCTAAGAAATAAAGGAAGCTTTATGTCTCAGTTCTCCAGGTCACTGGGTGTCAAAGTCTCTTGTCAGCCTGGTCTTCTGAGTAGGGCAGATTTTTACTGTCAGAGAGGATGAGGAACTGAAGATTTCATGCCCATATACCAAATATATTTGAAACCAAAGTTGCAGTAAGTACCCTTTCTTCTCTCTGGCTGCAGATTCTATAGCCCAGATTCACCTCCTCTATACACTTCTTAAATCTTTTATTCCAGAGGCACTACCCCTATCACTGATGATCTTAGCCTTGTCCTGCAGCAGATCCATGCTTGAGCTGGTTGGAATTAGTTCTGTTGGACATGGGGGAAGCTTCTCCAGCTCCTTACAGAAGCCCCCCTCTGTAGCTGCCCTGCTACAAAAGCTTGCTGTACAAACCCAAGGCAGAGGGATATCATGCACTCTGCTTCTCTGTAAGTGTATTTGCAGCTGAGACAAGTTTTGATAGAGACTGTTTGCCCTGAAGGGTTTAAAATAGAATTTGGCCATGTGAAGAGTAAAAGAGTGGAGGGGAGGAAGGAGAGAAAAGGAAAGCAAAGAGAGATCAATATCAATGTTCCCAGGAAGTGAACAGCTGATTCTGATCAGATTTCCAGGAGGAATATGCTTGCTTATAAAATGCAGTCATATTGAACAGGTTAGTTGTGCCTGATCTCATGATAGTCCAATCTACTGTATTATGAATAACAACTGCAGGATTACTTTACAGAAGCATAGCAAGGTGGATTGTTACCACATAAACCATGCTGTTATCCTCCAAACATGCATACTCACTGTGGAAACAGGACTTTGCTTTGGTTTTTTTGTCTTTACATGCTCAAAATTATACCCTGTAGTTAAGGAGAAACTGTTGCTTCAGACACAGTCAGTTTGTTTATGGTTGCAGGTTATTTGCTACAGTAATTTACTCTCATATAAAAGAGGATAAAAATAAGTTGATAGATTCACTGTTGAATAAATATGGAAAACATCAGGGGTAAGAACAATGGAATTCCATTCCTTGTATGAAAAAATACAAAGGGTTGGTTTTTCTTAAAGAAAATTTTTTCTTGGCACGACTTTTGCAAATTTTGGTATATAAGTTGCTGCTTATGGGTCTGCTGAGACCATGGTTCAGTAATATAGTAAATGGCAAATATTAATGTAGGTCTCTTAGGGTTCAGAAATGCTTCAGAGACATTCTGTTGCAGAGTGAGACAAGCTTGCCTTTCTTTTTCAGCTTTCTTCAAAAAATATTTGTGGGTTTGTGACAAGTGCATGTGATGTAAAGTATGTACAAAATGAGGGAGACAAAATACTCTGAGGACTCTAATACTCCACATCAGGTATTCTGACTAAGAAATGTGATTGTGTGCCTATGTCTGATATAGATCAGTTTAGTACTGCCTGATAATGTACCAGTGCAAAAGTCTGGTATTACTGACTGCGGAACAGCACAGCATCATGTATTGAGAAGTACATGGCTTCTCAGAGTCACCTGTGGAAAGCAATTCCAACAGAGATGAATATCCTGCCCCACAAAAATCCACAGCTGAATTAATTCAGAAGTTTCATAACTGAAATTATGTACAAGGATTACAGAACAACTACAGAAGAACCTTTAGCTGAAAAGGTGTGAAACTTGGTCTCACATGGCCCATGAAAAGAAGTTTTGAACATGATGAGAAAGCCAATACTCTGTGTTTTTAAGAATCCAGAAAAAAAAAAGGTTTGAGAGGTTAGGCAGTTTGCCTTACACTAATTTGCCAATGTCTTTTTCTTAACATAAGTACTTCAAGGTACAAGTATTACCCCATGAACATTTGTTTTTTGACATATTAAGGCTGTGAATGTCTTGCCAAGACATTGCAATGAATAGTCATGAGCAGTGCTCTACATCTAGCCTCAGACAGAAAGGGCATGTTAGGCATGTGGAATGAGTACTAAGAATCCTTGAAAGAGGAAACTGCCTTAATTTACAGTGGAAGCAAGTATAAGTACGATCCATGGTATGACATGTGCAGCTTTACTTATTCTGGCCAGTGCTAGAGGAAAAGGAAACACACATCATCTCTGTGTGAACCTGAAAGAGCTTGCACTGATCAGTTTGGCTTATTTTCTGCATTGACACTTACAGGTTCTACTCTTCCTTAGTCTGCCTGGATAAAATTTTCCCACTGATATCAATGGGAGCATCTGTGTAAGTGTTGGTGTACACATGTTTTGGTACACTGCTGAACACTCTGAGATAGATAAATGAATTTGTTCAAGTGGTGGGAGGGGAAGGATTAAAGGCATTTATATAGAACTGCACCAAGGAATGTTTTTCTAACAACTAACACCAAATCTTCACTAAAATGAAGATTTTCCTTTTAGTACAAAATGAAAAAATAGCAAGGAGGTAGCAAGTCATCTGAGTAAAGTGAGAATACTGGAAATTAGAGCTAGTTTTGCTCTATCTCTCATCTTTTTGCTTTTTAAAACTACTTTTTATCTCTCCTGAAAAGGTACACAGAGAGAAGGAAAAGGAAAAAAAAAAAAAGCCCCAAAGCTTTAATAAAGCATTACATTTGACAGAGCAGATGACTAGCAAAAAGAGGAGACATCTTTGGCAAAATGACATTAAGAGCTTTCAAAGATACTTGCTGTGTTCATGCTGGAGAAATCCTTTATGTGTGCAAAACCCTACAGCCATAGCCTTGGAGGTTTATTTCTCCATCACCTTTCTCCTTCCTGAGACCTTAGTTCTCAACATACCTGAACACCAGCAAAATGAGCTGGAAGGCTCTCAGCTATTTTTCATACAATCTAGTGATTAGACAGACAAATAAAGAATGTTTGTGACTTTTTTGTTATTCTTGTTCTGTATTTTCCTCCTTTATGTGGGTTGTATTTGGTTGGTTGGGTTTTACTTGTTCTGAAGAAAAAGCTGTTTTACACCTTCGGAGCACTGTTACCACCAGTGAGCATCGACTGTAATGGACTTCATGTATAATTCATGCAATCAAAACTTTGCAACTGTGCAAAATTGCGTACCCCACATCCTGTGCCTTCAAATTGGTGTCCACACACTGTCAGAAGTTACAGCAGTGGGGCTCACTCAGTGGCCGTAAGCTGAAACACTAATGAAGCTGCCTGAAGAGCACCATAGAGAGCCATTTAATCAGCCTCTGTTTTTAATTTTGGTTGGCTGACAGGTGGCCAAAAGTACTGAAACACTGCAAGGAAAAAAGAAAACGTGATTCAGTTATCACTAAACAGAATAGAAAACACATAAAGAGATTTTTATCAAGGCTTTAGTTTTGATGGCGAAAATTAAAGGTTACTTTGAAAACACCCAAGCATTTGTGGTATTAAATATTGAAAATACATTATCCAGCTTAATAATTATGGAATTAGATATGAATTACTGAAGTAAATTCCTTCAAGGCATTGGTACAAGGGAGGTGTGTTATCTCAAATTTACATACGCCTTAGATTTTTTAAAAATAAGATTTAAAAATAGTATCAACTTCTCAGTTCCCCAGATTATACTTGTGCTCCTTTTCTTTCATCCTTTCCCCACATACATTGATTTGATCTAATCAATGTTTCCCTGAATTTAGGCAGGACTGACTGTGCTGCCCCAAGAGACAAGAATAGAAAGAGAGATTTGTTTAATTTGTTGAATTTAAATCCATTCCATTTTATTTAATACACCAACTGAAAACCCTGCTGCTGAAGTAATTGAATGCTAATTCTTGCCACTGAACCCAGCGACTGTGGTACCTCAACCATGAGTTGAACTCAAACACAGTAAAAATCTGTAGAGAATGATTTTATTGTTCTGTTCACAGCCAGTAATGGATAGCTTACCTCCATAAGCATAACTAAGCATAACTTTGGCTTCTTTAATATTCTTTACCACCTGATGACAAATATGTAGGCTATCCACACACATCTGTAATCTCTGCTTCTTCCTTACGAAAGTCCTGATACTGATATTACCCAGAAGTATGAGTTTCTGTAAAAACATAACCAATTTTATCATTCTGAGGTGTGTCAGCATTCAGTGCTGCTGAGTGGCCACTGGATTAAAGACTTAGATAAAGGATGAATTCTCTCTCTATCATGTCCTCCGCTATTTTCTCAAACATGTAAAATCTCCAGTTTTTTAATCTTAGAGCTTGCACTGGGTTATTCATTCTAATGTTGCTGCATCTGATTCAAGGAGGCTATAAAACATAGATTCACCTTTATTTCAAGTGTGTTTCAGCTCGTGAACATGCCTAACAACCTTCTATATACTATGAACAAAAAATGAGGTCAATCCTGGCAATGCTTAGGTGCATAGATCAGCTGAGCAAAAGCACACTGAACCAAGATACATTGGGATGGGAATAAACATAAATAACTCAAGAATAATGCTTTAACTTCTTCTAGTAACAATTGGCACAATAAGAAAACATATAATGTACAAGACAAACCTCTCAACATTTATAAATATCATTGTTCACCTGTTCATAAAGAAATCAGTATGCCTCTTCTACTGACCTTGCTTTCAAACACAGTGGCCCAGAGTCTTGAAAATTTTGAGCGCTACATAAATTGCTCTTCCACATTTTTAGTAGACTGCCTCATTAATTACATAAGACAGCAAACAACAGTTTTGTGTGAGCTGATAATTAGATGGTGTTCATCTTGGTGCATGTGCTTCATGGAAGAATTTCTGTCAGACACTGCCCACTTTTCTCCTTTCTCCCAGCTTATTAAGTCCTGACTGTATATGAAATAGGTTAAAGAAAATTCTGGTAATTGCAATTTCAGTCAGAATGCAGCAAATATACAAAAATTCCATGGTAGAAATAACTTTTAATTTTCACCCATTTTCTTTGACATTTCCGTCTTCAACTTTGCCTTGTCAATTAAAGTTACTGTTAGACAAAGGCTCTGTTTAGAGTGATAGAACTAGGAGAATTTCCAGGAAATATCAGCACCAGAACCAGAAGTATGCCGACAACCTTGCACCTTGACGCTGTGTGATGAGTATCTAAGGGAAGAAGGAGCTGCAAAGAACCATGTGTTTCTTCCCCATGCAGTTTTGTTTCAGGTTGTCACTTGGCTGAAATGAGATTGGAGACAAGATGAAAAAGCTTGAAGACATCTAGAACAGGATAGGAAATGCAACATGTTGTTCAGAAATGTTTTATAAGAACAGTCTTGATTTCATAAATTGAATCTGTAAAAATTTTGTGTGAAGGAATGGTGGAAAATGGCTACCTGAAAGCTACCAAACTGAAGAAAACAGTCTGACTGCAAACTGTTGAAATCTTATATCTTCTCTACCAAGGAATCTACAAAATTACTGCCTGTGTAACAATACAACAAACAAACAAACCTCAAGACCAATCAAAACCAGCCCCACCTAGACCCCAATACTCTGCATATTATGAGCTAGCCTGTAGATCTTGTGTTCCCAGGGTCTGAATATCCAAGAGTAGCAGCATATGGCAGCAGTAGCCATATGTACCATCTGTGTCTTTTGTAACTTGGCCAGAGAGGTGGAAGCACTACAAGGGCGTCATGATAAGACTCTAAAGGCCATAAAAACTGTGAGTTGTGGAGGCTGCACCAGCCCTGTCTAAGCCTTGTTCAGGATGCAGAGGGCAGCCTAAGATGAACACCCTGTAACGATTCTGTAAATCATTTGGTTTAATTATAAAGCCCTGGCAGCTGTAAGCAGAATTGTGATTGCCAAACAACACTACTGAGAAGGAGAACCTGGTCTAGATTCTGTAGGACTTCTTAGTATTTTTGTGATGTGTGTATTTGTAATTTTTTCCATACTAATTTAAAAAGCGGGTATTTGAAGAAGTTAAGAAATCCTTACCCCTACCCTTCTGGTCGTTAATTTTATGACATATGGGCAGTTTTAGAACTCATCTAAACTTCTTTAGGGAAAATACTAGAGAATTACAGTGAGTAATATATAGAGAATTACAGTGGTTTGAATTAAGTTTTACTTTCATTCATCATTTCCATCTTGGCAGTGTAAGAGTTGTACACAAACATATTTTCCTGAGTGTTTATCACCAACAAGCAGACCGTCCTGCAATTCTGAATAAATCAAAAGGGACTTGTCATGCCTGTAAAGCTAAATATGTTTGCCTTTCTTGGTTCTGTAACACAATTAATTTCTATTTCAGATATTACATTATTGAAATGCATTTTCTCTGTAACTCCATTCAGAACCCATTTCTGACCTCAGTTAAAATGAGCTTGTGTGTTTTACATGCATTTACATTTTTACTTCAATTTGCAATCCTCTGACTGCTGGACACAGCTCTGTTGGTACTGCAGGGAGAACGTTCTCTTTCAGTGATTTTTCTAACCTACAACTTACTGCATTGCTGATATTTAATTTCTTGCTCTATAAATTGCCTTTTGTCTACTCAATATATAAAAAGGCATAAAATTAAACTAAACCCTGACTCAAAAACCTATGTCATACTTGCATATGCATGCACAGTCATTGATTTTACAAGACACACACAGCGCCTGCAGATCTGAAAGCAGACCTGGCTACTGTAGTTCTTAGGAACAATTTGCCCTTTCCAAGACTGTGCTTTTGCTTGCTTTTTATGTGTAAACTGGGAAAGTATTTTCTATCACACCATAAGAATTAAGTTTGCAGAAGTAAAAAATACATTCCTGAACCCCTACAGGTCTCTTTTATGTCACTTCCTGTTTTACAGAAATGAGGGTTTTTTACCTTAATTTTTTATTGCTAGAATATACTAAACTTTAATGGACCCAAACAAGAATTTAATTGCAAAAAATTAGAGTTACTGTCACAATTTTATGAACTGCTGAAGAAAAGAATGCGAAAAAAGTCCATGGGGTAAAGCACAGCAGGATTAGAGGGGGAGAAATTTTCTAAGATGCTTTATAGAAAAATGTTCTGAAAATCATGGTTATAGATACACACTGAGTTCTCAAATTATATCCAGTGGGATATTTTCAGCATGACTGCAGCACAAATTCCTACATAAATGCTGCTATTGCAACTGAAGCAAACGATAAGAATTTTCTCTTCCTCCAGGTTAGACTATCATATTCTGTATGTTCTTTTAAACCCAAAAATAGAAATTCAACTGGAGATATCTATTTGTAGAAAAACAAAGCACTTAAATATTTAGTTGAAAATGTTAGCGAAGAAGATGAAGATCTGCAAAGGTGTACATACCTGTGTAAAAGTTTCACAGAGAAATTTATTTGGATTTCATTAAAATCTCTGGAGCTTTGCAATTATCTTTAGTGTATATAATAGATGAAGTTCTCATTTCATAAAAGGCATTATATACATTTACTAAACAGTGTGAAATGCCTTTGCAAGATTGAGGGTTCTATGGTCCCTTGATGAGTCCTCATTCTATAAATCAATAGATATAATTTCTCCCATTGTCTGTCATTCCTAGGAACAGCCTTTCTGAGAAGAAAAAGCTGTTTATTTGTTGTGTTGCAGATTTCTAGGTTTTTTATTCCATTCACTGTAAGGATTACTTATAGGGGGAGAAAGAACAAGAGCTAAATTTACATGAAAGTGCAAATTGTATTACTATCCTTCTTCATCCGATACTTTCAACATTCAAAGGATTTCTAGCAAAGTAACTCTCCAGTAGTTAGAAAACAGACCACTTAATGTGGATACCACAAAAGAAATCGAGCAATACAACTTCACTGGAAGCCTTAGTGAATATCTGAGTATTTTACCCATTTGTCTTGAAATAAGTGACCCTTTACAGATCATAAAGCATATGTACTTATAATGCCTTATAAATTCGTGTTGGATGAAATGTTTTCAAATGCAATTGTAACTCCAAAACAGACACAACCATAAGTTGTTATTTCTTCAAGAAATATAATGAAAAACTGAGGAATTTTGGTGTCCTTGTGTATCAGGTCCTCCTGTGACACCTGTGTATGTTATAAAATTTTCTAAAAGACTACTTTTCACTGGCATAGACAGATAGAGATGCATGGATAGATGTTTAGCTGATGAATTACTTGATTACTTTTAAAAGTGGCTTCAGAATGGCTGGCCCACCAGTTCTAAATGTACTGGACAGTAGTGTCAACAGATTAAAACAATTCAAGTTCACCCAGAGACAGATCAGAGTCAACCTGTGCAGAATCAACAAGTAAAACAACTGGAAAGGTGAAAGTTAATGCATCCATTACATTCTTGGGCCTGTAGTCCTTGCTTGAAAGCCACTTTGACCTCATATGCTACTATAGACCAAGAGCAATATTTCATGATTATTTGGAGTAAAGTCATTCAAGGAAAACACAGAGTTTGTGAAATATGGTACTTGTCACCAGATGATGTTTTTCCCCTAGTGGCTGGGAGTGATCCCATCACATTTCCATCATTTTAAGATAGTTCTGTTGAATTACAACATTCCTGGAACAACCTGTGGAGCACCTGTTACTTCAGAAGAGCTCATTTTATCAGGTGCAGTTTCCTTTGAGTACTTCTAAAGCTCTTTCAGCTGTGCACTGCAACAGGAACCCCAACATTTTTGCTGTGAAAGACAAATTTTGCAATTTCATTCACTCATTTACAATTTAATTTTTAATCACTGAAATACTTGACTGTCTAAGAGGTTTTTCTAATGTCGTTTCCTTAAATGAAAAGGAAAAGCAAGATACTGACTACCTGTACACCATTGCATTTTAAAATTACTCTATGCAAGATTACCATTATAGACTGCTATTTATCTAGTCTCTAAGTGTCTTAGAGTTCAATTGGAAATCACATTATTCTCTTTATGCATGTAAACAACTTATAGTATTGCTGTTTCAAATCTTTGCAATGTTTTAATCAGACATTTTCTTTCCAAAGCATGCCATTTTAATACAGTGTTTGGGTGACTCAAGCTGAAAGCAATAAGTATACGACAGGATATGAAGCATTTTTATTCCTTCTTTATAAACTCTATCAACTATTCGGGGATATGGCGAGCTATTCTTGTTCTGTAAATCATTGCTCTGATGACAAGGGCCAGTGTGATTAACAAACTCATTTTTCATCTGTTGGATTACCCAAACACAGCAGAGCTTTTATGCTCTCAAATATGCATATTTTAAAAATTACATTCTATGAAAAAATTAGTGTTTAACATAGTTTATGGAGAAAAATACTGATTAGCATCTGAACACTTGCATTTGAAACAAAGATTCTTTCATAAAGTAATATTTTCATGCAAAAAATGTTTCTTGGACTAATTATATTTATTATGTGTGTCATGCTATAATACAGTAAACATCAATAATTTTGATTACTAATGGGAAATCATACCATAAGCCTCCTTCATCATTTCTGGATGAGCTCTCTGTGTCTTGAGAAATCAGCAAGTCTGTAAATGATATTACAGTGCAGTGGGAACACAGGTAATTTCATAATAACCTGTTTAACTTAGGTAAGAGTACATAATAGATACCAATTAGAAATCCATCTGTATTTGCTTCTAAGGAGTAAGAACAAGGTACTTTGCTACTACAATCAAATGAAGAAAGAAAATTCATATTATAAAAACAGAAGTAGAAAAGACTATTAGAAGAACTCAGTGATGTTTATGAATAGGAAACAATGCTCTTTGTACAGCTTTCACACCAAAAAAGTACGTACAGGTCCTACTAGAATTTTCATCTTAACATTAAGCATGGCAAAAAGCTGTAAAAAGATAGAGCTGTAGAAAACTCATAGTAAGCCATATTCAACTTAATAACAGGTAGTGAGTGATTATTCTTTTAAGAATGAGTCCAAGAAAATATCTGACCTTGATTATTTTACTAATGTAACACACAGAAAATGACATCTCCCTTGTTACCAATTTAAATGAAAATATTTTTTAAAATTATACCATATACCTGTTAATACATACACACATAAGGGTATTGATACACATGTTCATCACTTTTTTATGACTTAGCAAAATTATCTTGAATGTGCAAAACCAAAAATATGCTGTGACTGACATTACCTCTGCATTCAGTTTCTGTTTGCTGTTAGAAATAACATCACGTTTTGCTCACTGTCTGAATGATATATAAAGAATAGCATGATAGCAATGCATAAATAAAACTCTTTAAATAATCACTAACAATTCAGGTTTTATTTTGTGGTGATCAAATTTCAAAAATTTACTGTTAATATTTTCTCTGTATTCTTTATTGTCTATTTCTGTGTAGAATATGAGGAGTATATTCAGTTCCTACTAAAGTTAGTAAAAAATCCTATGGCTCCAGTAGAGTGTGATATAAAGGACAAGAGATGAAAGATTGTATGTGTAAAACATCATCACCAAGGTGGTGAAAGAAGAATATAGGCATTTGAAAGAAGGGTCTTTAATTCCTGAAAGGCCAGTTTAATAGTACAAAATAGAATAAGATGGTGGCAAGTACACCTGAACTTGAAAAAAAAGATAAAGGTGTTTTATTGGTGCCTTTATAGCTTTTAAGGTAGCTTGGGTGTTATTATAAGGTGTAAAACAAGGAAGAAATATTAAAAGAATACTTTGTTTGGTCCTGCAAGGGCTGTATATGGGCTGAAGCTTCTTTGAGGGCATGTCCAGCTGCTCTGGCATGGAGGCCTCCAGGGGCTGCAGGTGGATATCTGCAGCACTGTGATCCTCAGTGGGCTGCAGCACAGCAACCCCTTCACCATGGTCTTCAACATGGGCTGCAGGGGAATCTCTGCTCTGGCACCTGGGTCACCCCCTCTGTCTCCTTCTTCATTGGCCTTGGTATCTACAAGGCTTTTTCTATCAATTTTTTATCACTCCTCTCTCTAATGGCCGCTACCCAGCAATTTACACTTTTTATTAACTATGTTATATCAGAGAGGCCTCCAGGATCACTGATCTTTAGAGCTGGGTGGAACTGGCTGTGGGGGCCATGGGAAAGTGCTCAGCCTCTTCTCACAGCAGCCACCTCTGCAGTCCTTCTGTACCAAAAGCTTGGCTCACCAGTCAGTCATCACAGTGCAATATGCTGTGACATCTACCCCTGTCAGGGGTTTAGATCGAGACTCTAACTTTATCCTACTTACCATTATGTTCTGAAGCTTTAACTATGCGACTTAGAAAGGTGTAAAATTCCTGTTACTGCATATATAGACAAGCTTAGAGTCACTGGGCGGGTTAGAGGTGGTCGTTACATCCAGAGAAGAGAGAGATTTTTTAGTCTTGCAAAGTATTTTATTTTTGTCCTATATAAAACTCCTTAATAAAGGCTCAAGTTTCAGCCTCTCACCCAAAAAACCAGAAAAAGTTATTGCAGATTCTATACCACATGCTATCATGCTCTTTAACTTCATTAAACCTTTTGTTTGCATAGTCTTTAGGATGTAAATCTCTTGAAAATAAAGCATTTTATATTATTTATCTATTTATCTTAAATTGCATTAGTATGTGCTGTGTATGGTGAACTCGCTTCCAGTTTTGCACAATACATTAGAAAACCAAAAGCTTACAAAAATGTTATTGGTCCCTGATTCTAATGAAAAATCAAGCTAGGCAGCTGGAATTATAATATATTGTTTCCCTGCCTACGCTAGCTGTAGCTTTCAAGGCTGGAGTCTGTGTGGTAGAGCCAGGACCAATATTAAAATACAAGGTCCAGATTTTTCCTTTCTATTATCACACAAGCTTAGAATCTCTAGGTGCAAAGTTCAGCTAATTCAATTGTTGTCCAATAATATTGAATGCTCATATTACCAACCTGTATTTCTTTTTGATAGTCAACCTCCAGATGACATATTCATCTCACAGCAGAACTACAATCCAAATAATTTAGTTTTACCTCATTTTACCCCAGTGTAAATATATTCAGATTTTTTTTGTCTCTACATGTGTTCTTGTAAGCCAAGAGTGGCTGGTTAAAGCTAATTGAAATTCTGTTTGATCATTGTCACATAAAAATTGTAATAGGCTTCCAAAATTGTTGTATTTCTGTTTTGTGTGATTTTTATAGGTTTCATCTGCAACCACAGAGTTGCTAAGGCCCACCCTTTCCCATTTATTACTAAAGAATGAAGCACAGAACTGGTGGGCACGCTACTATGTGAAGAAGTGACAGTACTTAAAAGCATTAAAACCTCCGCCCATGCATTCTTTACAACTTCACTGTTTAAATTCATTTTCAGGAGGAAGAAAACTGCTTTAGATTAAAAGAAATTCTCATTGGTTCTTTACCTTGAACACAAAGCCATTCCAAAGCAATTAGCAAAATATAAAATGTATTAACAGAAGAAAATTCAATGGCTCTGAAATGCTGCACATAAGTTAGCTCCCTCCTAAACTCTCCCTCTGTTTGATTCTCAAAGTGTGTAATGTGAGAAAAATGAAGTCATTAAACTTTTAAGAATTTGACTTGCTTAAAATATGTGATTTTAATTAGCAAATTAATTTAGAAGTTTTTTAAGTGTAGTATCTACTGGGAGGAGCAAGTGGGTAATTAAACAAAAGTATTAGTATGATTTAAAATGTACTTTTCCACTAATTTTTCATGCTAACTAATGTCTTCATGTAGCAATTCACTTCACTTCAGATAAAGTACTATCTACATTGCTACTCTATCCCCATTGGTTTAATGCACACCCTGAAGCTGAACGATGGATTAAAGAAGAGATTAAAAAAAACAAAAAAAAAAACCAAGAATAAGAGTCAACTCTTTATTAAGAAATGTAAGTGCATGCATATAGCTATAGGTTTCTATAGAACAAGAGAAATCTTGAAATTGGCATTTCCTCTGCAGAGTTAAACGTTTTTGTTTGAGACATTTGGAGATGCAGGTGGCAGATAGGGGCAGGCACTACTGGATTTCTGCAACCTTCTGGGGACTCATCATTTCAAACAGCATTAAACATCAGAGAACCTTGACTTACACCCATAGTCAATGAAGTCAGTGGAATTTAACTAACCAGCTGCATCATGGAATGTCTCAAGTTGGAAGGAACATGTGAGTAAGGATCAATACTATTGTTAAAACAAGTATCTAAGCTTTTCTATGCCTTAGACACCACAGGGACATCTTAGTTTCCAGCTTCCCCTCCCAAAATGTGCAGATTTTCTGCAGGATCTGTGCTATGACTGACAACCCTGAATAGCAGTAATAGAAATTTTAAGCAACTTACACAGTAATAGAAACCAGTGCTTATGTAACTGAAATCTGGCTCAGGTATCTTCATTGTTATTAGATGAACAAGCTCCATGGACAGCTCTGACTAGATCTCTGTAGGTCGTACAAGGACCCTAAACACTCAGTGCTTGTTTCCACTTCCATTTAGACACTTAAATTTTGGGGATAATTATGAACTGAATTCAGGTCCTTCATTGAGATCCATGCCATTATGCATTTCTTGTCCAAACTGAAAAGAAAATTCAATGTTTTACTGTATGTCCTCTCTTCTATAATTTGATATATTTTTAAGCCACCATTCAGGATCTAATCAGAGATTTCTATAGCTTCTTCATTGGAATTATTTTTATTTTGAAGAAATAATAGTTTCCACATTTTATCATTTTATGTATTCTTGAACTTTAAAAAGTTGAAAAAATAAAGAAAACAGACCAATTCAAAAAACTCTTAACTGGAATTCAGTTTGCTGTAGGAAAATTCCTGCAGTAAAATACTGTCTGCACTAATTCTTCACAAAATATTTTAGGCAGTTTCTCCAGTGTATGTGCTCATTATAAGCCCAATGAGCAAAAAGTGGGAACGAATATTGTTTGAATTTCACTTTTCTATTTCTCACTAGTGAGATCTTCAACAAGGTGGGACAAATTAAGGATTCATGATCCATATCTGTAAAAAAGCAGCTCTCCTTCATAAGCAGTCATGATCCATTTTTGACTGACATGTGTGAGCATCTAACTTATTTGTTACAAAACTGATAATGCTAAAGATCAAGGCTCAACTACATAGGACCGCAATGGAGAAAATGATTTTGATATCTAAAATCTGTTCTGTTCATCTGCACTGCTCAGTTTAGGTGTTATGACTTTTCTCACTTCTGATGGTGTAAGAAGTGAATTCTTGGCAGCCACAGACCGCTGAAATATGCTTCACTCATGCAAGTCACCATGGCTAGATTAAGCATGTTGAAAGCTATTCAAATATGACTTTCAGTGAAATGTAAAAAGAGAAAGGGAGAAAACTCTCTGTGGTTTCTTATACCAAGAAGGTAATCAGTGGCATAAAGAAAAAACCTAATGACCACCATAAAAATTCTATGAAGAAAACCACAAACAAATGAACAAAAAACCCCACTGTAAAATGACTTACTGAAATTTATAGATGGAAAAAGACTTTAAAATCCTCAATATTCACCGTTAACTTCCAAGGAAGTTGCTGTTTTTTCTATCAGAGGCTTGGAGATCAAGAGTTTGCCAAAAAAGGCTTGGTGCTACGGGGAACATGAGCCACTCCTGCAGCTGGGCCCTCGGAGTCTGTTGTTGGTAGAGTGCACTCAGCTACACCAGCCTGCTGGGCTGCATGAGGAACACCATGTCCAGAAGAGCTGAATTTCCCACACCATGAGTTGGATGAGGAGAAATTGAAGAGATTTCCAACAAGGGCTGTCAAGGCACTGTTTATGGTCTCAACCATACCTGGGAGGGTGCTGCAGCACTGGAACTGATTGCCTCTCTTTTCTTGAAAGCTTTTTGGTCTGGGCTACAAAAACAGAAGCCAGACAGTTGTTGGTGATAGTCTTGCTTTAAGTGAGAGCCAGGACTAAACAATATTAGGGCATTCCTTCCAAATAGGATTTCTGTGCTTGCGTGAAAACATCAGCTTATTTTTTCCTATTCTAGTTCCAGATATTTAAATGTTATGCTTTAATATTTTAGTATTTGTTTTCAAAAAATGTATTTGAATATGCTAAAATATGAAATAACTACTATTACATTAATCTATTTTAGGCAAATGTTGAATCTACAGTCTACAGAATAAAAATAGCCCTCTTGAGAATATTATTTACATTTGCCAAAACTAAAATATGTTGGCATCTTTGAATAAAAATATTTTAGTTTCTAAATCTAAGACAACATGTGTTTTTTGCTTTTGCTTGCCATGAAACTGAGTCTAGAATAATTACATAAACAATGAAACCTGATTTTTAAAAAAGGACTGGAATGAAAAGCTTGAGTTCCAGCTCCAAACACAGATATTTTGTAAGTGACAACTGACACAAAACAGTCTGGCAACTGGAAGGATTTTGATTTACAACAAACTAGTGCAAGCACAATTTTTTTTTTTTCAAGACATTGAAGACCCAAAATTTAATCCAAAAACCTCAGTTATGCAGATATTGCACCTTTAATTTAAAAAAAAACCAAACCCAAACACAAACCAAACAAACCAAAACCCCATCAAATTTCTGACTCTCTGTGGACTACATTTAAATTGTACAATGACAAATTTTCCCCCAATTTAAGAAATATCTATTTTTACTGTTAAAAACTTTACTGAGTTAACAAAGAAGGCTTTAAAGAAGCTAAAGTTAAAACTAATGCCATGCTTCTTTATTAAAGAAGAGATCTGAGAATGTATCATAGAACCTTAGAACAGATCAGATTGAAAGGGACTTTGAAAGATCATCTTGTCCAACCATTCATGGGAAATGGAGCCTTGATGACATTAGAAATATTTTTAGTAAAAACTCAAAAAGAGGGTTATATTGGAAATTAGGAAAATATAAATAATCATACTGGAAAATGCAACAGCACTGCCATGATTTTATATGATCTTTTGCTTTTCTGTCCCACTATTCTGCTACTTGGAGAGTGTCTTCTGAGCACAAAAAAAATTTTCAGAAGTCAGTTATTAAGTCATCAGTAAAGCACTTCACGAACTTCACCTAGCAGGAGAAATGTGTCAGAAATTACATACTGATTTGATTTGTACAGTTTCCCAGTTGCACACTGCCCTAACACCTGCAAATTCTTATCTGTGACAAACCAACCGAGTCTTGAAAATAATTATTTTAAAACTAATTTTCTGTTATTGTGCATAAGAAAGACAAGTAAATAGAAAGACAAGCAAATATTCACCTAAATATCTCCTTGGACCTTGGATGGAACCTTACACAAAGTATTCTTGATTGCCAAGAACACAGTGTAGTGGACTATTAGTAGCAGCTGCACCTGGTACTGCAACTCAGCAGGAAAAGGAGCTTCAGTATAAAAATATCTTTCCTATACTGTGTGTAAAACTATATGTATATGTGTATATGTGTGTTTGCATTTGTGTCTATTTGGAAATAAGCTGAATGAGTTAAAATATATTTTTTTGAATGATTAAGTTTCAATTCTTCTTTAATTCTACATAAGCTACACATAAAATCCTGTTTTTATATACGTTAAATACTATAATGAAATCCATCTTGTGGAAGGCCAAAAGAACTGATTTGGTTTAGAGCACTAGACAGGTAATAGCAGGCTGAGAATCAGGGTTGTTCAGCCTGAAATTATATGATTAAGTTTTGAGCCTCAAGCTCAGAAGTAAGGAGCAATTGAAAAGGAGGCAAAAGCCATAAGCTGCAATGAGAGACATATCAATGTAAGGAGGAAAAAGCCCCAGACTAACACTCATCACATATGGGAAATTAAACACTGGAAAATGTACCAAGAAAGATCTAGAATCTCCACCCTTGGAAGAATCCAAAACTGAGTTGAAAAAGGCCTGAAAAAGCCCATCTAATCTGGCTGTGCTTTGAGCAGCAGCTTGCACCAGAGACCTCCAGTGTGTTAAATGCCTATTTCAACACACATTACTCTATGTTCCAATGATTCCATGTGTATATAATTACTAGTATCTCAGCAGCTCACCTTCTTTTTCATGTTTCCTTCTCTTTTATTTTATCTTTATTTTTAGCTTAGATTTTGATCTGGGGAGAGGTATCTATACAACATTTACCATGTTGTAACAGCTAATTAAAAAAAAGGATATTTCATAAAACAGTTCACTTTTTTAATATCCACCCTGCCAAAGTTGTCAAAATAAATAAACACTCATGGCCTGTATAAATCAATGAAATAAGGCCTCAATTAGAGCTGACTGACAGGCTGTTCGAATCTATATAAATTAAAATAACAAGGCTAAGTTTGGCTGCAGCGGTGTTCAGCACCTCTCACTTTCTGCTGACATCCAAAGATGAAGGCTTCTCCACTGTGCTAAGCTACTATATGTTTTAACAGCTTGGGCAAATATTTGTCACAGGATTATCATATTGCAGATGGTCTGTTGATTCTCAACAAGACATTCTTCCTTGTTTGCCTCTGCTCACTTTTTTTCACATGAATGTGAGGTTCAGCTTTTATTAGCAGTTTTTTGGTCACCATTGCAAAAAGGCATCACTTCCATTGTTTAATGATATAATTTCTCTTGCATTACTTTTATTTAAGATCTCTAAGACTTGCCAATGTGTCACAACTACAAATAACTAATTTTAAATTTCTGAAAAATACAAACATTTAAGAAAAGATTAAAAAAAAAGGATCACATAGCCCAGGAATTTGTTTGTGTTTTGATAAATTATTATGTTATATGACTTCTGGAGGATATGGCATAGATTTAAAGTGCAGGGACTTAGCTAAATGATTTTCAACTAAAAACAAAGCAACAGCTTTAGTTATCATTTAGTGTTTTCCTGACGTTAACCAGTCCAAATATTTTAGTAATGTTGTACAATTAGGGGTATCACCTTTTGTTTTCTTTTGCAACAACTCACAGTCATTAGCAAAATACCAGTCAGTGTCTTCTTAATGCAAGATTATTGCTTGAATTAGTTTCTGGAAAGTAATTATGTGCTTAACACTTGGAAGAAACCCTCATCATTCTGGAAATTGCAGTGATAAAATACTTCATATAAAATCAGGTTTCATAATCTGCTGTCACTTGCATACCACCTCCCTCTTTTCATGTCTGCAGTGTAAGGTTTGGCAGACAGATTGGAGATACTGCATGGTGACCTGACTCAGTGTTTAATGGAATAGAGGGACATTCCTGTTGCAAAGCCCAAAGAGGGAATTCAGCTGGGGATAAACTGTGTCTTTGCATGTAACAGTTTGATGCTGCTCAATCTCACCATTTCTTCAATTAAAGAATGATTTTGTTAGGAGTTTGCCAGTGGCATTGAGGCAGCTGTCAAACATCTGTTACCTCTGGGTGCTTCCAGATATTGTATCTTCCAGCCCACGGGATCTAGAAAATGGTGTGATTTGATATCACATCTCAAAATACAGGCTCTGGAAGGCGCTAGTTCTGAGACTACATCAAAACGTCAGTAAATTAGTTTTTTCTGTTATATGTGCAGAATAAGTGCCTTAAGTACTAAAAGATGTACTGATGAAAAATAGGGCCAGCACCCGTGTGGCTGTGGGTAACAAATTACTAAAACTTCCTCTCTGTGTTGTTGTGGTAACTCGATCAAGATAAAATCCATCAAACTAGTCAAAATTGAAACACACAAAGAAGAACATAAGTATTGTTGTGTTTTAGCTTTCTGCACATATTACCAAGAATTTTATTGTTATTAATCATTTTAATCTGGTTCTTCAATAACTGGCTATTGCCTTTTTGAATTTACAGATTTAATCTCCTAAGGAAAATGACTCCTGCAGGAATTTTAAACCTGAGAAACAATACCTATATCCTTTTCTACAGTGATCTCAGAAACCTTTGAGTAAAAGTCTGATTTCCTCTGTGTACCTTCTCTCTACCATTATAATAAGTCTTGCAAGAGTTGGAAGTTTACTTATTTGTTGCTAAATCCCTTATAAGGTCTTTATTGATAGGTCTGACTGACATAATAATTTATATATCCAGAATCTAATTTCATTGGGTAACTACTCAGGCTGCCATGGAAATAGATGTTTGCCCTTTTTTATCTCCCCAACTCTGCAAAGACTGACGAGGCTTTCTCTTGCCAATTCAAATGCAAATGAGATAAATATGTGCACATAATCCCAGGGTCATTGTTCTGCAAACACAACCTTTGTTATTTGATGATTGTCACACTATGACTATTAGACCCTACAGTCAAGTACCTGACCTCTGAACACCTCATGGAAACCTCATTCTTCAGAGCAACTGAGTCATACTTCAACATAAAAGCAATATTCCTCCTTATCACAGAGCCTTTATCTTGCCTCCTGATACATGTGAATAAAATTACTTTTATAATAAACCTGCTTCTTTACAATATATCATTTTTTGTATCAGTGACAAAAATATTTCAGTTCTGCTACTCTTACTGACCAATGTCTTTCACTGGCACAGGCCATTTACACAATGTCCTCAGCATTATCCTTTTGACAGCAATATCCTACTAGTGAATACTGAGGATCCTCCTAACTATACAATCCTCTGACCCGTAAACATGAGCTTTAATTTTTAAAGTTAAGGGATTGAGTGGTACTAACAAAATTTCAGCAGAGAGCATAGTGGAGGCCATGCCTTTTCAGGGGTAGGCTTTGCATTTTTGCACTGGTGGTTGGCAGAAGTGCCACAGTGCTTGTGTTTTTTAAAAGGAAATATAGGAGGCTAAGAACTGGGAAGCCACTAATTCAGCTGTCACATAAGGTAAGAAAACAAATAAATGCCAGGCTGTGTTTTAGCTACGGCATTATGTATTTATGCAGAGGTCATTACAGTGAGTCATGTCCTGTCTGAAGAGAGGTTTTCAACTTCTTACAGCAAGATAAAGCAGGTTGTTAAACACTGTAGCTCAGGCAGGGTAGTGGGGAGAGATAATTCTTCCTCCCATTCTAAATATCAAAGTTAGGAAGTATGACCAGCTGCTGCATAGCATACTATAACTAGGCAAGGACTTAATCTTTGAAATGAGTCCACTTTTTTTTTTCATAAACCTGGTATAGCTAAGAAAGAATAAACTAGAGGAAAGACTGACCAGAAAAATTGGAGGGAAAATGGTTTTCCAGGGACTTTTGTTTCAGTCGTACGATTCTATATGTCCCCAGTATGAATTATTGAAAATATTAATGGGGACTAATCACACAACCAAAGAGCAAAAAGTGTGATCTTTTTGTACTGAGTACTTGTAGCTCATTTACAGCAGGACCATTTGGACAGTTTGATACTCCATTGATACTCCAGGACAAATTTGATACTCTATTTCTAAGCCTTATAAAGAAATCACAGAACACTCAGTGGATTGTTACCTGGAAAAGGTGATTTTTTTCATATTTGAAGGTAATCAGATAAATAGGTTATTATTCTAGAATTCTGTGGCTCATGGCAGTAGAGAGAATAAATGTGTTTCAAGTCACAACTTTGTGGCAAGTCCTGTTCCAAAGCACACAAGTTTGTTTTAAATAACTTATTTATTGATAAGAACAGTGATTCTGCACTAGTGCAGGCCTCTGAGACATCAACAAGCAGTAAAAAGGATCTGAAAATACTAAAAGTATCAAATCTTCCCTTGTGCAACTTAAGTCAAAGGGGAATTTATCATAGAGTTGTGTAAGAGCAGGAGCAGACAGATTTATAAAAAGTTTCTGTAACTTGTATGGAAGTGCTATGGGAGAAGCTTGCTTGAAGGAACAATCCATACTTCATCTTCCAGCATGACAACTGGAAATACAGGAAATAATGACAGATGCAGGTAGGGTTTCCTTAGCTGAAATCACATCACAGACTCTTTGTAATACAAAAGTATAAACCTGTAATTTATTTAATTACCTGTCAGAACACTCTGATCCATAGTTAATTAATGAAGCACTATTTATCCCTGGTGATTCTTTTCTGTCCATAAAAGGGCAAAATAAATGTGAAGAATGTTACAATCAAAAGCACCTGCATTGATTTTTTTGGGGCAGCTATGAATTTGTATTCACAGAGAGGTGGATATAACATACTGAAGGTTTCTTCTAATGTTTGCCAGCCAAGAGGCACTTTTGATCCCAAAATCAGAAAGGTCAGCCACCAGTGCTTTATTGTTACAAATTACCTGTGCAGTGAGAATACACCTTGGTTCTCTCCACCTTGAGCTCCCCTTGCCATGGGAAGCACACAGACCCATGATCAGCTTGCTGACAGGTGAGCCAGCTTGGTGCTGTTGCAGTGGAGATTGTGTGCTAAATCCCAAGTTCAGTGCCCCATCTCTTGGGTATTTCTACCTCCTTTTCACTGCTTTAAAAACACGAGTAGCAGCAGACAGAGCCATGGCATTTATTTCCTCAAGCTCTTCTATCATTATGCCAATCATAAATGAAGGCCAGACAACATTCTCCTGCAACTGCCAGATCCTGAAATGCTTAGTCCTATTGGAAGGATCAGTTAGAAAGTAGGCAAGACAGTGCTACTAAGAAGAATCTCTGTGAATAGTGAAAGGGATTATGAGAGAAAAAAATTGGAATTTCTACCTTACTAAATATTGCAACAGGCATGCAGTATGTGAGGGTAATTTGAATTAATGAGCATATTCTTAAAAGTTCTTGTTGATGTGTGATAAGTTTAAAGTGCTTTAGTGAAGTCATAAGGTGCCAATGAATGAAACACAAGAAGAATTATGTGAGTTTAACTAAGAACAGAATTTTGGAAAGAATTCCAGAGTGCAAAACTACTCTTACCAACAGCCTTCCTTTCTCTGCAACCCCTGGCAAATTTCTAGCTTATACTTCCAACCTTGAAAATGTTCAGCATAGATCAAAGGTAGGAGCTGCATATCAAAATGTACCTCCTTGAAATTTTCACATTTTAGAGTCATTTTTCCATGGGAAAAAAGAAACACCATGAAATTAAGCCATTTGAAACATTAAAAGACAAAGGCTTCTGCCCAAGTAGGCTGGAAGGTAGCTAGAGTCTAGAAAATATTAAAAAATATGTTGGCTATATGGGTTTCATACTATTTCATTTGCAAATAAGGATATTGCTATCAGATGTATCAAACATGGTTTTGCAGCTCTGCAAATAAAATAACACCTCTTTCACCTAATTGCCCTCCAAAGCTCCTCTGTACGCAGCAAGCAGTTAATTATTCTGCATTCACACCTAGCATCAGATTTGACACACTAAAAGATACAGGTTATACAAACAATGGCAAGTAAATATGTTTTCTGTTTAAAGGACAAGCTACATGAAACAGAAATGCTAATAAAATCAATGCTGGAAGATATCTGAGAATAAAATTCATATTTGATCAAAGAAGGATTACTGGGATTAGTCAGCTGTGGGAAAACAACAGGAAAAGAACATATGCTTCCTGTTGTAATTCTCTCCTAAAGGACAGAGAGGCATGTATTTCTGTTTAGAAACTGCAGTGAGCAACACAAAGACTTGGGCACATGTTTAGCTTAATTATATATATCATCTTGTAACACACAGGAACTGTACTCTTTTGCTGTATTTATGAAGTTAATGAAAGGGTGCCTTGTTCAGAAAGGAAGATCCTTTCTTGCTTTCTGCTCTTTCCTCTGACTTCCCTGACACACAGCTGAGAAATGCAAGATGGCTTCCTTTTACATGTTGTCATGTGAACTTCACACAAAGCTAACAATAGCACAGAAATTGGCTTAGCCTCTGTTACCTCTGTCAGAGAGTGAAAAATAAAGAGTAAACAAACCCTGTCTTGAGTCACTGGTTGCTTCAAGAGTTGCAGTTCAGACAGAGGTCTCTTATTACCTGACCTTGCCAGAAAGGGCTATTGGTAAGTGGATGCTGGACATCATTTCACTCAGAAAAAGAAGTAGTTTCAGAGCTCTAACTAAATTTGCCATATACCCTATGATGAATGCATTTGAGAAAGGTCAAGAAAACAATGACAGCTTTATTGTTTTGTCTTATTTCTTTTTATTTCATCTGCTCTTTTATCTCCATATGGCAACCTTTCACAGAAATCTAAGGCATATTAAAAAAAAAAAAAAAAGCCTGTAGTGTTTTTAAACCTAAAATTTACATGAGGCTTAAACAAGGCTTAACCCCTTTTCTCTTGTTTATTAAATCCTGACCCTTTTTTCTTTTTTTTTCTTTTTCTTTTCTCTTTTTTATTTTGTAAAAGTAAACCATGATTCAATTAGAGAGATGAAGCAGAAAGTAACTGATATAGTTACTGATAAACTGATATAGTTACTGATAAACTGATATAATTACTGATAAACCGATAAACTGATTTTTAGAGCAAAAAACTCTTTGATTTTCTTGGAATTGGGAAAATTTTTGAAAATGATAGTTTCGCTATATTTATGATCATTTTTATAAATGCAAATGTAACACCGAGATTTTCTTGACCGAAGGCACACGTTCATGCAGATAAATACAAATACTAAAGGAAATTTGTTTCATATCAACTGCCCCGAAACCCCTTTTTTCATAATTAAAGCATATTCCCCTCATGAGAAGAATAATCATTCAGAGGCAGGTTTAAGTGTCCCCAGAGCACAAGTGTTTTTGCTTCTTGCATCAGCTTGCTTTCTTTGTGTCTGGGGAAGGGACTGCACTTCCCTTCCAGGCACGGCTGTTTCAATAAGACCATCAATGTGATTTATCCCTGGCCTCATAACTCCAGTCATTCCATTGCTGCACAGTGAAATATCACTCCTAGAAACTCTTCTAGCCACACTCTTCAGGTCTGTGGAATTTTAAGAGCTGATGAAGGATGGTATTATTTGGCCTCCAAGCTGCCTGTTTGCCAGATGTGTCTCCTCGTTAAAGTTCCCTTGGTACTTCTCTGGTCAAGGAAGACTGCTAATCCTTTTAGCTTGGTCAAATTCCAGTTCATGGAGCTCCAGTCTGTCTATATCAACACCCTTCCCCCACTTTAATAAGAATACCTGAGGGGTTTGCTGGTTTGTTTTTGTGTTCCTCAGATAAACAGTCACACATTGCTCTTTCTTATTGTGATATTTTGTAATTCATCTCAAAATGCACCCTATCCAGCACAATAAGAAGGTAATGGGGAAATGTTGGTGTGAGTGAATTCAAATTCAAGACTTAATGTCTTGAAACTATCAGCTTGTAAAAGATGCAGGGATTGAAATCCCTGTGTAAACATGGGGCCATTATTACATTAAACAATATCAATTTCCCTCTTCCCAGAGATATTGCTAGGATTCAAATGATTTATGTGTGTGTAAATTGTATGATGAGCTTTATTATCAAGGAAACAGAGTTCAGGGATGAGTTTGGGTAAATTTTTTTTTGCTTGGGTAAGGCCTTGAGAAGGATTAGTTGCCTTTTATTGGTAATTTCTCCAAATAATTGCTCTACATTTATAGTATAAAATTCACAATGTCATGACTTCTTTAGTTCTAATATCTAAAAAACTCAAATTCTAGTATTTCTGGAGAAAATACTGTCAATACGTAATCTCAGTAATGTTTAATTTCAGCTCATGTACTTTTACTTCTAGTTTAAGTATTAAGATCTTCCAGAATAGAAGACTTATATCTTGTGGGTCCTTTTTCCAAAACAGCTCAGAGCTCAGCACATGGAACTGGAATAAAATCTGTTCACTGTTTGCCTTAACAGGAGCATTGTGTATTAGTGAAAGTGTGGTTTGGGAAAGGTACAGTGAAAGAGAAGGGTGTGAGTGCATCACATAGCTAACAAGAAAGTGTAGCTGGAAGAGAGCCTTGGCCACCCAAGGGTAGAAGAATCATGAATTCTGACAATTTCCTGTGAAAATATCTGAAACTAGTGAGGTAAACGACTGCTTATTGTTTGCACCAAGGACTCTTCATTAGTTTTTCTCAAAGCCTCATCCATGACAGGCTGAACCCAGAAAATCATTATTAATTTTTGTATATGAATGAAAAAAATAATAGAAAAAAAGCTTTTAGGAGTATTGAATTTATGGGCTATGACAGATGTCAAAAAAAAGAAAAGGAATAAAAATAAAGCTAAGAAAATTTTGGTAACACTGGCTTTTTTTTTTCTGTGCACCCATGTAATTGTATAGACATCGAAAAACACATTCACAAATAATGAACAGAGAAATACATAGCAAGGGACCGTATTTGTTTTTTTAGTATGAGAATAAGGCTAAAATCCCATCTCATAATTCAAAAACATATGTAGACTGTAGCTGTTTACCAGGTAAAAGGTGTCTGATTACACTTATTGCTCTTTCACACTAAATTTTCATCCTTTAAGTGTATATAATAAAGAAGCAGAAAAACACATATTTGGTTCTGCAGCTTGTGACTTAGGGATTTCATGCCCTGTCTGCTAGAGGCATATTTACATACAAAGGTTAAATCATATGAAGCAGTCTGAAACCAGTCTGTCAGTAGTAATATTGGCAGTGATTCAAGACTCTGGTTACTCATGTTATAAAATTCCTGTTCTGCTTTTCATTTGATTGACTTATTTAACTTACTTTCATGTGACTGACTTATGCTCCTCCTTTCCAGTCTAGTAATTTAGACAATTAGTTTTATATTTATGATAACTTTTATCTGAAGAATAGTACCTGAATTTCTGATAATGTCTTACATTTCTTAATATAAAGCTATGACTTTGTTTTTGGAGATAGTTTACAGAGTTAGAAAACTGTGTCCTCTTACTCTATCTCACTGTTAAAAAAAAAATAATACCATCTTCCCTGATCAATATCCTTAAAAATTTGCTTCAGCCTTTCTCACAGAGAAAAGGGGACAAAAATTTTAATGGAAAAGATTGAAATGTCTTACACACTGCAGACTCAGTAACGTCTGTGGAAAACTAATTTTGCAAATATTTTGTATATCTTCTCCTTTTTATTCATGTAGACTCACTGACTTCATTATGAATAGAAGGGATCAGCATAGAACTACCAGGAACAGGTCCACTTTTATACACAAAAGTTAAAAAAGCCCATTTTTTAAATTATAAGAAAAAAATGGCATATTAAAAAATAGTTATGAGCTATAGCAAAGTATTTAGGGAGTTTTTTAATCACGTAATATTTAAAATAAGCAGACAATGAATGAAGTTAGAGTAATTATTACTTGGTTAATAAGAACTTCTAAATTAAATACCAGCTCTTTCACCCAGTAATTATGTATTTGTTTTCTCTTGATTGTGCTTCCCTTAATTTATTGAATGTTTGCATATACACAAATGAAAATGCAACATATTTATAGATATAAATGCAAAGCATTGTCCTTACATACTCTGATGACACCCACACCAGTCTATAACTTGTCTTTCTGAAAAGGAATAGGCTAATGTATGAAGAAAAAATGCCCAGAGAGGTTCTAATTTACATCAGTCAATTCTCCAGTAATATGCTGTGGGACTGAAATAAGAAGTATTGTGAGCCACATTGAACTTTCAGCATTTTGGCAGAATATTGTTCCAACACTTGATGAAATATCTTGCACAAAAAGGTCATATTAGCTGAGAAGGTAAACGATCTTTATCTTATGATGTGGAAAAATACTTTCTAATCCACCAAGAGTAAATCTGAGAGACCAGTTTGATAGTTTAATATTGTGGAAAATGCACTACATACAGTGAAAGTAGGTGTGATGGCAAGGGGAAGAGGAATAGAGAACTTTCTGCTTTGAAGTTGAAGGCAACAAGGCATAAAGATTTCCTGTCACGCAATGGATTTTTTTTTTTTGCTGTCAGGCAGCAGATTTTTCAACACACAGCATAATATTTTGTATATGAATTTTAATTTGTTTCAAGTGTCAGTGGTATGAAGTGCATATGACTCTCACCTATCTTTACTGAGCAGTTTAGTTCCTGATGATGCCTTAGAGGTGTCACTACAGTTCTCTTGCACCTTGGTGTAATGCCTTTTAAGTTTAATTTCCAGTGGTCTGGCTTCTGATACAGACCATTTATGGAAAAGATAAAGTTACAGTATTTGAGCTCATTTAAGTGGAAAAGAATTTTGTATACTCTGCTGGAAATGTTTTGTTAAGGTGGCCGATGTGCCTAAAGTTTACACTGAAAGTAAGTAAGTTGTGAAAACTCAAGAAGGGTGTATTAGCTTCGTTGTAGAGAAGATTAATATTAAAAGTTAATAATTTGAAGTAAAATCCATAATTCTATGAAATAAATAGTAACTTTTATTGATATTAGCTTAGTTCAGTCACTGGACTTAGGACAAACTTCTGGACCAAGCTTTCATTTTGGGTACAACCTCTTACTGTGCCCCTTCTTTCTATATGGACCAACGGTGTAAAATTTCATGTTCCTTATTGTCATTGAAGTATACCAGTATCTTATTTCTATCTGGAACAAAACATCTAAAAGCAGTGGCAACTAAGCAGTCCAGCAAGTAAATTGAGGCTTTGTTTTTTAATGTTCCAAAACTTTGGCTGAAGTTTGCTCAGGTTAGGTTCATACAATCTTGCTACCATGTACATTCCTGGGTCTTCTTTACAGAATCATGATATGTAAAATTTCCTTCCTCATTCTCTAGACTAGAAGAATTTTATCAATTTTTCTCTATCTCTCTCTCTCTTTCCCTGCATATAAACAGCTGGTGTGATAGAGGATATAGACTCATCTTGATGATTAATTTATATTATATTCTACTTGAATAATAGATTAACAGAATTTTCCTGGAAATAAACCAGGACATTTCACCTAACTAGTATAATTTAATCTCTGGGCAGCTTGGATTGCATAGCCTTTGGCTCAGTTTAATTTCAGAAAGGCCCTGTAATATTCACAGAAAAATGTAAGTGCCAGGTCTGACTTATGATCTATACCTGCGATATAGACTTCTAAATCCTGTGTCAGTTCTAAAACAGATGGCTCACTCTTTTCACTCTTACTCCTTCCAACGCTCATGCAGAACATTCATTTACTTGAATGATGAGCCCTCTGTAGTTCTTAAGGCTTAATTCTCCCTGGCTGCAGATTTTTAAGTTTAATGAAGAAATGGATCATAGTCAAGATAGATCCAGTTAGGAAGTTGCAAACTTTTTTCATCTGATGCCATAAGGTGAAAACCCTGTGATTCAACGAGGGCAATTTTAGAGGGAGAAAAAATATATTCTATGTAGAGGAAACAATATGACATAAGCAGTCAAATGGTTCTTGCAATGGTTCAGTTGTTTCTGTCTCCTATTTTCTTTCAACATCCTTCAAGTTTAATATTTATTCATGCTTTACCACTTGCTTATTTTTGCATTTATCCAAATAAAAATCCTTATTGAGTGTCAGTGGTTTGGTCAACAACAAACATTTTTGAAAAATGTATCAATTTATCATATAAAATGTTTGCAGCAAGAATAATAAGTGTTCTCTATACAGTTTCTAGATTCCCTATTGAAAATTTACTAGCTTTATAAATGATACATTCAGTTTTTGGACTTATTTATATTATTGGTACATATAATGAAATTTACATGCAGATTTGTTGATGCTGATTGCTCTCAAGGACTGATTGCTGGTTTACAGATATTATTTTCTTAAATACATATATTCAGGTACATTCTATTTTCAGGTATAGGTAAATAACCCCAACTAGCCAGTGACTACAGAAAAAGAAGACATATTAGTGAGAGGAAAGAAATTATCTGGTCCTCAGCTAACAGAAAAAAAAAGTTTATGGAAAAACATATGATAAATTATCTGCATTCTGACTTTCAGACCTTTGAGAATAAAAGGTTTCATTTTCTGAAATGCAGAGCTTTTCAATTGTATTTACATGAACTATGTAGACAACAAGTGATCATCTGACTTATTTACTCTGTGTTTTTTAATGCCATGTTCTATCATACACAAATGTGACAGTCTAATCATAGAAGAAAGCAATGATAGAGCACGCACAAGAGAACTCTTAGAATGCACTAAAACAGTGGAGCTAGTTAGGCTTGGAGAAAGAATATGGACTATTTCCACACAGTATTAGTTCACATTTTAAATTGTTCCATTTTATCCATACCTGCAGACTCGCTTCAGTTCACTGGTTACAAGCATTCAAAAGCAGAAACACTGAGAGATTGTCTGAGCACCCAGGGATCACATTAGGAAGGCTAAAGCCCACGTAGAATTAAATCTGGCCAGGGATTTCAAAGGCAACAAGAAAACCTTCTCTAGGTACATTAATGATGAAAGGTAGACTAGGGGAAACGTGGGCCTTCTCTGGAAGAAAATGAGAAACCTTGTTACCTGGGATATGGAGAAGGCTGAACAATTCAATCACCTTTTTGCTTTGGTCTTCACCACCAAGTGCTTCAGCCACACTGACCAAGTTACAGGATGCAAAAACAGGGAATCCCACTTGCTGTAGGAGAAGATCAGGTGTGAGACTGTCTAAGGTTCCTGAAGGTGCACAAGTTCATGGTATTGATAAAATGTATCTGTGGGTCATGAGGGAACTGGTGGAGAAAGTGGTTAAGCCACTATCCATTATATTTGAGAAGTCATGGCAGTCCAGTGAAGTTCCAACTGACGTGGAAAAGGGAAATATAACCCCCATTTTTAAAAAGGGAAAAATAGAAAGACCTAATAAATAAAGGCCAGTAAGTCTCACCTTGTGCCTGGCAAGATCATGAAGATCCTCCTGGAAATAATGCGAAGATACATGGAAAATAAGGAAGTGATTGGGTGACAACCAACATGGCTTCACTAAGGGCTAACTGTGCCCAGCATATTTGTGATGGGGTTGCAGTAGTGGTGGACGATGGAAGAGTAACTGGAGTCATGTCTCTGGACCTGTGCCAGGCATTTGACATCGTCTCACATGACATCTTTCTCTCTAAACTGCAGAGACTTTGGTTTGATAGATGGAGCACTTGATCGATAAGGAATTTTTCTGGATGGTCTCACTCACAGGGTTGTGGTAAATGGCTCAATATCCAACTGTAGGCCAGCGACAAGTGGCATTCCTCAGGGCTCAGTTTTGGGGTCAGCACTGTTTAACATCTTTGTCAGCAACGTGGACACTGGGTTTGATTGACCTCTCAGAGAGTTTATCCACAACACTGAGCTGTGTGGTGCAGTCAACAGGCTGGAGAGAAGAGATGTCATCCAGAGGGACCTTGGTAAGTTTGAGAGGTGGGACTGTACAAACCTTAAGTTTGACAAGGCCAAGTGCAAGGTCTTGCACCTGGGTAATGGCAATCCCAAGCATAAGCACTGGCTTGGCAGAGGATGGATTGAAAGCAGCCCTGGGTAGAAGAACTTGTGGATGCTAGTGAATGGCATGCTGGGCATGACCCAGCCACATGTACGTGAAGCCCAGAAGGCCAGCTGTGTCCAGGCATGCACCAAAAGCAGTGTAGACAGCAGGGTGAGGGAGGACATTCTGCCCATCTACTTTGCTTTCACGAGACCCCACTCAGAGTACTGTGTCCAGTTCTGGGATCCCTAAAATAAGAAGGATGTGGACCTACTGCAGTGAGTCAAGAGGAGGGTCACAAAAATGATCAGATGGTGGCAGCACCTCTCCCATGAAAGAGAGGCTGAGAGTTAGGCTAGTTCACCCTGGAGAAGACAAAGTTCCAGGGAGACATTATAGATGCCATTCAGTATTTAAAAGGGTCCTGCAAGAGAGCTGGAGAGGGAATTTTTACAAGGGCATGATAGGACAAGGGGAATGGCTTTAAAATTAGGGAGGGTAGACTTAGATTAGATATTAGGAACAAATTCTGTACATTGAGAATGGTGCAGCATTGAAACAGGTTGTACAAAGAAGCTGTGATTACCTAGTCCCTGCAAGTGTTCAAGGCCAGTGTTGGGTGGAGGTCTGAGCAATGTGACCTAGTGCATGATATGCTGCACATGGCAGAGGTGTTGGAATTAGATGATCTCTGATGTCCCTTCCAACCCAAACCATTCTACAATTCTATGAAGTCTTACAAGGGCTTACAAAAAGCAGATTTCCAGAAAATAAATATAAATTACATTGTCTCCACTAGGACTTGACAGGAGAGCATTATACACTCACAAAAAACCTTGCAATGCTGGGATTTCAAGTATTGACACCAAATACCCTTGTGCAATCTTTCAGCCAAGAAAGAGAAAAAAAAATATTGAATTAACAGTAAATATCTTTACATTTACCTCTGTGAATTTCCTCCAATAGAACTGAAAACACAAAAGGAGTTTTTTCGCACACATTCAATCAGTATTGCTAGGAAAATGTGATCTGCTTGCAGATATCATGTTAGCCTAAAAATGGGTTACACATGTCAAATGAATTATTCTTTGTAAACTACTCATTTACCTCTTCAGTTAGCAAAACCAATACCCAATTCAAGAGAACATGGTTCTCCAATAGCATGAACAGCTCACAGGCACAACTCCTGGAATCCATGCCCCTTCTAATCAGGAGCCTTCTAATCATTAAGGGTAGGTCAAAAATGGTAAATGAGATTGACAAAACTATACATTTAATAATAAGTATGATACTGTTATGGGTGATTTTTATCTTAATTGCTTTGGAAAATTAATTGGGTGGCAACAAAAGCTGGGAAAAAAGCATTCAATTTAGATCAGACAATTAAAAGTCCCAGAAGACTTGTGGCTGATAATATTAACCAATGTTTAAAAGATTAAATTTTAGCTTCAGACCCTGAATCATTGTGTAATATGCAGGCGAATCATTATCTTCTGCTAGTAGCAAGCCTAATGAACCCTGTCCATAGATGTTCATCTTTGTTATTAAATTCCCTATTTTAAATATGTGAGTTTGGTGTATTATTCTACTTTATAGCTGTCATTTAGGAAAAAAGAAAAAAAAATCAGAGCCCACCAAACATGACTTTAGCATTCAAAATTTAGTCTGTGACATAAAAGGGTATTATTTTCACATCCAATTATATAAACCTTAAAAAAACTTTCTATTGCCTCCTAAGTTTGACATTTCAGGGGAAGATTTTTCAGTATATTAACGAAAAACTGTTTTCCTGTATTTTGAAAGCTGTTGCATTTATATTGGGCTTGTATTACTCATTTTGGAAATGCATCTTTTTGTCTCCTTTCTGCATCATACAGCAATGGCATTTGTTTTTCTCAAAAGTTCTGTGAGGAGGAGCAATGCTCACCTTTCGTGTATCTGAAAATAACTTATCCATATGGGAGGACAGGGTATTTCCTAGCTTCTTCAGAGCCTGAAGGAACTTGAATCCATGAATTGAAGATCAAGAAGATTGCTATAGTTATTCTGTTATGGTGATTCTTGAGGCCATGGTATAGCCAAGAAAGTAGGAATCAATGGAGTCCAAAGATAGCAAAAGCAGAAGTGAAAACATGGTTGAAAACCTCTGGTCTGGGTACCTCTCCACACCTCACACCTTCCAACCTGTTTATTATGTACTTCTTATTATACCGTGACAACATACACCTTGAAAATACAGGCATATTAGGGTTATATTAGCACCAGGGTTATAAACACAAATCAGGAAAGGCTTACTGAAGGAATGCAACCTGGTTACAGGCTAGAATTGGCTTTAGGGCATAAGAAAGAATAAAGAGAAAATTTATTCAGCATATAAAAATCTTCCTTTATGTCATGAAAACACAAAGGAGTTAACAAGAAGTGTAAAAGACAGCTACAGCCCCTACAGGAATGGTAACAAAGAGAAAACAGACAGAGACAAATTACTCTGCCTTTTCTCCCCTGTTTAAGTATGTCACCCCTAACTAATGTCATTATTTATCTCTTGGGTTCACACTTATGTATTACATATAACTCTGCTTTTTGATTTGCCATTCACCACATTGTTAGTGCAAACTCAGCTTCCACATGTAAAAGATTCACTTTTACTGTAACATTTGGTTATGCAAGCTGGAATTAAAGAGTAAATGTGTTTGTGTGTTTCAAGCTGCAGCCTCCCCATGTCAAAATGTGATCAATAATATGGCAGTGAGTCAGAGGAAATGACACTGTAGCAGATAACTACTGCGTAAGGACAGACATTTCTGAGAAAAGAAATGTGTGTTTCCTAATTACCTCTTCAGCCTTCTCTGAGTGGCATTCCAGAGTATCGCCAAGTTAACATGAGAGGTAACTAACTCAGAGAAGTGAGTCTATCGATGGAAAACCATCTAAATATTTAGAAATCTAAAATCTAATCTAAATATTTAGAAATCTAAATATTTAGAAATCAAGATCTAGAATCTTGAAAAAGCCTGAAGCCACTGCACTTGGCTGTGTGGAATTCTGCTCTACTCAGTAGACCTCCCAGTGGACTGACCTGCAAAACAATACAGAAGAAAAAACCAAAACAAAAACAATCCAACAAAAAACCCATCCAAAAACCCTCACCAGAGACAAAGACATCATTCGTTTTCCTTCAGTGACTAATCTTTCTTCAAGACCTAATTTCTATGCATTTCTGTGTGATTGTTTACTTTGTTGCTTGTCAAAGCATCTTCAGATATTAATAAATGGCTTTGATTTTGTCTTCATTTATAGAATTGGTTCTAAGCTATTTAAAGTTACTGAATAATCAGGTTGTATATTTCTAGCTTCATAGTATCAGACCAAATTTCAAAGTCTACTAACTTATGTCTCAACAAAGGAGTCTTTTTTCTGAACATACACTTTCCATAGATTATTTATGTGGAAAGTATAAAAAAGTCAATTTTATCCTTTCTTTTGAAAAAAGGGAAATGAAATTAAATCCAAGAAAGAAAGAAAAAAAGGAAGGAAGAAAATTAAAAAACACATGTAAAAATTAAAGATTGTATATTTCAGTACAGTTTCTAAGTTTTGAGTTTAAAGTAGGTCTGAGAAATAACTGAATGGCTGAGCTTTTATGAATTCACCATGAGTATTTGTTTTCAAGACTCTGTAGCCTTTCAGTGATATTTATGACAAGTTCTTTATGTCTAAGAAAATTCGAAATACTTCTGCAATTCTTTGAGAAGCTGAAAGATCTCTTCAAAAGATATTGGTGTAGTATGTGGAAGACTGAAAAAATATGCTATAAGTTTTTGTTGGTAGTGATGCTTTTTTGTTTGTTTGGGGGTTTTGTTTCTTTATTGTTGCAAGGTTTCGTTGTGTTGCTTTTTCTTTTCCCCTAGAGATTGCAGCTTCCCTCCTCCTGTGTTTCTTATTATCCAATAACATTTGGGCTTGTCTACTTTTAGGCCATCCAATTTCTGAAATGATTCTAGTTAATTCTGCTGTAAAACAGTCTTTTAAAAGGTGGTTTATGCTCTTCTGCATTCTTCTTAAGAAGAATTTGGTACATTCAGAATAAGTGAGTATACATAAAGAAAAAAACTCTCTCATAGTTCTGCTTTTGTTTGTACACAGATGGAAATGCAAAAATATGTCAATAAAGAAGAACATACGTCTCCTGTAAATACTTCTGGTTAATTGACTATCTTTCTCTCTAGTGTCTGTCATTAATTTTTTTTAAAAAAATGTGCTTATGTTATTGTGCCCAAATGGCAGATCGCGTTACTGTTTCGTTTTCCTCTTTCAACACTGGTTTCAGAGCAAGGTGCTACAAGATGAGTTCAATCAGCACCACGGACAGAGCCCTCCCTAGACGATGCAGATCCACTGCCCCACCCAGACAGCAGTGCTCAAGTAATCTTTAGAAGGCAATGTTTTAATTGATATGTCTCTGTCAAATCTGCCAACAGGCTAAACACCCGATACACACAGGCAGCAGGGTATACAGGCAGTGCAAGGCAATAGCGTGATGGCTGGAGTTTCATTTCCTCAGGGAGCAAAACCACAAAATGTTGCTGCTGCAATAAAATAAAAACAAAAAAAAAATAAAGAAAATGGAAACCAGAAGTTTCTCAGGTTTTTTTGGTCATAGAATAAATTGAGTGGCAGGATGGCCAAGCAGTTCAATCCAGTTTCTTGGTGATTTCTGCTCTTAAAAAGAGTAGGTAGCATGGGGCTATGTTTTGGGTTTATGGTGCAAAGAGTTTTGATAGTTCAGGGAATATTTTTGTATTGCTGAGCAGTGCTTGCACAGAGCCTTTTCCACTCCTCACACCACTCCACCAGTGAGTAGTTGGGGTCTACACAAGAAATGAGAGGGGACACAGCCAGGACAGCTGTTCCCATCTGAACAATGGGATATTTAATACAGTGTTTAATACAGTGGTCATGCTTAGCAGTAAAATGAGGGGGAGAGTTGGAGGTGAGTCCACTGTTCAGGGACTATCTGGATATGAATCAGTTGCTGAGAAAATGTTCATTTGCATTGCTGATCTTTCTTGGGTTATATTTCTTTCACTATTTTATATTTCTTTTCATTGCGATTTGTTATCGTTGTTGTTGATTATGCATATTTTATTGTATTTAAATTCTTAAACTCATAACTTTTGCCATTTGATGCCAACTTTATCCAATCCTGCTGGGACAGGGAGTAAACAAGCAGTATGTGGTGGTTGTGCTGGCTGGGGTAAAACCATGAGAGTCCTAAAACATGTTCAAAGATTAGTGGATCAGTACAGAATGGGACTTCTCAGTCATGTCTGAGTGAGGTAGAAATTGGACATGGGCCATTTATTCTTGGATTCATAAATGTATATTTTGAATTACCCTATGACTATATTCTTAATTTTTAAAAAATATCATTTTGAAAGATATAATGAAAAAAAAACCAATACAATTTGAAAAAAAGAGGAAAAAAACATGATAAAATCCCACAAATATTTTGCATTCAAAGACACGTATCTTGTTCCATACCATTTGATTGCTACATCTTCCATGAATATGGGTGTGTTTATGTTCAGAGACATACACAGTTTCACACATTTAGATGATTCTAGCATGAAAGTTGTAAACACTGCTAATGTATTCCTGAGGCCACAGGACTGCCAGAGCCTTCAGCTGTGTCTTTTTATAAAAAATGCATATAAAAGGCTCAAGCAAATTTTAACTGAAGTAAACTAGATAGTCAATCATTGGAGAAAATAGAGAGTGAATGAAAGAAAAATAATAAAACTGTCTTCCACTTCTTCCTGACTGCTGTTTCTTGTCTGTCAGGATTGTTCTCATTCCATGATGCAGTAAACCCCAGACCATCACTTATGTGTTCCTAGCAAAAATCTCACTCTTTTTGTATCTCAGCCCTGGCCTTTTATACCTCTTTTAATCTGTTATATATTTACTGCTTTGTCTCCCTGACTGTTTTCTTTCTGCATTATCCTTTGATTTTCCAGGAAACTTCTGTTTCCAGCTAACACCTGTCTGAACTACCATCCCAGTTCCTTCCTTGCCCAATAATTGACCAGCCAGGTGGACACAAAAAATAACTTTCTTTCTTGAGAGTAACTCACATCTATGTGAAGGACAATAGTTCAGATAATTAATACCAAAATCTGTCCACAATATATCTTCTCCTCTTTTTGTCTTTTCAAAAACTATTTTCCACACATTACCATGAGTGCATAAATCTTGTGTACACATGTAAACATTTGAAATGCCATCTTCTTTTTTTCCTTTCATTTCTACCAAATTATTTTGAGAAGACAAAAAAAAAAAAAAAAAAAAACCAAAAAAAAAAACCAAAAAACCACCCAGAATGTAATTCAAAATGCCTCATGTTTCACAGGTAAGTTTCAAGCAATTTTTAAATTAAATGGTATTATTTTTCAAATGCTGTCAAAAGTTGTTAGCCTAATTTGATCAACAGTAGTGTAACCATTGACAGCTTCTCTGAGGATGTCCCTGGAAAGTGATGAAAATTGCACTCAGTGTTTCATCATATATTAAAGGCCAATGAAGTGCAGAATCTCTCTTGTTTCATCATCTTTCCCACGTTAATAAAATTACATGCCCGGTTATGCTTTTGCCATGCCACTGATGAATAACATTGGACTCCTTCAAAGAGTCCACTGGTAGCAAAGGAAAACCAAATTCTTATAGAATGAAAAATGTTGTAAAATAATTGATAGTACAAATTTGCATTTTAATTTTAAGAAATTCAATATTTTAGGAGTAAAAGCTTTCTAATAATTTAGAAGTAAAGGTTAAATTAAATATTAAATTTCTTAAAATATAAAAGCATTTTCTTCACCTTTGAAGTTCATGGATGCATTAATAAATTATTGAGCACCAACACTGACTAATTTTATTTAATAAATAAAAGTTCAATTAGTATTGTCAAGTAGTGCCTTTACTAAAAGATCTCTCATAGCAGAAGTCCATACAGTGGTTCACAGGGCACTGTCCAAGAGAACTCGCATGCTACTGATGACCAGTCATGCATTTGATGTGTTTTAATTATTAGCGAAGATGGCTGTTCCTGATAAAATGCAGAGCATGAGAAATGGTAATGATATTTTCCCATGTGTGTCTGCAGGTATGTATTTGATTTTGGCAAAATCAGAAAGAAATAACAGCAGGAAATTGCCATGAACAGCCCTTGTGTTTTCATGCATTCCTGAAAGCCTCAGTGATAGAAGACTATATCAGAGAATATGTAAACTTACCAAGCTTTGCCAGTCAGGCCAGGTGCACAAGCTGTGCAAACTGTAGTAAATTATCACATTTTATAAGCTTTTTTTACTCCTGAGTCAAATGACATTTTCAGGATCAACAGACTCTACTCTTGAGACTTTCTGAGATTGAGGGAAAGTCAGGAGAGAAACAAAGTTGGAAAGCTTTCATCAGAACCAGGGAGCTAAGTCTACCTATTTTTTCCTTCTGTAAGGAAAGGTTCATACTCATCTGGTATTTTTTTCAAGCTGTTCCTGTGAAGTGAAGTTGGAGATGACAGCCCTCCTGCTCCCACTCAGATGTTAGAAGGGCTGGCTGTACCTTGATCTCCTGGGGAAGAGGAGACCAGATGGAAAATAGGCCAGATGGAAAGTACCCTGGACATCAGGCAAGTAATGCAAACTACTTTTATTGTATTTACCAATATTTTAATGCAGTAAATTCAAATCAAAATGCACCTCCAATAACTCATTGACAAATTCGCTTTCTACTGTGATAAAATCTATCTTGTTCAAATACTTCTTTGGACCAAACAAGAGAATAAAGTTTGCTCCTTTTGTGAATGACCTTGAGAATTCTGGAACAGTTTTCAAAATCAGTTACTCTACTGTGTTATGCTTAAATAAACAATGATTTGACTTATATGTTTTGGTTTCCTGAAATCAGTTTAGGGAGAGCAGGTCTCTGGAAACTAAAACAATAAACATTCAAACAAAATGTTTTGTAGGCTCAGTATGAAAGCTAGATCTCAAGTTGTATGTAATATGCATTTTGTGATCAGTTTCTCTAATCGGAAATGTTAAAAAAATTATTGTGGATTCCCTAATGTTTAGCTAACACAAAATAAGGCTTTGGAATTATTTCAGAAGTGAATATGGAAAGTTATCTCTTTCACACATATTGTCACATGGTTTCCTGTTGTTTGTGCTATCAGATCAAACAGTAATAGCATAGCTAAAAAGTTCTAAAAGTATTTACTGGAAAAATAGCCTCAATACTTACTTAGAGATTACTTTTCCTACAAAGTGGCTTTACTACCTTTTTGATTACACATTTTCAGTTTCCATAAATGCCAGCAAATTTGGTCATACAAACACAGACACTTATTCAATTTTTGATGCAATCCAATTTCTGAAGCAAAAATGATTTTCTAATATAAAATCCCTGAGTCTTTTTTCCTAGCACAACTTAACCAACTAAGTCTTAAAGTCTTAATTTCTAGATTTAACTGTTGCAAAATATCCTCAGAATGGCTTTGGCAATTTAATAAAAAAACTGCTGTGCACTGGCGTGCTTCTGAAAGGCACATAAAAATAAATCCCTTTGAATGCATTCTTTGCTTTAATGGTTAGTTCATGCAAATTTAACTGTCCTTAATAACATGTTTTAATTTCTGCTTCTGCCTCTGGACTAAAACAAATGCTAAATGCAGTTTTACTGACAGCATCTCCAGCATTGTGTGCAATCTGAGATTTAGCAGATCTCAGCATTTTTGTGAAGAATGAAAACATGCACTCTTGCAGACCTTAACACTTTTTTTAACCCTCCTTTTTCGAGAATTTTGACTTTTCCTCTAACAAGTACAAAAATATTAGGAAAGAATGATGATTTTTTTTTTCCTTATCCATTAATTTCAAATCAGTCATGAATCAGGTCTGTGGGGGAAAACCAAATACATCAAATAAGAAGGAATTTTTTAGAATTTTTCCCCTCAAACGCTGTGTGGTTTTTTTCCCCGCTTTGAGATCTGCAAGTCCTAATACTTGTCTCAAATTTCTCTGGTATGTTGAGATGTTTGGCAATGAATGGGTTGGCCCCATCTCCTCTCTTCTAAATCTGTGCTATTATCTGTGTCCTTACAGTAGAGCATGTCTTGGGTAGTTGGTTGATTAGAGCGCTCTTCACCTTGTGAGTCCAAAAGTGAAAGTGCTTGCTGAGACTGCTGTTCCAAAGCAAATCTGTGTCTCTGCTTGGGGATCAGATTCTTTCTCCTGTGGTAAAATCTGTATAAAGAAGAATAACATATTCCTAAACATTACTGTTATTCATACCTCATGATCTCCAATGTGTGAATGAGGAATATATTTTTTAGAATGCAAATTATTTTTTATGCTGGTGAAATAAACAATACCCATGAACCTCCTTGGCTGGTATAATAGTCAAGTAAATCATGGGTCCATATCCAGATGAAAGAATATTAAGAGCACCATGTGAGTTTGAAACTACCCCAGGAAAACTAGAATCAATAATCTAATGAACAGATTACACCCATCTGTCAGAGACTCCTCCCATAAGAGTGCTAAGAGGTTACACTCCAAAAAAGCAGACCTGTCTGCAGAAACTGGTGACATACAAGTGCAGAGGCAGAGCTGACAGGTGGAAGATTCTCCTGAAGGTTTCTGAGGCTTTCTGAAGGTTGTGTTAAACACACACTATTGTATACAGGTCATATTCAAGTACATATCTTATGTTATTTTCTCTCTGGTGATTACAATGCCTTAAATTAAGCTATTGAAGTATGATGTGCTAATGTAGTTCATCTCTTTCATCAGTTTAATGAACTATTCCCAAACAGCATCTGTGACTGGGAATGTTTTCTTAAGCATGAGAGAAATGCAAGACTGCTGGATGAGCAACATACCTTTTAAAGCTACTCTTTGCTGCTCACATTGGTGCTGTTTCAAACTGCCTAAACTACCTACAAACAATGTTGGACCCTGTTTGTGATCTGGTCAAGGAGCTCTGTGTCTCAGCAGGGGCTGCTTGGACAGCCTCAAACACTGCACTGCCTCCTACTGCAGTGGCACATTAGCAAGCTGTGTAATGTCACTGGTTTTCCATTACACATTGGCATATGCAGTGTATTTCACTAAAATAACACAGAGCTTCATATGTCTTTGTCTTGATTAAACTCACCAAACAATGAAAAGCCATCAGTTTTCATAGTGCTTGAGGATTTACTGAATTTCTGGAAAGTAATTTTTTGTTTATTTCAGTGAACTGAAGCAAATACTTAGCTGTAAGTACTCTTTACTGCTATGCTAAGTAAGGATGAATTTTTCATCTTTTTTAAATGTTAGAAAAGTACATTTTTAAAGCTTGGCTTTGTGTTTCAAAACAGGTCAAAATATTGAACAGCCCTCTTCTGAATAGCAGTTTTTATTATGCTGTCAGAAATTCGCTTCTTCCTTACTTGTTGAGTATATAGAAAATAATTCTCATCAAAGGCAAAACAAGATATCCCAGGCAACTGAAGATTAAGTATCAGCTGCTTATCAGGAACAACTGAAGCATTAATGGAAATTCTTGGGCAAGTATTTTTACTTCATCAATGTCAGGCATTTGCAGTTCAACAAAAATAAAACTTGGTTATACTTTTGACATTTTTGATCTCAAGCTCCTTTATGATTTTTCCTTCTGGTATTTTATGTTTATTTAAAGTACTGGTCTATTAAAATAGATTTATTAAAAAACATATATTTCAGGAACCTGAATTTCCCAACACTATAAGAAAGATGGAGGACCAGTGTATAGATTTATATATTGCACATTAAGTAGCAAATCAAACTCTGCACTGTGTCACACCACTTTTAATTTACACACCAAAATATTTCCCCTCAGTCCACTAATTTTAAATAGAGTAAATAGAGGAACATGTATGGAGATACAGAATTTATTTTTTTTTTAGTATAAAAGGAGTATCTGCAGTAGGATAGGTGGTTCTTGGGGAGAATTACCTTAAACTGAAGTGGCATCACTTTAGGTAGGTGGCATACTATTTCTTGCTGTAACATATGCATCGGTGCTACTGTGACCAAGACAAACCTCTGCAACCTGTTTTGCCCTTGTCTTTTTTCTTGCAGAAATGTTATTGGTGCTCATATTGTTGGGGATTGGTGACACTGTGACTGTGGCAAGGCTGCTGCCATTGCATGTCCCCATCTGGCACTGTTCCTCCACAGGCAGATTACCTCCCCACAGTACCTTTCAAATGCTCCTTGTTACACATTTTCTTCTGGTATGATGACAAGAGAGGGAGAAGCTCATAATAAGACAAATAAAGTATAGAAGTACCATATAACTTAGTGCTAGTTCTCCATCATAAGTGAATGTGAAACTTCCTGAATATAGACTGGATATACTGGATAAAAATCCATATTTCCTTTTTATACCATGCTATTTTGGACTATGCCAATAGAAATTAGATGGCTAAACAAAACCAGAATATTTTTTAATTTTTGGATGGTAGATTCTTCAGGCAAACAAATGTGGAATTCAATTGTTTAAGCACACATTTGACAGAACAATTTTAGATCCCATGCATCATCCAAAACATCCAGACTGGACATAGTTCTGTGACATAAGGAGGCAAGGAGGAGATATATTAAGAATATATGCTAGAAATCTACTGATGATAGATTGCCCAGCATGATTCTCTTATTCTCATGCTTTTCTTAAGACCAGAGAAACATCAGAGAAAATGGGCATGCAAAATGTGCAAAAACAAGGGTTTCTTCCTTTGCTTGGTGTGTCTTCAACCTTCGATATGCATGGCCACAATGAAATGGGAAAGGCAGATGGTACAGAAAAATTTTGCAGAATGGCTGGATAATTTTATAACTAATAATAACATTCATGGTTATCCATGTAAAGAGCAGGGCAATCGAATGTTATGCTTCAGAGAATAAGACAACCACTACAAAGGAAAATAGGAATTTGTTCATTTCACTGTCTTTTTCCATGAGTGGTATTTCTAACTTTGTGAAATGTATCATATTGTTTTGTCATTTTTTCTTAAGCAACCATATGGTTCAGTGATCTATTTTCATACAGTAACTGCCACGACTTTGTGTTTCTTAAATTTTTAAGACTATTTCTGATGTTTCTTTTATTTTGAGAAATATATGGATCAAAACAACCAAGGCTTATATAAAAATAACACCATGTTAATGTTAGTGCAGGGTGGACTGTGTGTTTTTCTTGAGAAACTATATCAAAAGAACCCTTATCTTTCTTAACTTAAAAGAACAGACTTTTTTCACTGTCAACTCATTTATATTTTTATGGTGGAAAAACAATTATAAATTATAAATGTTTAATTAAATATGGGTCTATTTAGACATAAAATTGTAATTCCACTACCAGAACAATAGCTTTGAAGTACAACAACACTTTCTGCCCACACATTGTAATGACCTGTAGGGGATAAATGTGCCAAAAGGGAAATCTGTGCACGATTTGATTCACAACTTCATTTTTTAATGATGAGACAAAGAAGTAGCAACAGAATGCACTTATAAATCCTTCTATTTTTCATACTCAGCTTTCAAAAGGAAAATATGGCTAGATAATTTAAGGTCGCTTGTGTCAAATGAGAAGTAGCTGTAAAGCTTGTGATTTTACCAGTGAGTGGAACCTTGCTTAATGCACCACTTGCAAGGTCTGCATTAAGACAGAGAAAGAAGTATTTCCTTGAAATCTAAAATTCAGAGCTTGTTTGGTTCAGCCTATTTACCTCTTCCTTTAACCAGTCCATTAAAGTGAAAAACAGCTGATAACAAAATCTTTCAGAGCCTTCAGCCAAGTTTTGTATCTACTGTCACAACCAGGAATGAGTAGCTGGAACCACAGACTAAACACTGGGAACTTGGGCTGAGTGCTGCTGGAAGTAGAGTCTCACTATCTCCTTTGTGATTTATTTTTCTGGTTCTGATAAAGATTGTGGGACTCCCTTTTCTTTCCAAGTCAGGTGTGTTTTTAGAGGTAACAGGAATAAGGGACAATGGATTTTGGGCCAAGGTAATGCCTGTGGTTCCTTTTGAAGTCCAGGAAACTAAACCTGAGTAACAACAGTTTAAACAGTAACAGTTTACAACATACACTTTCATATCATCTTAAAAGGAAATACCTATTCCACACTAGCCCCATGTGAACCAAATCTAAACCATGCAGAATAGGGGACTGTGGGGGTCTCCACTTGAAGCAGGAAACAGTACAGATACATTGGCTTAGGAGGCAGGATGATCTACAGTGCATGATGTAGACAATAACCACTAGATTCTGCTCAGTACCTTTGATCCAGGGCAACACACCCATAAAATAACAATGGCAGCCTTTGTTCTGGGGATGTGCTGCAGCTATTCCCAGTACTTCGCTTGGAGCTATCCAAGGCAGTTCTGTATATGCTGCAATCATATCTCCACTTATGCTACAGAGGTACTAGTAAATGTGGATGCACTGCATTAAACAAAGACCTAAGCAGTAGTCTGTCTGCAGAAGCTGGTGGTAGCTGTCTGTCTGGAAGGAATAAAAAATATATTATGAGAAGTACAAATAAAATTCAGGAGCAATATGGTAGTTATACCTCAACTGGACTTCAGATTATTTCTAAGGACATATCACAAAACTCAACTCTGTTTATTTATGTTGTTTCAATTAAGTTCCTCTATATTTATGCAGACAAAGGTAAAAAAACATTTGTTGTAAAGGCAAATAAAGGCCTACAACAATCAAAAAAAGTTTCTTACTTTTTTACTTCAGATATACCTCATTTATCTGCAAATGTAAGAAACGTGATTCTTACCTATACTGATTGTATGTTCTTGTGTGTATGTACATATAGAATACACAACTCCACTTACATACATATATATTTACAGTCAACATATAAATTTATATACATGATACATATGCACCAAATGTAGATGACCAGTTGTGATTGGTTTGCACTTTTAGGCTGCTACTGGGAAAATAACTCCATAACCTGTATTTTCAAAAGGAGTTTAGGTGCTCAGCACTGCTTTCAGGTAGAAAATTTAGTTAAATGACCTTGTTTAATTTATTGATAACTCAATTCACTTTTAGTTTATAAAAACTGCAGATTGTGGTGGCATTTTTACTCATAGAATCACAGAATCCCAGAATCAATCAGGTTGAAAAAGACCTCTAAGATTATGAGACCTCTGAGATGTGACTGGTTATATCCAGTTTTTAACAAAGAAAAGAGGTCTTCATTAAATCAAATTCCAAGCTGTAAACACACACACATGCATTCCTCTATGTACTATCAGCCCATTAAACTTTGACACGTTTCAGAACCATACAGCTACAGGCTAAATCTAAAAAAGCCTATTAAATGTTGTAGTCTGTTGTGAAAATAGCATATTTAATTAAATTTACTAGGGAAAAATAATAACTGTATTTTTTCTTAAATCAAAAGAAGGGGAATTTTTTGTCTTATCTTTCTGTTTTTTGAAAAGCAAATAGAACAAGGGTTTTAAAGAGGAAATTAAACACAATGCACAATGGACATGGAAACCTCCCCCCCAAAAAAAAACCCAAACAAACCCAAAACCCAAACTAGCTCAACAAAAAATTCCCAACCAGATGTGAAAGAAGTTTTATTTGTTATAAAATTGTCATGTAAAAACAGTTCTGCAAAAAAACAAATACTAAAATAATGTATGGCAAGCAGGAAAGCTGTCTCAGAATTGCTATATAAACAGTTACTAGGAGCAGTTAATGCTTATCAATGGTGTTATAAAACACAATGATAATCTATAGAAAAATGCATTTGAAGTGCAACACATTTCTACCACATGTACAAAAATTTAATGCATTGTGACATATAGCATAAATCAATCACAGACATTTTCCATTATCCCTAAACTCTTTCAATACCTGTACATTTTGAGTTCAAGGCAGCGAGGAAGGTTTGTATTAACAACAAATTTTATTGTTCAATCGCCAGCACCTAGACATTTTAGACTGCCATTTAGTGGGAAGGAGATCTATTGTGGAAATTGCACTGCTCATTTCAGCTGCTATGGCCACACAGGAGCTTAAAAGAAATGAACAGAAATTATCTTTGCTGCAAACTGCAGGTCAACCAAAGACTAAGCAGACAGGGGACATGCTTCATTTAGAAGCATGCTACTGCTAAGTATAAGTGGTCATAGCAGTACATGATGTAGAATTTAAAAATATCCATGTTGATGTCAAATAAATAGCAATATGTATTTATTTAGATAATTAACTGTAGGGAAATCTGATTGAAAAGAAAAGGAGCGGGGTTTCCAAAGTCTAATAGAGAAAAGTGGTGATAGTGGTGAAAACATGGATTACTGCCTTCAATAGCTCTGCTTAAGCAGTTACAGAGAACATCAAGGCAAGAAAAACAAGTTCCAGTACCAAGTTATTATTGTCAATGACTAGGAATGTAAACTGAAATGCTTTTATCTGCTCAGAGAAGCTAAATAAACTCAAACTCTATACTAGCTGTGCCCATTTTTGTAAGCAATAACTCATAATAACCTGTTTTGTCACCAGCTGTGTACACCTATGTAAGAAATTATCAAAGTATTAGGAAATATTTGAAATCATGTTCACCATCTAAAGGGCTACCAGCTCAAAAGCTTTTTATTAGACCAATAAATACAGCGGCAGTTAGAGAAACCATTCTGTTGCCCACATCAAGCATAAAGATGGGTGCTTGTGTCTAGTCCCAGACTTTTCAAACTGATTATCATTATATATATTGCCTTGTAGAACATCATGTTATTTTAAGTCACTGGATAATGTGTAATAAAGCATCTAACTTCTGGACCTCTTTGGTAGGAGTACCACAAGGACATTTGTACATCTACCTCTGAGAACAAATTTGAAGCCTTAGCAATGAATTTACAGTAGAAGGTAATATCTGCTGGTTTGAAAGGAGAAAATTGAAATCTCATATATTTTCCGTCTGGGAGATTTCTAATATATCTTTCAGTCCTGTATAAAAACAGCAGCATCCACCCATTCAGGCAGGCAATTTAATTTGGCTTAATAGGTACTTTCATTTTATGCATTGCAGCATGCAGTTTCTTTGCTTCACATTAGCACAACGCTGTTTCTTATTTGAATGGAAAACCAATCTTGGTAGTATCCCAGTATTCACAAAAGTAATGGTTTTTTCTTTCTTTCAAACATTAAGTAAAATAGATCCAAGTTGATATATAAAATTGTAAGAGCCTTTTTTGTCTTCCTTCTCAATGTCCTTTCTCCTATAGCAAGTGTACATCACATATTAAGATTTAAAACATGATAGTCTAACCAGATTAAACTGGAAAGAGTGATAAAAACTCATTTTAGCCTACTTCTGGTCTGGCCTGGTTTGAATATTTATACAATATAGTTTAAACCAGGAAATATGCATGTATATTTAAATTCATCTGAAGTTGTCATGCTGGCAGGTCTTGAACATTATTACAGAAATGTATGCAAAATAATGGTGATTTTGTCTTTTTGTTTTCTTGCTTTTAAACTGTTATATAATGTCTCTGGTTTTCAGTAGTTAATAATTCAAAATATGTTATGAGATACAACTCATCTATACTAGCTGGAGCAAACACAACTTGTCAAGCTGACTACTTAGAAATTGTTACATAAATAAATATAGTAGTATGTCATTGATCCAGTGCAGAGAGTTTAGAACTTTGTAATCTAGAATTTTTTGGTGCCCTCAGGCATTCTCAGGAAAGGAAAATTCTGCTTTCCCTTTCACCTCTATGCAAGCTGAGATAGGCATATCTCTGTGTGACTCCTGAAAATAGACTTTGTCTTCACATTTAAATGTGATTTAAAATGTTACAGAGGAATGAAGAAGGTTTTGAATGTTGTATGCTTAATGTAGTCACTTTCCATGCTTATCTTCATTTTTGAACTTCATCCTGAAAAAGTTCACCCTGAAGTTTTTAGTTGTTCAAATCAGTTGAATATTTGTTACATACACTTCAGGTACAGTTTTCATAGGTGGAAGGTGTCACATTTTTAGTATTCTGAGTGATATTCTTCACTAACAATATTATCACCAGGAATTTCTGCCATGGATGAAAAGTGACTGAAGCACTGTTAAAGCTCACATTATATAATGAACAATTATTTCTTAGATTTTCTGTGAAGAGAATTTAGACACAGACTTTCAGTGAAATTTTGGGACTGTTTTGCCTTGTCTCATATTTTCCTTTACTATTTTTTCCCCCTGCTCCAGCCTTGTGGGATATCAGAGCCCATCAGGATATGGATATGTTGTGTGCTCTAAGAGACCTGAGCTGTGTTCATGTATCCAGGCTGTATCTGCATCTCTTGACTAGAATACTTGCTGCTGAATGGATGGCAAAAGACAAAAGCCATTGATTCAGCTCGAAAAGAAAGAAATAAAAAAGACTGTTTTTGAAGCTTAGGAGTTCTGAAGGAATCTATTCTGTTGAATCCTAGCAGCAGACACCTTTGTAATCAGCTCTCCCCCATGACCAGACTCATGAAAAGCAGAGATCTAAGGGTAGAACAAACAATTTGCAGACATGCAGGCTACTGCCCTTGGCTGCTGCAATCTAGCACACTGCAATAGCTATCTGGTGCCCACCCCAAATGAGACATGAGTTGGGATAAGCTGGGACCCTCTCCTGATGTATCCTCCTATCTCCAGGGCCACTGAGCCAGAGCTTGTGGAAAAGCCTTTAAAAGATTTGTTTCCTGCATCTCCATGATTTGGTGACCTTTTTCTAGAACATTTTATTGGTCATTAAACCATAAAAAGATCCTAGGAGAAAGAGGAATCTCTTTCCAAGGCTTTAATTTTTCTCTCCCATGTAGCACTTACCTGAAGGAACATTATCATCTAATCTGGCAACGCAGCATGCACACTGCCAGAAGCTACATTTTGACTAGTGAAAGATGAACCTCAGAAGCCTGAAAATTCTTTTCACTCAGACAATGTCTAAATGGTAGTATTGTTATTTAAATATCTTCAATCCATACATTTGAGATGGAAATTTCCCTACTTTGTATTATGCATTCTCATAAGGTTTCCCAGTAAAATGGAAAAACAGAAAAAGCTTTAGATGTACTTTTTAGCTTAAATTTTCACATCAGTGCCCTTAACCCTTATTTTAACATTCAAATTTTTTTTACCCTGGAAATAAAATCCCGCAAATTAAAAATATAGCAGAAAACCAGAAATATGGATTAGTTAAAAACTGAATATTGGAGAACTTTGCCAGCTGAAAAGATCTTTGAAAAGCCACTTTTCTGCTATTTGCTATTTGAAGCAAATATGGCTTCATATGGCTGTGAATAATTTTTTTCATTTTTAAATGAAGTCATGGCTATACTTTTGAACATAACAAAAGCATAAGTTGCTGACTACCAGGCAAGATGCAATAAATACCCACACATGTACATCTGGCTATGCCAGCTGTGAGGTAAAATCCCTTTCACTGATAAAGAAATTTTATACTCGAGTTTATGATGAACAGGCTAACCTCTAGATAGGTGTAGTAAATCTGCATATGACGTGGGTCTAGTGCCAATTTCTCCAGTCATCATTATTTTGTGGGGTAAAATTGTAGAAGAGGGATCTCAAATTCCATAATCCTGGGGGTCACGTTTTCCTCTGTCCTTTTATACTTGCAAACACCTCATTTGAAGGTGAATGTAGGAAAAAATAATTTCATAGATAGTGAAAAATCCCTTATATTCAGCAGTTCACGTTGTGCAAATATCTGAGTGTCTACTTTGTTTTCCAAGGCATTATATTAATATCCATAATTTAGTTGTTTCTATTCTTTCCTTTGCCTGCTATTTGCACCTTACGGCAAAAAAATAATCTCCTTTATATCTGTGACATGATTTGGCACTCATCTTTTATCAGTCTGGATGACAGCTTTAAAGAAATACAATTCTTCAGAGAAAAACCTCCCTTCCTCTTGAGAAAAGGTATATAAAATTGTAGGGGAGAAAACAGCCATCTCAGAATCTCATCTCAGATTGGGAGTTAAAATAATCTGAATACTAACCTAATCACTCAGGTTGCTTGTGGACAGCCATACATGGTTTCTGCTCAGGACATCTAAGAAGTCAGTCTCTGGCTAAATTTCATTACAGTCTCAGACCTGAGTAAAATTAGGCTAAAACTTCATATGGGAGAAAATGACATGGCTTGACGTGTTCTTTGGATTAAATATTTACCAGCCTCAGTCTCCAAGTACTTAAACAGTAACAATCTTTATAAAGGTGTTCTGCATGAGATCCCTGTGTGGCTGTGTTGGCTGTCCCAATAACTTCCGTACACACTGCTGTCTGTCTCACCATGGCCATAGCTGTGAACAATATTTCCTTACACCTGGGTGGCCCTCTGGACTTTAAAGTGAACTTGGATGTCCAGATGTATTTCTACATTTCCATCTAAAAGTTGTGTCTTAAAATTCATGTTGAATTACATGACGCATCGTCAGGTCCCTGAGTCTTAGATGGAAAAAATCTATGGTGCCACTGGAAGCTACACGCTCTCTACATTTTGGAATATGTCTTAGCTAGAATATATTTTTCTTGAAGGATTTTGAAGGCTTTTCTTTAACATGGGGACATCATGGCCCCATATTGACCAAGAGTTAATAAACCATGCAAAGAAGAACAGAGTGTTGTGACTTTACATTCCAGCTTTTTCAAGGTTACAAAATGAACTTCAACAGCTACGGAGCATTTTCCTAAACTGTCTTTTCCTTGACACATATGATGAACAGCTACATTTTAAAAACTTTAAAATTTTGTTAATATTTTACATTAACATGCTTTACTAAGCATATTTTTTCAGCTGATGCATTTATATATCTTCTCCTCCATCCCCATTGTCTTTTTCGAAAGGAAAACTTGTTTCTTTGCACTGATGGCACAATTTACTGAGTAAAATTCCAGAAAGAGTTTTAAACTCTGCTATAAAACCTCCAAGTGTCTTCCGGGTTTTTTTAGCAATGGAATAGCTAATTTAGTCCTAATACTACCAGTTGCTGTACCCAAATTTTTGGCATAATCTTTTTATTGGCCATCATTTCTACGATACCCTGAAGTGAAGACCTTTATTAGAAATGCTCTTCTCATAGAGCTTTTACTATAACACAGAAGCTGGATTCTGTGTGGTGCTATATCTACAGCTAATGACACAGCTCACAAATCAAAGCCATATTTTTTGTGTATTGATCTGCTGCCCAGTGGACAGATTTTCATTTTACTACATCCCTGAGATGTCATGAAGTAGAGCTTTATGACTGGCCATTTTCTGATGCAGGTTCCTATTTCTGCTTCTCACTGAAATCCCTCCTCTCTTTTCACAGGCATAGGGCAGAGTTCTGCCATGCCTCTCAACCTGAAGCTAATGAATAGAAAGAAACCAGAAGTCAGCCACGGCCATTTCTATTGATTCTTGAGTCTCAGTGGAGACTCTTGTCTTGGTGCAGTCCCAGCACAAGGGGCACATTACTGATATTGTCTGTGATGTTCCTATAGCAATGACAGACTATTGAGGGAAGAAACAACCAGGCTGTAGCAAGTGTCCAAGCCTCAACACAATCTAGAGGCAAACCAGAACCCAGATCTCAAGATGCTAATGGCAGTGATGGATAAACATCACTTCTCGTCTTTGTTGACCTCTATGCAACTTTTGATTCTGACAGTGACCGTGAGAGATTACTGAAGGAAATGGCAAGGCTGCATAATGAATATAACAAAATGGTCTAATATGTCTCTGGGTGAAAGCAGCTTTAATAATATGACAGGAAATGTCAAGTTTGTCTCCTGACTTCACAACTATAATTTCTTTTTTTTGGACCTATTCAACATCTGCAAATAAATGGTAGAATTATCATGAGTTTAGTGCAGTGACACAGCTCTCATCGTGTGTATCTTTACCAGAGAGAGCAAGATGGGGTCAAGCATTGGCCAAGAACAGCTAGCAGATGAAGATTAGTAGTGCCTTAATGAAGAAAAGTGAACCCATACAAGGCAGAGGTTGTGCTGGGGGAAATCGAAACAAACCAACAATTAAAACAAATATGGTGAATTTGCTGCCTCATACCTGAAAATATCTTTTGTTGAAAGGAATTCAGTAGAGCAAAGTGATATCAAAGTGATTTCAAACAGACCAAACAGCCAGTTTGTGTCTGAGATTTTCCACAAGATCCTGTTTCATGATGAAGCAGTGAAGTGTAACTCATCCTAACTTTTAAATTCTTAGTTTTTAATATTTAAAATCCTCATGTACTGTGACTTGAGCATGTTGGAGAGAAGAAAAAAGGAGAAGGGAGAGAAACAGATTTTTGTATTTTTTAGATTTTTGACAAAGGTGGATGAACAACACTTACAAAATTGCTAATATCTCCATGAATCTTTACCTGGCTTAGAATATTCAGATATTCAGAGTTTTTGCCATTAACTAATTAATTATGAGGTTACAATACCAGTTTCCTGATTTACACAAGGGCCAGAAATGCATATGTTTACCTCTGTATGTAAATACATTTAACCTATTTTTAAAATGAATTTTAAAATGATTAACAGTATAATAATTATTCCAGCTTCTACTTTAGTATATTGTCACAAACACTGTTTTCACCTCAGATTCTCTTGGTGCTCTTCTGCAGTCTCTTCCTACTCACTCGGTTCACAGTGCCCCTATTTTCTCAAGCCAACCTGCTACAGCCTTAGTGCATACAAGAAACTCCAGCTGCCTTCTTAGGCATCTGAGTCTCAGTTATTCCTTCTGCTACCTCAGTGCAACTCTCAAATCCTCTTTTTCAAGCAAGGATGTTGATTGCCATGTTGCTTTTGTCCAGTCTGGAGCTGAGAAAAAAGTAAGGAAAGTATGTCTCTGCATGGTTAGGTCACTATTGTGTTGAGCCCTTGCTCCAACTTTTCTTGCATCCATGTGAAAATCACCTCAATGTGCTTCAGTTGAAGTTCAGTTCCTGCAGGAAATGAGTGAGGAAGTGGGCCACGGCTCTGTCTGTGGATCAGCACATAGCACAGTTCCTGGGAACAGGCACTTCAACCTTCAACTGGTGGAAATCACTTGGCAGCTGAGACAGGACATACGTGTGAGCACATGCGCTTTAGAGCAAGGCAAACCCAAACACAGCGGAATTCTTAAAAGTCAGAGATTTTGTTCAAGGGCCTTTTAAACAACTTTTCTTGGAAATGACCTTTCTTCTTTGTTTTCTTCTTTCCCACTTTGCTCATCAGAAGAAACAAAGACGCAGATGGATCTCTTCCAAACAACAGATGGCAAGCCTTTGATCCAAAACACAAATGCCCCAAACTATAGTAATAAAATTGTTAATAGAATTCTTTTAAGCAAAGGAAAAGAACATTTTCCTTTTTTTTTTTTTTAAATAAAGGTGGAGTGTGTCTGTGAAAATAAAAATATTAACCTGAGATTGTCAGGGAAAGGCAAGGCACATGAAGGTGATTAGTCATTCAGTCATCAGCTGTTTGATGACCTCATCTATCAGTGGTGCTACCAAAATATTAATAAAATGGCTGATAAGGGGTGAGAGAAACACAAGGAAAAATGCAATTGTTAAAAGGCTGCTAATATAAGTATCTTTCAGGATAGCTTTCATCAGTACTGAAACAAGTAAAGTGATAAAATGTCTATACCTTTAATTGCTATTCCTGGACCTTATTTTGGTTCAAGATTTATTACTTAGTAAGTAAAACACAGATTTTTATAATTTTTTAATCCTAAGTACATGAAGTAACACAAATCTTTGTGTCACAGGATGAAATAGTGCTTGAAAAATGTTGCAGAGCTTGTTTTCTTTATCTTATAAACAATTATTTTGGTAAAATAAGACAAAATTTAAAAGGTTGCAAAGAAAAAAAAATTTTAGGAATGCTGCATTTGTTTAAAATCTCGCTGTCCAATAACACAATCAATTAGCAGCAATGCAGAGTCTTTATGCAGTCAACACCAGTAGCTCTATTACTTAGTAAGCATGAGTACATCTTTTCATCATAGAATATTTTCATAATATTTTATCAAATGAATTTCCACTTACTTTGATAGATTTTTTAGATGACATTCTATCTTACTGTAAATGCCAAATTTGTAAATTGACTTTAATTCCACATCATTGCTACAGTTAGTAGAGCAAAATACCCCATGTTTAAAGGAATTCAGAAGAGATGTGACAAGACCTTTGATAAAATGTAAATAATAAACAAGCAAGTGATAGCACCAGAAAAAGATGGTATGGTGAACGTATTGATGCATGTGGCAGCTTCACATAAGTCTCATGTCAAATTAAGAAAGAAGCCTGTGAAGATTGTCAATACTTTTGTAGTTGTCAGTTTAAAGAACAGTCCAAAGATTTATTTGAAGAAAAAATTGGAGTATGCATTGATATTACAGCTGAAAATAAAGTGTTATTATGCTCTACTTAAATTTAAAATAACTTTTGAGACTAGCAAAGAAAGCCAAAACTGTATACAGTAGAGAAGAGTGTTCTGCAGTCTTCTGTGCAGGAAAGAATCTCTTTGGCATTAGAGCAGGAAAAAAATTGACTGGAAAAAGAAACTATTGGTGATCATTACAGACAATGATAAGCTGTATTATGTATACACATAGAAAAATAGCTTTGTAATATGTAGCACAATCACAAATCTTTTTTTTTCATTGTTGTTTTGTGGGTTTTGTTTTCTAAAGAGAGAACAGTGGGGAGCAGAGGAGAGGAAGAAGACCCAAATAACAACAAGTGTGAAGAAGTTAATTAATTTTTAATTTGGGAAATTTGAGAAAATAAAGAATTAATAGAAAATATTTGTTCTTCTTTTGTAGTTATTTTTATATTGCACATAATTGACCATTAAAAAAAATCATTGAAGGTAAAAATGGAAAGTAATTATACCCCAAGATATATTATGCCACAGATCTGTAGCTCTCCCAGGGTCATTCTTAGTGAATCATCTGCCTTCTCACCTCAAAAATTCCTGTCTCACTGAAATGGCTGCTGAGTATTAGGGAACAGGTCCTGTTCTCAAGGCAGCCTGCACTTCTCAGGGCTGCAGTGTGCATTGCACTGTGAGCAGGTCTTCCTGGGAGAGCAGCACAAGCCATTTGCCCTGAAAGTGTTGTTAGCAAAAGGTGAAAAATTCATTTTACTATGGAAATAAGGAAAGGAGAGGCTGCACATCCTATCAGTACTCCAACTTCTAGTGTGGTCAATGAGCCTTTCCTGTGACTTGATGTCGCCTGAAGCCATGCAGCCAGACTGTTTTCCTGAGAAACTGCAGCAACTGAGTCAAATGTAAACGATAGCTCTTTACAGTCAAGCGTTGAATTTATTCCTTTTCTTCATGTTTCCTCTTTAATAATTTTTTCCAGATGAAAAGTCCTTCATTATTTTCAGAGACAGATGATTTGAGGAAATGTCATGACAGAATTAACTCCTTAGGGGTAACCTTGGTTCATAAACCAAAGAAGTCTGTGAAATATTTCAGCCAGAACATTTCAGGTACCTGCCCATCTTCTTGCTGGTACTGGGGGCCACAGCCAGGGTTACCTCCTGAATCAGTTCCCAGGCTAAGCCAGCCTCGTCTCTCAGCCTTTGCTTGAGGGAACAAGTACTCCAGTCCCCACCAGTTTGGAGGCCCCTCATTGAACTCACTCTAGTTTGCCTGCTTGTCTGAAACCATTGTGTTCTCTGCCCACCAAGGATTCCTAGTACTAGCATCAAAACTCCTGACCAATTAAATTTCAAACAACTGTGATGCCACAATAACATTTCCACAACACAAGTCTCTTGTAAAATGGAGAATTTTTTCTCTTCTGTGTTTGAATAAAAGCACAGTAATTCTAGCCTTAATTGTATTCTTTTTTTTTTTTTTCTGATGATTTTTGGATTAACCTTGAAGTATTTGCAAATGTTAATGAAGTTAATATTTATTTTGATATTTTAGATGACAGCTATGCAACCTAAATGTGCTCTGATCCAGAAGTTGCTCTTTCCATCTATTACACATAATTGCATATTACTTTGCATTCATGGCAAATTTGAATATGAATATTTTAGCAAACCAAGAGGAAGATTAAGGCATGTAAATAATATTCTCCCCAAGATAAAATACCACATATATCAGTACAGTTACGGAAAGATAAATACTGTACAGCCAGTGAACTGTGAGATTAATTCACTTAAGGTTATCAAAATACTGTTAGATCTTGGAAAAGTACTTTTCTGCTTATTTTTATTTATGTAATTTTATTTATAAATATACCATTCTTGGAAATGACACCAAACACTGTAAAAGCATCAAACAACTTCCCTGCTTTTTTCATGGCTGGGGATTCAGTCTGGCCATGTCTATGCTGAAAGTTTTTACTTAGCTGTATACAACCTCTTGGGCTCTACAGTCTGAAAAATCGGAGAAGAAAAAGCTCTCCTACTAGGAACAAGATCTCATGATCTTTACCAGGAAGAACTCAGAAAATGAAGAGGCAGGGGCAGAGGCAGGTGAGATACAGCAAGTGAGATAAGAGTTTCTGGAGTCCTGCTTGCTGGTGACAGGAAGCAGAAGGCTGGTGGTGGCAGGGGGCCAAGCCAGCCTTCCCTAACCCAGATCTCCAGGGCTGAAGGTACCCTGGTTTACCTGCCCACGCACTCCCTGCTTTGGTAGTTCAGGGTGGAAAAGCACTTCTCATTCTGTTCCAAGATAAAACCAAAACAAAGGTCTTACAAAGAGGAGGTCAGCAGCAACCAAAGTGCAGCTTTCATCACTCTGGGGCATCCCTGCAGTAGCACTGAAATAAAAGGAGGAAAACTTGGAGGCCTCCTGAATCCATCACACATATCTGTGCAAGGCTGAGCTACAGCTGCACTAACATGGTGGTGTATTGTTGATCTGGCAAAATTTTGAGCAGTTGAGGAGGACTCCACAAAAATAAAGAAATCAAGCACACATATTCATTATCATATTTTTTACACAAACCATAATAAAAGACTCTAAGCCACAAATTTTATGTTTACAAGGTGCCAAGTAATAGAGAAAAATCAATACTTAAAAGTAAAATATATTCTCTATTTTTAAAAATTGTAACATTATTTATATTAGTTTATTTATATTATTTATATTATTTATATATAGGCACATCATGTGGGAGGTCATAGTAACCCCTCTCCAAAGTGTTGTTTTCTTTTTTTAAATTGCATTCTTTTTAGTTTTTGATTAATGTGCTATATCAAAAATTCTAATAAACAACTTATTACAATATAACTCTAGTCCAGTTGTATTTATGCAGCTTAAAAATGAAAGTTTTGACTGGGTTCTCTTTTTAGGATTAGAAAAGAGTGTTTGCAATGACAGCTCTGCTATCTAATCTATTCTATTTCTGTTGTTTGCTTTTTTTTTGGCTTTTTTATACCTGTGCACACCAGAGAGCGATATCAGAAAATATTATGACATTTGCAATAATGCTTTCAAAGAAAACTGATTCCTATGGGACAGATATTAAATGTGTTGTAAATATTGGTAACAAAAGCATTCAATATGTGTGCTACTCAAAGTGAAGTTCTCATTGGGCAATGTATGCCAAACGCACTGCACTTGGGTGAAAAGATATATATGGACTTATGCCATTCATCAGTGCAACATTTTGAAATTACCTGCTCCTAAGAGTCTGGAAATTGTTTAAGCAAGGAAAAAAGAAATAATGTCTGATAAAATCATAAATGTTTTCTCCATCATTGCTGAAACTCTAATTTTCTTGTTTATTGCTTGAGTTGATAAAACAAATAAAAGGAATCTAGGAGAGATTTCTTTAATATGCAAAATGAATTTCAATGTTCTGTCCCGCTGGTATTTTTATGGAAAACCTGGCTAGATGCTACACATGGAACAGAAAAATCTGCATTTAGATGGAAATATTATGAAATGCGTGATATGGTACAAAGTAAGTCTTTTAATGGAGATAGCAAAGTGTTGCATTACATGGTTGACTGGAAAGACAGCATGCATACAGGCTTTTATGTCCAGCTGCCCTGATTTGCCCAAGAAAGCTTACTATTTGAATTTTAACCTAATACAGGGGAAGAAAAAAACAGTCTCAAAAATATTAAGCAGAGAAATGAATAGTTCTTTTATCAAGTAGAATATTAAGATCCGTGTGAGTCACCATGGTAAAAAATGATGTTTTGAACATGCATGTCAATTTTTCAAAGGCTCCTTAAGTGTTTTACAATCAAGAATTAAGCCTTTCAGTACTTCCTGTTACAAAGATATAGTGGTGTAATGAAGATTAAATTTATACCCATAGGTTTCAAGAACTATTTTAACATTATTGTGATAGCTGGTTCCGTTTCCCTAGAGATGTGTTTGTGCAATTTCTTTTTTTGTTTGGTTTTGTCAATATAAATAAAACAAAGAATACATAATGCAGTTTGGGCAAAACTGTGATTTATCACTATGAGTCATTGATTTTTATCAAAGATCACAACATATCTGAGGATCTAGCATTTTTAAGCTCTCAAATTCTATCATTCTTTTGATGATGTGGAACCACAGTTGTAACTTATGTCAATGGATGGAAATCTTATTCTAATCAGGAATTTTGGCCACAATTATATCTGCTTCCAGAAAATTTTAAGGGGATTTTAAGTCAAAGGTGGAGCACCAATAAATAAAGAAAATAAATTCAAATGATAGGAAAATACTGAAACCTTAGGTGGTAGTTTTACATACATATTTCCTCAAGTTACATATATTTAAAAACAAAAAAATCCAGATAGGATTGTTCTACTACACAAAAATAAAGTTGTAGCTCAGGTTGTGACCTGCTTTTTGATTATAAAATAGCTCCCACAGCAGAACCCTGCTTCTGACTGTACTGTGTGTGGCATTATGCTGGAGTACACTCTTACCAGCTTATTAAAGCTTTCTTTTATAGTTCTGCCTTTTTTTAGTGGAAGAAAGCAGTGAAATCCCCTCATACTTCCAGAGAAATGAAAATACTACCCTTGTTCTGACAAGCTCACTTTTTTTCCCCATAGCTTTTCATCTAGTCCTGCTGATGCATTACCCATTAATGTCCTTGAATATTCATGCCAAACTCCTCCCTCATGTTACTGTGCTGCTGACCATGGTAACATTGGAAAGGGGATACATTTCCCTCCATAATTTTTATTGAAATGACAAAGAGTCATTTGACCTCAGGGTGTTTCTTAGGTCCTAGAGTTCCTTCTATAACATTTAAAATAAAGGGGAAACACTAGGTGGTGTGGCCTCAGGCATGCTGAGGGAGCTGTAACTCTCTGGGGGTTAATGGATGATTGTTTTTAGTTGAGTAATCAAATATAATACTCTGCTGCAGAACTAGAAAGGCACATGCATGCAGACTAATGGCTATTACTCTAATATGCTTTCAACCTTGAAGACACTTTAAAGACATTGCTTGTCACTTCATTGTTGTATTGTTGCATTCTAAGAAATACATGTCAATTTTCTTTGGCATGTTTTGGTGAAACAGAAAACAATTCTGGCTATTTTCTTATTCAAACAAAGAATTGTTCCAATAAAATCTTTAAATGGAATGCTACTGTTAAAAAAGGATGTTAGTAAGCAGAAATATAAGCTGAAAGACCACGTTAACATTAATATGAAAGCCAATACAAATTAACATTTTAAAAATGCCCATATTTTGTCAGATTCACTGTGAAATAAATTAGTCTGTATGTTTTCAATAGGATCCTGTTAAAAATATTTAGCCAGGTTCCAGGTAAGAACTACCCAGAGATGAATCTGGGAGGAGAATTTAAGAAAAACATTTTTAGATTTGTTTTGAAATCTCCAGTTAAAGAAGAGAATCAGATACTGTATTTAGACTCCTTTTATCACAGGTCTATTGAAAAACAGGCCTTTTACCATTTTTAATTTAAATAATTTTGTAGTTATAATTAAGATTGGAAATATTTTTGTGCAGCTACCATCATTATATATAAATGTATATATGTATTTCCAGGACAGCTGTATTTCACCATGCTGTAGCCAGCAGATAATAAACTTAGAAAAGAATCATCTTGCTTCTAGCAGTTCAGTGCCAGAGATATTTTTTTGGCTCTCATGGAAGAATGAAATGCAACCCCTAGACACACAGAAATTATGACACCCCTCCACTCCCCCTGTTGACTACAAGAGAAACAAGAATGATGCTAGCAATGGAACAGATACGTCAGCTTTAATAAATACTGGCATTTTCAGCATATCAGTCTGTCTCCCTATCTATGCCACTGAAGCTTTATTCATGGTGTAGAATATATCATTCAGGTCATTAATTTCACACTTTCACTTCTCCACTTTCTCCTCAACAGAAGGAATGACCCAAGTCCTGTTGGTGTTAAGGGGAATCCAAGGAGAGTTTTCAGTGGATTTAGAGCAAAGATCCTAAATGAATAGTGGTTTCCTTCGTGTCATTTGCCATATATGATTTATGATACTTTGTAATGAACAGTTCTTCAGCTCAGAAACTTTAGATGCACAAAGATGATTTATTTTCTTCCAGGACCAAAAAAGTCTGTTATGGTTATATTACCATAATCAGGTTCCTGGAGGTACATCATATTGAGACTTTCTGGTATCTTTCATTATCTTTGTGATCTAGTATGAAATACCTCTTTTAAATCTTCAGGTTTATTGGTGATGAAGAAAGCCTTTTGGTATAACAACCCAGTAAGATGCTCCACTAAACTCAATCACTAGACCTGTTTCATTATATTTCCTATTCCTTCAAATACAGGAATTCAATAATAACTGAGACTTGGAAACTCAGCATTCTTTGATGGATTAATGATTGATAATATTTCATGTTAATATTGGCAGTCTAAGACTACAGGAATGCATTACTATTATTCATGTTCACAATCTGTAATAATATCCTAAGCAAACTTGCTTCACTTTCTTCTGTTTAATAGGCTGTAAAGTATTGAACAGGACTTCTAGCATGATCATTTCCATGACTGATATTTTTCTGCTAAATAGCATTCATTTGTCCTGCAGTCAGCATTGGAGCTTTGAATGCTGTGAAAGGAAACCTAGCATTCCACAAATCTATTATTTGGATCCTTGAATTGCATGAATATGCCAGAAACCACAGTCATAACAGGGAAAATCAAATGTGCTTACAGAACAAAATGCAAATTGCTTGTTTGATTGTTTTTTTGTGGTGTGGTTTTTTGGTTTTGTTTGTTTGGTTTTTTTTTTTATGCCTGGAAGTGAAACTAAAGATTTCTTTCAAAGTTTTTAATGTATGTAATGAACATGTTATTGATATCAAAAACTATTAAACCAATTTCTTTACTGTGAGGGAATGCATAAAAATGTAAAGAAGTTTTAAACAAGGTTGTGGTCACATTTTAATATCTGGCAAAACATTAAGTTACTTCTGTAAAGAAGAACTTCTGTGAATTCAGAGCATGGCATATATTTCCATAAACACTTAGGGTCATTTAAATTTTTCACTATAAACACAAAAATTACAATCCACTCTCTTCTTAAGTTTTTGAAATCACTGCTAAGTTTAAAGAAATTTGATTGCACTGGTTAGTGCCTTGATGAATGAATGATATTTCATATAGTCTGATTAATTTCCTTTTCAAGAAAATTATAATTGAATTCAGCCTCTTTTTCCTTGTGAAAATAGTTCTGAATATGAAATAAATTCATTTAGCCAATTCACTAGAACAGGTGAATACTTCCCTGAATTCTTCTAGATGAGAAATTTTTAAGATTTTCCCTTTGTGTACACTTCTAATATGTAAGATAATGAACTTTGCTTTTACCTTATAAAGAAACAAGGCTGAATTCAAGGCTGCTCAAAACCCTGAAGACCTACGTATGTGTATGTATATGAGTGTGTGCATGTAAAAGTGTATGGATGAAGTTCTACTAAAATAATAATTAATAATTTTAAAACTTTAATGAGGAAGGAGGTTGGTTGGGTTTTTATATACATATATCCCTTGTTTAAATGCAAAACTAACATATTTGGGTGATTAAAATTTTTAGATATGCTAACTAATCTTTAGCTTTTACTATTGACTCTAATGAAAAAAGCTTGCTATTAAAAGAAGTTTTGAAAAGAGACTGTATATAGAAGTGATCATGTTTTTATTTCCTCCTCATACTTCTATTTTTCACTAATTCTTTGTTTAATATGAAAGAAGTAATTTAAACTTTTAAGAGTTTATTGATTCAAAATAAAGTAAAAGAATACTGAGTACATTCTACAGCTCCAGAATCAATATTTGCATGACATCTCTGGGTACTTGTATGTGTGATTCTTTTTCACTTTCACTAGTAATGGAGATGCAGTGGTGACCTATTTATTTCAAAGATATTTTGGGTTTTGTTCCTTGAAATACTGTGTAAGTGTTATTAGCAAACTACAATCTCTTTATGAGGTGTAGAAAAGATTTCACAGAAAATGCTGAAGTCTATTAACACTAATGTTAATGAAGCTTCATATAGTCAAGATATGAGTATTGCAAGAGCTACAGAATGAAAATGATTTTTTAAGATAGAGATGTATGTGAGATTACCATCATCTATATCAGAACACTATGTATAATCATACATCTATAATGTGCTATCAGTATAGTTCGTAACATAGGCCAAGAATTTTTTTTCATAAATAATCTGATATTTTTGAAATTCTTAAACTAAAAATTTCTAATAAGAGATTAAAGTTCCTTCCTTTTTTTGATAATGAAACTCCGTGCATTGCTCATTAATAAGAAAATATCAGATATTTCTAAATAATATTAAAATATGAAATACAGTTCTGTTTGTTGGAATAGTGAAGCTCAGCTATATTAGCTAAGCACTATAAAGAATTGCTTGCTATATTCCCATTTCTCATCCTCTTTCACACAAAATTCTACTTATTAAAACTATGAAAAATGCATACACATTTCAGTCATATTTAATTAGTCATCCTACACTACTTGCAGGTAATTTAAATGCATATTCTTCATCTCCAGCCCTCTCAAGAAAAAGTCCACTGAATTTCTTCACTTTAGATCTATAAATACATTAGACGAGTTTGAGCTTCATTTCTTTAGCAAGATAGAGATAAACCCCATAGAATTTGGCACGTAATTAAGTACTTCACTAAATCACTACCTCAACTGCCAAAAAAATGGACCTTCAATGTGAACTTGAAAACTACACATATATCAGTTCCCTGTGCAAGGTTTGTTTTGCAGCACAGCCTAATTTAAAGCTGATTTGTATCCAGATGTAATCAAAAAGAAGTTTAATTTCTCCCACCTCAATTCTATTGGAAGCTTTTTCAATCCACTCTGTGGACTCAAAATTAAGATTTAGAGTTGTGTTTGTTTGCTTATAAGTCTGCTAGTCTATTTATTTTTAATGGAATTTTGTTAAGAAGTGTATTATGTCTATGTAGGGCCTACTTGCTTTTTTCTGTCCTGTTCTGGACTTCTTCCAGGAAATAAATGTCAAATACAGGTTAAAAAATATTTTTTTTTCTTTTCTGATATTTCCATTGACATTATAGCCTAGCCACAGATGTCAGGCTATCTCCTCATAAATGAATATCCATTTTTGTCCTCTCACTCCTACTCTTGGTCTGCCTCCTGCCATAAGTCTCAAATCTCTGGCTGCCATGACTAGAATGTGCAGTGTCAATATTATACAGCTTGCTTTAGCATTGGCTGAATCCATTAGCAACAGAATATTTTCTAATAGTAAAGTAAACCAATCAAGCAACAAAAATAATTAATTCCATGATTTTGCCTTTGTGTAGGAGTGGGATAAGGGTGTTTAAAGATATGGAAGAACATTCACATGAAGGAAGATGGACCAGACTGAAGATATTCAGTCAGGTAAAGATGGTGAAGAATACAAGGTAGACTCATCAAATGAGAAAATCTATTGAGGAAGTGAACAACAACTAGGGAAATAATATATGTTCTTATGTGTCAGGTATCAGGTTCAAATACCCCCAACAATATGGACACATCTACACTGAATTTACACATCTCCATTTAGTTAAACTGTGAAACTCTTCACTATAGGCAGCCATAGATGCTTAAATTTACCTTCAGAAAGGAATTGACCTAAAGACATTTCCTCTGCAACACAAAGCCATTGGCATGTACATCACTGCATACTTCCTGGGATTTATACTCTTCATTAAGCAATTGCTGCTGGTCATAGCTAAAGATTAGACCTTTGGGCCTTTGGTCAAATGCACAATTGTCTTAACTAGGGAAACTGCTATGATACTCTTCTGGTCTTACTCTGAGGATTTTAAATTATTGGAAATACAGTTCCAGGTATTACTTGGCAAGAAATTCTTTGTTGATTTAATCACTCATCAGAAAATATAATCTTTTATTTGCTTTGGAATTATTAAGATGAATTCTGAATTTACACACGTTTGTAATACTTCTCATGTAAATACCAAACTATTTGAACAAATGTAATGAATACAGAGGTAAGCACAAAGAAAGGAATATGGTTTGGCAACTGTGTTGACTATGACCCTCTTTTCATACAATAACATAAAATTGCTGTCACTGTGGGTCTTGTCTCTTCTGATTCAGCTAGACTGCTGATATATCTCTGGACTCAGGTTCTTCTGTTCAAGATGAATATTTGTGAATAATAATATCAGCAGATTTCAAGTTAAAAGTCACTGATGAAAATACTTTTCACTCTTGTGTAAGTCTTAAGGGACTTCTTGCTGTGAAAGCATGAGACCAATACTTAGATCCATTTAATTGGATCTCAATGAATTAAGATTTCTAAAGCAAAGAAAGGGTAAAATAAAGATTAGTGCAATCCAGAAGGAAAATTTGCTCATATTATCTGGGCTAGATTAACACAAACACTGGAGACACATGTTGCTTAGTTTCTGGATAGATCATCTCCACAAAGACCTGAAGGATTTAATGCCCCCCTGCCCCCTTAATCTTCTGCTATTATGGAAAGTTTCCTCTCTTGTAAACTTCATGCACTTCTCCGTTCCATGGAAACAAGGTTCCTAAGAGATATCCTGTCTTGGATTTTGTGAGGGTTTTTGATGTAAGAAAGTTTCACCCATACTGTTCCACTAGTGCATTTGTATTTCTAAGTTAGGAGTGACCACTCCAACAAAAGGTGTTACTAGCTATGAATACCAACTCTTCTTCCTTCTGGTCTTTTGTCAATTCTTCCCTTGGATTACAAAAACAAAACATTATAGAAAATCTCATGTTGAACATTGTTCATTTATCTCTATGTGTATATTTAGAATCTATGTTACAATGCTGTTTCACAAAAGGAAAAAATAAAAACAAAGCATTATCAACTTACTAAGTGAAATTGTCAAAAGTCTCAAAAAAAGCTGGCTACTTTTCTGAGTGAAACCAAGATAGATAAGTTTCCTGGTAAAAGTCTAGGAACTTCAGAAACTAGGTCAATGCTCTGATTGCCTGAAAAACTCATTTGATATCCTGGACTTAATGCGATTTTCTCAGATTCTTCATGTTAACCTTGTAATTTTAGTTGATTACTTGCTATATTCATTTGATGATTTGATAATTTCACATATTGATTTATTGAATCACTCTTAATCATGTCCTTGATTGGATCATTGTATCATTCCATCCTTAATTAGCTTTGTAAAGTCATAAATTAGTTCAGTAAAATGCTTGCTTGAGTATATAGATTCTTAGTCATCTTTTAAAAAATAAAATCTATAAAAATTACAAACACTGCATTCACTCAATCACATGGCACCTTGTGTCATCAACCCTGAGGATAAAGTTAATTTTAATTAAGGAATTAACAAACCCATTTTCCTGTGCTGACAAATCAGTACTTAAGAAACCCTTGCTTTTATTATCTTTGTGGCTTCATAGATCATGGATTATGTTGCAAGTAGGTAAATAATTTCCAGAAAATCTTGGAAATTGCAATAATGTCAGTACTTATCTGACTGAAATAATATGAAACTCTTTTGGTATGAGCAAAAGAGACACCTCTCAAGTAACAAAAGAACAACAATAAAAAACAACATGGCCAAAAAAGTAACCCAAGAAAGAGATTATAGCCAACTTCACTTGCTGTGCAGGTAGAGGTAACAAGGTCATCAATTTATCTGTTATTTGTTACTCGTTTAAAATTACAGAAACCTGTATAACACAAGTTGTTACCAAAGGTACTGTGTGAATCCTGCTGTTGTACAACTATTTCTTGTGCCACAGGCATCAGAAACAAATAATTTATGTAGAACCATTCAGATATTTTGGGAAGAATCAGTTGTAAAATGCTAATCAAATGTGAAATCTTCACAGAATGTGACAATGGTAATAACATTTCAAATTAAATGCACATTTTTAAAAAAGCATTTGAATAAAGGAAATTTTTAAAATCTATTTTTAAAAATCCTTTAAACTTTTAATGTGTGTAGTAGAAAATTTTTGAGTTAAATTATTAATAAACCATAGCTATAATTTAATTAAAAACTAACAAAGCATTTAGAACATTTGCAAATTAAAACCACCAGAAATACACTGTACTAATACTCCTTTCTTGTTAGTTCTTTAATTTGTGTTTAATATCAAATAACAACAATTTATTGCAAGAAAAAAATGATCATGTTTTGGAAAGTTAAATAGCAAGTGAGGAAACTTGTACTGAAACACAGTATTCTCCAAGAGAAATAGAAAGATGAAACTGAAATCCCAGTTCTTCCATGATTTTGTTTACTGTTCTAACTTCAAAATTGTTTCTTCTGCAGATCTGTACAACAATGTTTTTCCTTAGAATTTTGACTTATAAATAAGATAAACTCATTAAATTGATCCTAGATAAACTCAAAGCAAAACCCATAAGTTTAGACCTTGGGACAGCAAGAAAGTTCATAGTGAAGAAAGACAACACACACTTCCATTGCAGAAAAAGCCTGTAGGATAAGTGTTGATAGCAAAATGGAATGAAATTTCTGCTCAGAATAGGTCTTACATTATAGATGAGATGAATAAATAAATATATACTTGATCCATATTAATCCACTAATTATTTCTTTTAGGAAATACCTTTGTCTGCATTTCTTAACCTGCAAATATTTTCTAGTGCATTAAAAATGGCTTGAATGTTAATATTCACATTGCTGTCATGAAATCCAAGAGCTGATGCCTTCAATGACTTAGCAGTGCTTTTCCCACTTTCTTAACAGTGAGTAATTTTGCAATGGACTTTTCTGTTCTCACCTAAGTTTCTCAGAAATTACTTTTGACATGGATCACTTTGCAATACATTTAATATTAGCCATTTGACCTTTACAGAATCATCCTGGTTTAAGTATTTAATTAGAGCTCTCCTTGTGTCTAAGAAGTTATTTCTGTTAAAAGCCAAATTTAATACTTCTCTTAAAAAGGGGAAATATTTTCACAAATGTTAGGTTGACATATATTCCAAAGTTTCAGAATGTCTCTCTCAAGTTTCTCTGCCCATTTCTTACTAGGTGACTTCTTTCAGTGTAAGGATAGCACATTTGATTTTAATTTTGAGTTATTAAATTCTGTTGTTTTTACATATCCTTCATTATTCCTATGGAAAAATCTATTCAAATGTTTGTATTCTCTTGCATTTGAAACCTTTCAGGATACAGCAAATATTTTCCATAACTTCTGAAAGGACCTTTAAAATATCTTTCAGTGTTCTCAAGTAGTATATCACAATCCTGTCATGAACTTGGAGAAACTGAAATCCTATTACAATTGATGGAATCAGTAGAAATAGAACATTTCAACCACCATACGAACATCCATATTGAACAGATCCAGATGGAGTTCTAGAAGAAATATTTTAATGACAAAAATATTAACTTTTATTGGTAATTAAAAAATAAAACATAATTTCTTTTGAAATGCAAGCTTTTGGTAGTGAAAGGGTGTCAAAGTTTTCTGACTTTCTCTTCCTATGCATCAAACTGAAGTTTTCCAAAATTAAGACGTGAAAGTTACCACTCATAATCCCTTGTGCACTCAAAAATGTATTAGATATTAAAATTATGAAATTCATAGCACCAGGAATTGCATAACATTTTATGAGATTTTTGTGCCAGCCACTACCCACATACGCACAGACAGCCAACACCAGCAGCTTGCATTCTAAATAAACCATGAGGGCAAATATTTTTCTTTTCACTTATACTTTACAAACAGTATTGACAATTTAGGGAATTAAGTAGACATTTATGGTATTTGAAGATATAATTGCACTATTTAACATTCAACAGAAAGCAGCTGTCATTACTCCTGAGGGAAAACCAATCATAGGTATGATTGCAAAGAAGCAGTGAGAACTGAGTTAATTGAAAAACAGGAGGACTTGTAGGTAAGAGCAGAGAAAAAAAGTGTAATAAATTAGTTTTCCTGAGACTTCACAGAGAATGAATCTAAAGAAATCAGTATACACTCTAAATTATGTATTACCAGTATGAAATTTACAGGAGAAAATATTATCCCCTTACACTTCCCAAAGAAATGTCAACAAAGGTTATTTAGACTTGACAGTTTAACAAAAAAAACCCAAAAGCAACTACCTTCAAAACCTGGCAAGACATGGAACCAATTAGCATACCAAAAGTTCCTCCTTCAACCCCTCAGCAAAATAAAGTATTCCCTGAACAAATTTACAGGGAATTTGAAGATTATTCCAAACTTCCTTACCTGTGGTTAAAAAATCCAGTCCAATCCAATCCAATCCAATCCAATCCAATCCAATCCAATCCAATCCAATCCAATCCAATCCAATCCAAACCTTCTTCAGCTATAGTCTTTAGTTGATATGAAAAAACTGAAATACCCACCCTTTAATTTATTCTTTAACCTTGTATAATTTTTAACATATTTATTAGACACATTGATTAAAAGAAATATAATTTCAGCCTTCCCAAATCATGGTGTTTTCCTTTGAAAATGTCATAAATCCAATCCTTATAATTTTGAAATCTGGTCAACATCCATTTATTGGTATTTCTACTCACTTTTTGGATCCAACAAAATAAAAAACTGAATGCTTACCAGTCAGGTGAATTTTGGATCTCATTTTCTATTACCATGTTGCAATGTTGTAATGTTTTCCAAAAGTTTAAATCTGTACATTTGTAAAAAATACTGCTTGATTTTTTCTTTATGAGAAGGGAACTGTCTCCGAGCCTCTGGAGTACTAAAAATTAAGCGATATGTGTGAAAAAAGAACAACATAGTAAGGAAGGTTCAAAACAAATTTTCTTATTTATGACTTCTCTTACCATTTTAGGGCATGGAGATCATAACTTTGATTATTCTTTCTGCTCTAACTGTATATACCATTGCACTGGTCAAAATATGCTGACTAATTATATACATGTAGGAATCAGGGTGTGGAGTCTTCTTCGATGGCTCTGTCCTGTCCAATCTCTATTGTATATTCAAGGCTGGGAGATGATTAAAGGAGATTACATATGTAATTATAGTACAGAGATCAAGCCTTGAAAGGCTGTCTTTAACTGGGATCTTCACAAGGTCTCCTTAGAACCAAATCTTCAGTAAAGTGGCAGTTTACCTTCTTCATTTGACTACATGTGAACAAGAATGCTAAATTACTATTCTAATATGAATATTTCAACTCAAATATTACGTTGCATTTGGATAAAACATATATGCACAAGGAGTGATAAAAAATAACTAGAGGTACACATCTTCACATTTACACCCACCTGTCTCTCAATTCTTGTGGTGGGTATGCAGAATAATGAACTCCTAAGGTCTCAGAGGCAATAGAGAAAAATAAAAGAAATCCAGGACTGAGGATTTATAGGAAATAGCTGCAATTACAATCCTTTAAATTATACCAGTTAGACTCTAAATATGATCTGAAGAATCAGTGATCTCTAGAAATCTGTCTTTTATCAAACATACATCTGTCTGACCTCTACTTGAAATCCTTTGCTTAGTGATAAGAGATGAAAAGAAGACCAGAGCCTAATGCTTTTGGTTAAAGAGCCCCAGATGTTGTTACCTTAAACAATCTTTTTTATTCTAAGCAAGGCATCAATCACATGATATAAAAGATTCAAAATGCTTAATGTTAAAACCTGAGAACTATTTTTATTGTTACTGAAAAGCATACCTATTGCAAATTTTCCTTGCTTTTAGTAAGAAGAAGCATGTTTTCAGAGCAGGCAGTGGGTGTAAGTCATGCTGAAATTCTAGCTTAACATTTAAAAATGTGTTCTTTTTCAATTAAAGGGAAATGTAGCTCTTGAATCTCATTTTCTCTCTCTATGAAAACCAATAAAGAGGAGGGTGTATGGTGAAGAGAAAGTATGTTCTTCCATCTAAATAAATTTTTCATTCTCTTTTGCCAGATATAATTATAGAATCACAGAACATTTTAGGTTCGAAGAGACTTTAAAGATCATCTTGTTCTAAGCCCCCTGCAAAGGCAAGGGGCACCTTCCACCAAACCAGGTTGCTCAAAGACCCATCCACCTGGCCTTGAACACTGCCAGGGATGGGGCATCCTCTGTTTCCCTTGGTAACCTGTTCCAGTGGCTCATCACATTTCCAGTAAAGACTTCCTAACATCTGACCTAAATCTACGCTCTAAACCTTGTTTAGAGTCATTCTTCTTTTCCCTGTCACTACAATTTGGTGGAGGAGCTCTCCATTAGGCCTCTTTTAGGTACTTGAAGGATGCTAGAAGGTCTGCTTGGATCCTTCTGTTCTCCAGACTGAACCAAACCAAGTTTCTCAGCCTGTCTCCATACGAGAGGTGCTCTAGCCCTCAGATCATCTTCATGGCCCTTCTCCAGACTTGCTTCAACATTGTTAATGTCCCTATTATGTTGAAGGCCCCAGAGCTGGACACAGTACCTCAGGTGAGGACTCACCAGAGCTGAGTAGAAGGGCAGAATCCTCTCCCTCACCCTGCTGGCCACCCTGCTTTGGATGCAGCCCAGGACGCAGTTGGGTTTCTGGTCTCTGAGTGCCCACTGGTGGGTTATGTCCAGCCTCTCAACCACCAACAATCCCAAGTCCTTCTCCTCAGGGTTACTCTCAATCTATTCACTGCCCAGACTGTATGTGAGCTTGAAATTGCCCTGACCCAGGTGCAGGACCTTGCACTTGGCCTTGTTGAACTTCAGGAGGTTTACACAGTGCCACTTCTCAAGCCTGTCAAGGTCCCTCTGGATGACATCCCTCCAGTGAGTCAGCTGCCCAGCTCAACTTGGTGTTGTTCGCAAACCTGGTGAGGGTTGATGCAATCCCAGTGTCCCTGTCATTGACAAAGACATTAAACAGCACTGGTCCCAGTACTAAGCCCTGAGGAATGCCACTTGTCACTGCTGAACACCTGGACATCGAACCATTGACTGCAACACTTTGAGTGCAAGCATCCAGCCAATTCCTTAACCATTGAATGGTCCATCCAGAAAATGTTTAGAGGAAAGGGAGGATGAGTCACTTCTTCCTGTATAGTGCATTATCAAGGGCTTTGTGTGCTCTAAAGACTGAACAGCTGAGAGACTCTTTGCCTAATTCAAAATAAATGAATGTTCTATGAGTATGATCTTATGTTCTCACTGCTTCAGAATATTGACTCTTACAGTTAGCGTACTCTAATTTTACTTGTTGTTACTTATTCTTTAAAGTAAACTTTAGCAATGATTCATTCAGTTTCTGGGTGATTTAAACTACAGAACTTTGTTTACAGGAATGACAGGGATTAGCTAAAATATAGCTGCCTTTCCATAACAAATTTCAGTTTGGTGATGCTGAATCTGATTTATTTCAATCATATGGCAATTCTGTCTTTGGAAAAGCCATCATTCATCTTAGATACTCATTTCAACACTATTTTCAAATCATCAAAGAGCTGGAAGATGAAAATGCAGAAGTATATCATCATAAACTGCCAAATTCTCATAAATCTAGTGCTATATTTATTGCTCTTCAGCTAATAGATATAAAATAGTTAACTTACAAAAGCTTCCAAAACCCGGAGTTGTAGGAATTTGGAGGAAATTATTAAATATGCTCTACCTGTTTCCATTTTTAAATGTAAAGATTTTTTTTTCTTTTCTTCCTATAGTTTTATCTCAGGTTCAGAAATTTTCAGTTAAATTTTTTCATTGTGCTATGCTATACCACAGACAAATTTCCAGAATGTTAAGAAAGGCCCTCCTGCATTGAGTCTAGAAGTAATTGAAATTAGCTGGGGAAGGATAACTGCACTTTTAGGCCAACATCTTGAATAAGCAGAAAGAGGACAGGACTGTTTACATAATTTTCCTTCCCAAAATGCATGTATTGAAAGAAATATCACTATCAGAAAAGAGGAATTAAGATTAACAGCCCTGTTTTTTGCCAACAGCTGTCATTTAGTTAGGAATTTTTCATTCCTTTGCGTATAATTTGAGATGTACTCCAAGCAGTGTAGCCACTTCCTAGCCCCCTAGAACCCACGCTGCAGTTCTGAAGGCCTGGCCTCTTCTAGTCACCCCTTCAGGCTCTTTATTCTGCTCAGGATTACAATGTGCTCTGTTCTAGAGAAGTGCTTTGATGAAGCTTTTTGAAAATTATCACTTTTACACAAAATCATGATGCAGTCCAGACTACTGAAAATTTACTTTCAGCAATCCAAGTGGTCCCCTCATGTGGGAGTCAGACCCTACAGCCAAATGGAAGTCTAATCAATCAGGTTCATTGAATCTACATCCCTAATCACTTCAATGTCTATCAGAAGACAATTTTGGTTAAATGAACATTTCTGTAGTTTCCATATACTATAATGTGATTCTAAACAAATGCACATCTAATTTAGACATCTTACTCTCTTAGTGAATCTCAGGTTTTATGCACAGCTCAGTTGTCCAAATGCAGACATCAAGTGCCATTTGAGATGTCACCCAGGATCTAAGACACCTACATGAGATTGACAGATTTAACACTGTCTTTAGAAGACTTGTAATTTTCTGCTTTGGTATCTGAAGGGCAAATGCTGTACACTGAAGAATCTTAGAGTCTTTTGGTTCCCTATTCCAATGATACTTTCGCACTAATTTATAATGAAATTTTATCAGAGTGCTCTTCCCACCCTTATTTATTGAAAGGATTATAGGATAAACTTTTCTGATTGAAACTAACAAGTAACACAACAAAGAATCTAGCCTTTGGTGTAGTCCCAGTGGAATCCCTCTCATTACCGTCTAAGGTTATATAAATATTTGGATTCAGAACAATTAACATACATAACTATACTGTGATCCTCTCCTATGGGAAACACAGAACTAAATTCAGAAGTTATTCACAGAGCAAATTTTATTTTATCCTCACGAGACAAAAAAATAATAATAAAAAAGAATATTTATGTTCCTTCTGGTCTTTGCTCCTATCCCAAAAGTGTTAATTTGGAGCACTAGGTGTCATAGGAAGTGTGCAACTGATACTTTTAATGCCTAAGTCTACAATTTAGTCAAATTTAAACCTTTCCTACATCCACTGAGGCACATTTCTTAAGTATATGCAAGTGGGGATTCATAGTCTAAATATCTCATCTAAAGAACTTGATTCATACAATGAAGTAATGAACTGTAGCTAAGAACCTTTACTTAGAAAGGTCAGAGCGCTGGAGAATCATGTCAAAGTTGACATTCAGTATTCATCTACATCCTCTGAGGATACTTGTTGGAAAATATTGAACACTACATGTTAGTGGACTGTTAAAGAATGGAGATTTGGAGGAAGAGCATCTTTTCAACATCACTTTTTAAAGTTTTTCTGTTTTAAGTAAGATACTCAGCTGGTAACTATGGAAATGAGTGAGATACAGTCTCTCTAATTACTGGCCTTTACTTGGTTTCCAGACCAATGAACAAGTAATGTTTCATGTGCATAAAAACTTAAACAAAGCAGGCTAACAGTGACTCAGAATAACTCATTGGACAATTTCCTAAAAAGGGAGACCCAAAAGTTCCATCAGCGAGAGATTTTGAATACTCACTTCTCACATCCATGCATGTGCTTGTTGCATTCTCAAGACAAGATTTGTAAGTGGATGCAATAAGCACCAAATGCTAGAGAAGACATAAGAAGCAACTTGAGGTTTGGTGGTGAAGCCTTAGCAGCCAAGGTTAGAATGGTGACATCTTTGGGGGTGATGCTTCCCTTGTACAAGCACAGTAAATCAACATCTATTTTAACCTGGCCTCTTTCTTTCCCATGCCATATACTCCTTTAAAAACATATTTGGAAGGTCAACACCACCCTGGGCCACATTAGGAAAAGCATTGTTAGCACGTCAGGAGAGGTGATCCTCTCCACTCAGCACTTGTGACACACCCTGACTGCTGTGTCCAGTCCTGGACTTCCAGTGCAAGAGAGTCATGGACAAGCTGGAGAGAGCCAGCAAAGGGCCACAAAGATGACTAAGGCATTGGATCACCATGTACAAGGAGAGGCTGGGAGAGCTGGGACCATTGGGCCTGGAGATGAAACGCAGACATCTGACAGATTTTTATAAATACCACAAGGGAGAAAGGAAAAAGGATTGAGTCAGGCTATTCTTGGTGGTATCCAGTGAAAGGAACAAAAATAATAGGCACAAAAGGAAATACAAAATTTGCTTTAAATAAATATTTTTTTTTAAATTGTAAGGACAGTCAAACACTGGAGTAGGTTCCTCAGAAATTATGGAGTTTCCACTTTGAGAGCTGTTCAGATCCACACCGGACATGGCTCTGAGAAGCCTGATCTCCTTTGCGCACAGATTAATTTCTTGTTGCAAAGGGCTTTGCATTAAAAGGTAGATTTAATTATTGCTTAAATGTATTCTTCTGTTTCTCATCTGTACTCAAGAATTCACTCATCTTTGGGAGAAATAAACCTTATTATGGAGTCTGCAAGTTGCTTTTTGCAGGTGACTTTACAAGACAAATTGCTGAATATGAAAGGGTCAGAAAGGACTTTTAAGACCTTTAAGAACATATGTGAAGAGAATGATGAAATTTTTTTTTTTTTAATTATCAGCAGGCATTTCTGTGGTCCTCAGCAGTACAGCATGTACTCCAAAAGCACTGATTAATCTATTTTCATGGCAACCATACAAATGAACCAAATGTTAGACTTTCAATTCACCAATGGTCACTGGAGTCCAAGAAGAGCTCACTGAAGTCAGGAGGCTCCTAGCTTTGGTTGGTCACTTTGAAATGTGCTGTTGAAATTTAGAATAGTAGAATATTCAGCATCCCACTGTAAGCCTTTGCCAGCTGTGAGTGGTCCAAAGCTGAGGATGCTGGCAAATGCCAAGTCAAGTACTTTCATCTGCAGATGGATGACACATCCAGAGTGACTATTTGTTTTTTATTTTGGCCAGTGTGATTTTGTCTCAGCTCCCAGGAAAAGAACTACAATAAATCAGATGACAGACGAGTGCCTTACCCTACAAATGCTACCTTTGATTTTGTATTTTTGCAGCTCAGGTTGTGTTTGCAGCCTACAGAGAATAAACACAAGAGATCAATGCTGGATTTGAGCATGTCTTTTTTCCTTCATTATAGCAGACAGCCTTCTCTATGCATTTTTGTCCCTTCAAATGAAGTAACAGATTTTATTATGGAACAGCAATGGCCCTAGTTCAGAAAAGATTAGCATTTGCCTAGGTTTAAATTGAATGATCTAATTGAAATCAAGGGGAATATTCATTTGTTTTATGTATTTAATCAGCTAGCTGAAGTGAAGCCTAAATTAATGAATGTGACCTGTGATTCACCAGGCATTTGGATGCTGAATATGTAATGCCAAGCACAGATTTGCAGGGCAAGCCATAAAGGTTTCTGCTTTCATGCTAGTCCCATCTCCCTTGCCGTGGTGCTGGCATCGCTCAGTCCACTCAGCACATCCCTGCATTTTCTGGCTCTGCAGAGAATCTCTGGTGCTGCTGACTGGGAGTCAAAATGGTGCCAACACCCTGACAGGAGAGAAGAAGTGGACAGTGCAGCCTGAAAGCCAGAAGGGCTGTGGGTACTGTGTTTCTGCCAGCTGCAGGTTAATCCCCCTATAGCAGCACCCCATTGTGACTGGGGCTATGGGGCACAGCCTGGGTGACCATGGAGGATGAGACAGCAGGTCACCTGCAGTGAGGCTCTAGTCACCATTTATGTCATGGCTGAATTTGTTCTTCAAATTACAAGACTTGCTTCTAAAGAATTGAATTTAGTATCAGAGAGGTAATTTTCACACTGGAGTAGAGAGTGATTAGGAACTTGTGTACAGTTTTCTGCAGCACAGCACAAATCAGGTGGACCCATGATACTCATAAGCCTCAAATAGCAACCATAAAAAAAATTAAAACACTCTGGTGACACCCAGGACTACTCGCCCTATAATATTTCAGATTTGACCTGCAGGACTATTGTTTGTCACTCATTCAAGAGGTCCCTCAGAGCTCAGAGAAATATAGTGATCTAAAGAGCAAGATGGGCTTTTAGTGGAACCCAGACATGTCTTACTTCTGAAATCCTTTTGCTTACATACCTTGAAAAATTCTGGCCCTGCCATGTCTCTTAAGCCAATAGCAGGAGGCTATTGGCTTAAGCCAGGATGCTTAAACCGATTTTGCTGTTAGCAGAAGTCTAATTTTAACTTAGCTTATGAAACTTCCAAGAAGATTTTGATAACTTGACTGAGTATGAAAAGCAACATAGCACCTAAATTCCTATCAGCAGAACTGGTATGTTCTTTTTCTTAAAATGCACTTTTGGTATTGAACAAGAAATGTATTTGAAACCTGTTTTAAAGTTCAGATGCCAGAGATGCTTTAAAAAACTGATCATTTTTTGGAAGATTTTATGAAAGATTGGCTTTTCCAAACTTCTAGGTACTTTATCATTACAGTGATTTCTAGTATAATATACCGTTCTGTGACTTTTGCACAGCACAATCTTAGAAGTCTGGATTTTTCCTTTCTTAGTGTTTTGTTGTTTTTTTTATCAGTGAAGGAATTTAGAGAATAAAATCAAATCCTCAGTCCAATCTTTGCTGAAACAGTTCTATTACTTCCCCTCTATTTTCTCCTCACCTGTGTTACTGAGGTATATACTATTTTTGTTCAATTCTTGTTGACTCATCACTATATTAACTGTATTTCTTCCTTTTTCAGTCTCTGTCTGCCCATTACATAGAAAGAATAACCGCAACCTTTCCCACGGGTACATATTTAGTAAATAACCAGCTTTGTCTCGGCTTATTGAAGCTGGTAGCCTCTGTAAAAACCTTTCTTTTGTTTCTTCAGACTCAATGAGCAGCACTCCCCAACTTGAACTACTGGTCACATACAGAGGTCAGCTGACTCCCGGGACCTCTTTCCTACTGCAGAGCACAGGCAGATTGAAGGCGCTGTAAATAATTGTGCTATGTTCTCTAAGAGTTCACAGTGGAATATAATCATCTCCTTTTATGGCTATAATGCATCTTGCAGAAAATCCTTTATGAGCTATAGCAACTAATCACAATATCTCTGTTCTGTGAGAAATGGGGGGAGTGAACAATGAAACAATTCCTTCAAAGGGGGCTGCAAAAAACCCCCATAACATTGCTGCATAAAAATCTGTTTTCCAGTTATACAAAAGGTGATGAGTTAAAAACAAATTGTCATGTGACTTTTTCTATTTCCTTAACAGCTTCATGGATGACAGTAGCTTGTCTTGGCTGGAAATTCATATAGACTAGAAGTACCCAGGGTTGACTGGTATTTTTTTAGATATGGAACTTTAATCTGGAAGCATATATCATTCTGTTAATTTTCAAACATCTCTTAATACATTTAAAAAAATTAATTTTCTCAAGTTGAATGAAGGAGAAGGAGAAAAGCTGAAGAAGAAACAGGTTCCTGAATGGGAAAGCCAAAATTTGGAAAACCTAAGTTGCCATTTGTGGGTCTGGGGGTCTGTGGATGGACGGTGATGGGACAAACCGAGACGAGAGATGTCTATAAGTCCTAAGCTAGTTTAGGAGCAAGCAGTTTATTGCTTGGGGTGTGAGTAAAAGGGTCCTGCTAAGAGCTGCCAGGCCCAGCTCAGAGCAGGACTGAGAAGAGAGAGAAAGAATAAAGCGAGAGAGTAAGAGTGTAACAGTAAGAAAGGTAAAAGTAAGAGAGCAAGCGTGGTAAGAGAGCGAAGTTCCCGTTACAATGCATTAAATCTTCTTCTATACTGAATATTCTAATTTACACTAACCAATCTAGTACAAGTTACAAATCCTATAGCATTTACATACAGCCTATAAGAATCACTATATTAACATACTGAGTTACATTTTAAATCCTAAAGACTACCCTTTGGACTCCTCCCACCAAGCAGGTAGGGTCTGCTCTGACCCTCGGGCTCTTGATGAGGACAGCATTGTTTCATCAAGAGGGGATTACCTCCTGCTGGCCATCCTATTGTTTTCTAGTTACTCAGTAGCCGAGGCTTGGCGTCTGACACATCAAAACTTGCCTTCAATTCCACATCTCCCACATGCTTCACATTCCCAAAGTCTGGACAGTCACAACTATAAGGCTTTTCTATTTCATCTAACCCAACATCCATTTATTATTCTATGCTGCCATTATTATTCTGTGACTTTATTACACCAAGCCTGCCTGAGCTCAAAAAGTGTTTGGACAACACTTTCAGGCACATGGTGGATTTCTGCACAGGGCCAGGAATTGGACTCAATCATCCTGGTGCATACCTTTCAACTCAACATATTCTATGATTTACTATTTAGTCTCCTGTTTACCGAAAGAATACATTTAGTTGGAGGTGATTTCACAGTCAAAAGGTACCTTCATCACTTCAAAACTTTGGCCAATCTAAATTCTGGATTTTACAAATTGCCACATAAAATTTTAAAATAGACAATAAAATTAATCTGTGAAATTGTTAGACTGCTCTGGAAGAAATGTAGAGTTGAATTATTGGATATACTCCTAATCAGAAGCTCTTTTTATGTTTTCTTTCTAGGAAACTCTTAGGAATGGCAGAGTAGGGTGTGGGAGTTGGGTGGGTGATGTTTGTGAACAAAAGAAGCCAAGTTCAGAAACCCGGGTGCTTTGCTCCAAAGAAACCCATAAGGTGCCTGTAAGTCAGTCAGATAGCAAGCTGATGTGGGAAGTGGGAATCATGAGCCCTTTGCCATGCCACTCAACTGTTCCCTGGACTGGCAAACACAGGTGTAATATCTGTGAAGTAACTCGTAGCCACTGTCCCCTACTAGGGACAACCGCAGCCCCCACGGCAGAGCCACATCCCTGATGCACACTTACAGGCAGGAGAACAGAGGAAGGATACAGCTACCCTGATTTAAGCAAGAGAGTTGGGACATTGAAAATGTCTCTTTGTTCATATTCAGACAGATGTTACTTAGCATGACTGCTCTGGGGCATTTTGATTCCTTTTCAGCTCTTCAAGTGACCTGTGACTGCTCAAACCCAAGAGCAGGTAATGTGCCACAGCTTGTATATGCACATTTGGCCAAGTGGGTCAGAAGAGGCAGATGTGTTTCAACAAAACGCTTTAGAAAACACAACAGATAAGCTAAGCAAAGAAGACAGTGGTGACAGAATTTGCCTTTCCTAACCAGGATGATGTCCAACTGTTGTTTCTGGCAGCAACTACCCAGACTCAATCAAACCCAGGTGCAGAATCAGCCAGCTTGGAGGAGAAGTGTGTTTACATCTGCCCTTTTCTCACTCTAGGGCTCTGCTCAGAGGGAGGAACATGCTGTTGGGAGATAAATTTCCCTCCTTCTAATTATAGGCCTTGCCATCTTCTGCCCACTTCAACTGTAAATCGCCTAATCATAAACAATTCCTCTTCAAAGCTCAACACAGATTGGATGTAATTCCCTGACAACACCAATCTGTTCACAGTACTGCATGCAAAGGACAAAATAACATTAAAGATCTTTCAGCCTGCTGAAGGAGGGAAGATTGAAGAAAGAAAACAAACTCTGAGAGTAAACCATAAAAGACATTACTCTTGTAACATTTTAGCAAGGAGTAGCAAATCTCTACAACTGGTCAAAGGAGAAGAGAGAAAAGAGCTTCCTTTTCCACTGATAAAAACACCCCCTTGTCACACACACTTTCCCTTCTAGTAATTAATAAAGGAAGTAAAAGGCAGATGGAGACTGCTGATAATTTTTTATTTACCTCAGAAAGCTTCAATTATTCAGAATGACCAAATCATTCTCACTACTAAACTGTACAAGATCACATTACTGCTATATTTGTCTGGTTTTTCCCCTCCTCCCCATTTGTTTTCTCATGTGGTAACTGGCCATAAATAAGAGTTTAGAGAGTTGTCTGTTCAAGTAATGTACTGCCTATGAACTATCCTTCAGAACTGGAATTGCATGCTGGAGAGACAGATAACCAAAGCATTGCTGACAGGAGATGGTACATTTTCCAAAAGGTGAGTATGATGGTGTGCCAGCAGCACATGGTTTGTGCACTAGTACCTCAATCCTCTTTTTTGGGAAGTATCAGAATACCAATATCAAGAGCAACAATAATAATAAAGCAGCATTATTGGTAGTGTTTTTGAAGTGATAGTTGACATCAGGACCGACATCTAATTTTACTTGATGTATCTCAGCTGAATGAAATGGTATTTCTCCTGATTTATGCCAGTATAGGGAGGAAACAAAATTAGGCCTTAAATTTCATACCTGTCTTGAATTCCTGGCAAGAAGGCTGGAAACGATCATCATATTTTAACACTGCCAAATTGCTGAGTCTAAAAGTAATAATACTCCAAAATGATCAAATAATATCTCATAACTCAACTTTGAGAAGTTTTCTGTTTCTTGATAGTAAATAACCATTAAAAGCTATTTATTTATGTATTTAGTGGACTGATCTATCAAGAAGAATTTGGGAAAAAATGTCTATTTTTAGATTGAAGAGAATATACTAACTTTATGTCTGATTATTACAAAAAATGGGCTAAACACATTTGGTGCAAAATAATCACCACCTTTCTACATATTGACAATGAAGATAGGGAAAATAGCTGAATCCAAAATTTATGAAGTACAAGAAATAGAAGAGAAAAATGATAGCTCAGTAAATCAACCCACAGTTACTTAGTGCAGATGGTTCTGTAGTTGATATATACGTGGGAGAAATCACTGGCCTTGCTAATTTGAACTGGAAGGTAAATTAAACCCTTTGTACAAAGAATCTGAAATATTTATATCTCAGAATATAAACACTGTAGTAGTATGCATATACACCAAGTAAATAAGGTCTTTGTTAATTATCACCACAGCAGATGTGTACATGCAGAGTATGCTTCTAAGTAGGTGATCTTAAATAAAAATATTTCTTAATATTGAAAGGATTATCCTATACTGAAAATGTTACCTCATGAAAAAGTGATTTAACAAAGACAGTCTGAACAAACCATGTTTAATTAAAAAAAAGGCAAAATAGTCTATTCTCTCACCTGGCAGTGGGAGGGTTTGCTTCCAATATTACAAAAGGTTCGTGTTACATTTTTTGTCATCGCTATAAGAATAGTTGCTCTTAGAGTTTTCTCCATAAACTTGTGGAGAAAAAGACATGTATTTTTGCATCACCATCTGGTTTGAGTCTGATTATTTGGCTGATCTGCTCAAGTGTTTTCCGAGTGATCATTGTTTTAGCTTGTACTGTCGGATGCCATCCAAAGGTCCAGCACAGGCAGATGGGGTTGTAATATAAAACAAGAGCTGCTGCAATAAAATACATCTTCTACCCCCGTCCCCAACACCTCCCTTCTTACATTAGGTGATCCTTTACTGGATGTTCTGCATTTGATTTCACTGTTCATACACTCTACAAACATTATAAGGGAACCAAAACAGACGGTGATGATGTCAGCCATGTGAGATTCATTAATTGGCACTATCTAAGGAAGAAGAAGGAGAACTGTGATTTTTCTTCTCCAATGCTATACAGCTCAGAAGGAATACATATGTCTTACATACATATATACACAAACATACACAAATATTTATGAAAGACATGGAAAGAAATTAAGAGGTTAGAAGAGTTATGAAAACTTCCCTGGCAGACGAAGGATGAACCACGATCAGGTGCTTGAACTTGTATGTATAAAGAAAAGAAAAGTGATCTCTGTACTTTATAATTCACATTCATAGCTAGAAATTGGACTTTTATCTAAATTATTGGGAAGACCTTTATTTTTCAGAACTTTTAAATAAGCACATAATTTCTATGTAGGAATCCAACAGGTGCTCAAAAGGAATTAGGGGGATGTAATTAAATAGATAAACATCTGCAAATACAGGGCACGGATGGGAAAATACCCAAGATTCATCTTACCTTCATTTTGGATTTAACTTAGTTGAATTGTCAAGGTTAGGAGCTTAGGCTCAATTAAGAAAGAAAACAATCTCAGCAATTGAGATAGAAGATTATTGTTAGATATCTTTGACTTCTACACCTAAGGCAGATGCCCAGCATCTCCCTTAACAGTCAAATAAGAGGAAGGATATCTTTAACAATGAACTCATCTATCCTGTTTGGAATCTAATTTGGCATGAATGGAAGTTACTATTTTTTACCACAAATAAAGCAGAGAATTCAGGCAACTAGATACAGTGTGCTGTGTGATTCTATGATTCTATCTACAACACAGATTCCAGCTTCTGGTCAAAGAAAGTCTGTTCTATCTCTCTGAATTGTAGAGTGGGATTCTGATTTGGGGAATGGGATGAAATGTCCTTCTAAAGTGCTTGTCTCCCTCCACTGACTGCAAAGGAAATTTGAATATCTAAATTACATTAGACTTCTATCTTGGCACATAGAAGTAACAGGAGACAGGGATAGAGAGATTAACTGAGAATATTGTTTATAGGAAAATTTTTGTTTGCAGACTGTTGCAATAGTCTGCAATATTGTTGGAAATAAAAAGATATTGGTGGGACAAAGCATCTACTCCAAGCATATTTTTGCAGTTAGACTCTATAGCATATATCTCTAGAGAGCGTTCTTTTAGTCTCCCTACAAGTAATTAATAAATAAAATAAAAGGGTTTCTCTTTTATGAGTGCAACTGTTTTAAATTTCTCTCATTTTTAGATGTATTTCATAGACTGTATTTTCCCAGAATATATTCTCATATTTGGATCTCATAGTAGAATTCATTCTTGGAACTGTGCCAAGTCATTAAGTGGAAAAACAACAACCACAACAAAAGAGTAGTAGTGGTTACTTAAGTAAAATGATTCTGCTGGAGACAGTCTACCAACAAAACCAGTCTAAAGATGCATTTGGCATGTCTATACTCCACTGGACTCCAGAGATCCTGGTGCTCGCACACACCATAGGGGCATGCAGAGAGTCTTAATTTGCCTCTGGATTTGACATCACTGCATTTGGGAGTTAAAACTGAGCTCCATGGGGCTTATCACTCCAGGATGATCCTTGGCCTGGTGTGCCAAGGCTCAGTTGGCATTAGCTTGGTGCTATCTGCATTTTGCAGGTGTACAAGTTTTCTTATCTCTTTTTATTGCTACATTAAATAGATATTGCCCCCCAACCATTGTGATTCCTCCATCTGGCATGCATCTCGAAGCTTACTGGCTAGTTTTTATCCAATTTCAAGATACATGTTCTCATTTGAGATCCTGAGCATATTCCAAATGCACTCAGGCATTGCTCCAAATAACAGCAGAGATAATTTTCATCTAGGATAATGCAGGGTCCTAGACAAATGAACTCTGTTCACAACATAGAACTACAAGTTGTGTACCTGCAGAAATTAACTTTTAGTTACCTTTTGAGCATAAATACTTTAAAAAAGATTACTAATTATTCCAAGGAACTCCAGCAGTCTAACAGGGAAAAAAAAAAAAAAAAGGAAAATGCCCCAAGCTGAAAATAACAGAGTAGAAGAAGCAATGAAATATTGACTCTGTAGCACAGGAGGATAACCACAAGAACAAAGAACCTGTAAGGAAGGGGAAGATATTGAAAAAGCAGATATTGGACCTGATTTTCAGACTACAAGCCAGGACTTACCATTTTTTCTAAAAGTTACGTTTCACAAACTAATGAGAAGATAAGAAAGAAGCTCATCGTTTAGAAGAACAATGTTACTTTACTTGGTAGCTAGATAATGAGTTTCAGGCATCTCACTACTGTGCATCTTGTAGAGTGCACATTCTTTATTCAGGTGCATATTCCTGAAACTGAGCATCAGTGTGTTAGTGCCTCAGTGGTACTGAGGCACTGAGGGAAAGTACTTCTTCAAATGTAGCATTTGCTCTTTGTGAGGGCAATCCTGTACAAGGATGTTAATATTTATAAATCATGAAAAATGATCTGTACTTTTGGTTCTATTGCACCCCAGTTTTGAAATAGAATAGTGATGTAGACAAGAGAAAATAGTCTTTGTTTTCAGCAAGAGTTGAAATAAAGCATTTTCCAAGGTTTACATTCATATAACATGTGACATTCACGCAGGTTAATAATTCCTTCTCATGTTAATTGAACTCTACCTCTGAAGAGGATCTGAAAGCATGGGTAAATTTAATTCAAGTGTTGTACCAGGGTAGTATCCCAATAAAATGGATTCCGATATTTATACATAAGCTTTGTCTTGCATTTTATCTTTTTAAAAGAGTTTATTACTGCAGTTTATATTTTATGTGGTTACATAATATATTACAGCCTGTGAGAGGTGGTGAGCACACTTGAGCTGAAGGACATGCCGATGATTAATGGAGCTTAAAGTCCATGCACCCTAAATTAGGTTTTAGAACTGCAGTGTAATTTTTATCATATAACAAGAAAATTCATTTACAAAGACTATCCCACAGCTTTGAAAGTCACTATAAAGATTAAGTTCTCTTAGACAGAATGTGGGAGGTTTAATTTTGATTTTTTTTTTTGAAATCAGATTATCAATCTCCTCAAGGAATGCTAAAGAGGTTGAAAATGCTGCTTTTTATTTTCATGGGTTCACTAGCTATTTATCAGGCATCCATGTATCTATCAAGGTTTCTTACTCCATTGTAATTACCTCTGTGTTGAACTGGGCTATAGTGGATATGACACAAACAAAGAAGATATCTCCTCTGAAACATCCTAAAAGGAATAGATTATAGGCTCTGGATGCTTTAGGCCTTCAGGAAGAAGGTGACAAAATATGACATGACCCAGAATCTACTATTTTTTACTTCACTTCAGGAGAAAAGCAGTCAGTGGAGCCAAAAAATAGCTATAAACTGGCAAGAGATTAATGTACAGCTTCAAATGAAGACCTGAAAGTGTAGTATAATTTTCTGTGTAAGACACATTTCAATAAATTTGTTTTGGCTGTACTTGCAATGCTCATTTGCCTGCATCATACAGATATTTGGGGAATGAAATTGCACCAGCGTGTTTGTAAAAAGCAAATTTTAAAGTTCAATTACCATTCAGAAGAAGCAAATAGTACAGTCAAATGTAATTATGAACTACTGGTCTTCTCTTCTAAAGCCCTTAATTATAAACCCGCCCAATCTCCCATCTTTTATTTGTCACTGAGTCATCAAGTTGAATGTGCTGGGAAATGTCAGCCTGCATCACCCATCAAACCAATCTTCCTTCTGTGTGCTTCCTTCCATGCTACAACTGATATCCCAGAGCAACTGCTCCTAAGACTCTTCTTTGTCAGTGTATTAATCATCTTCAGATGTCAAAAATCTTCTCTCCTATAATATCTATAAATAGGGTAAGTAACTGATAGGTTGTGACTATACTTGTGAAAAAAAAAAAAATTCATTTTTACCTCATGTTTCTTTTATTTCTTTAACTCATAGGGTCATAGAACCATTAGGTTTGGAAGAGACTTTTAAGATCATCAAGTCCAGCTGTCAAGCCAGCACTGTAACTCCTAAACCACTAAACCACATTATCCACCCCTCCTGGCCAAATCCCCCTATTTATATACTGAGCTTGACTATCTCTGGTATGGAACATCCCTTTGGCCAGTTCAGGTCACCTGTCCTGGCTGTGCTCCTGCTCAGCTTCTTGGGCACCAGGAAGGAAGTTGATTAAGGAAACTGAAAAGCCATTGACATGGGTAAGCACTACTGAGCATGTTTTACCTCATTATTCTAATCCTAAATCCAAAACACAGCACTGCAACTCCTATCAAACTCTCTTGGAGAAACTGCAATCAGTGAAAGAGTTACATCTCTGTTGGCTTTGGTTTTTTGTTTTGTTGGGGTTGTGTTTGTTGTTGTTCTTGTTTTGCTTGGTTTGTGGTTTTTCTTTTTTTTTTTTTTTTTTTTTTTGTGTAGCAGACCTCATACTTTATAAAGTCATTTACATAACGTGGGACAGTCAGTGACATGTGGAAATATAGTTCAAATCAGAGAAGTCCAGGTTGTTGATTTATGGAGTATAAAGAGGATAAAGCCCAAGTATAGTTCAAAGCAGAACAGAATTTTTTCTTCTCTAATTTTAACAGCAGAACCAAAAATGTCAATTACTTTAGGACTATCCTGTGGCTTTGAAAGTCACTACAAAGATGAAGTTCTGATAAACAGAAGGTAGGGAGGGAATTTAATTTGAATTTGGGAGAAAAATCAAATTACTAATCATGAAAAAAATATGAAAGAGTTGAACACATGGAGACAAAACAGAGTCTACAAGAGTCTACAAAAGCTAGTCTACAGTAAAGTTTTTTTTTTCATGTGGCTACTTACAGTACATAAAACTTTTCTCAGTATTATTATCAAGATTTTCACTTTTTGCACTCAAATTCTTCTATATTTGAATTGTGCATGGCATAATTTTAATGGGCAAAAACCCATTAAAAATCTGTTATAGCTTTTGATAAAATAGTTTTGCATGTTCACCATAGACCACATGCAATCTCAATGGGAGAGGGTGGGAATCTCCTGGTCATCAAAGTAATGTAGCTCATTTTTAGGACTGAGATGCTTATTGAGGACCAGCTTTGTGTAATAGTACAAAAACTGCCTGAATGCTACAAAGATAATCATAGGGGATTCTGCATTTGTTATTTCTATTCTCAATACTAGGATAGTACAAGTATTATGCATAGAATAAATTGTCCAAACCCGTAACTTAACAAAGTCTGTGGGAGATACTACAACACAGTTTTGAATTAAAATAGCATTTAACTACAATTACTTTTATCCCACTTTTTTAAGGCAGCACATTTTCTGTAATTAGTCTGAATATGTGCTTATGAAAATTTGTCCATTTTATCTGTCCATCTCCTGAATCCAAGAGATAAACTCTTTAGCTAAGATAAATCACATTTAAAAGAAAGTACACGCTTCAAAGACTGTGCAAAAAAAACACAACAAAAACAAAGAAATGTAAATAAAGTCATGTTTTTTCATGTTGATAGGATATTTCACAAAGGTGCCTTGTACTTGAGAACATTAGTAAACATACTCGTTCTCACCAGAATGATCAAGAAAAATATGTGAGCTTATAGCATGATCTTCAGCAAAACATTTAGAACATTTAATAAGAGCATTCTTCATTACAGAAATACTACTTATTTGCTCAAAAGATCTTGACCTGTTATCCTCAAGCCCTGGGTAAAAGAGTTCTATTTGACACTTAACTACTGTTAAGAGTTCTTTGTATAATGGAAATTTTGGATGAAGTTCATAGGAGACGCTTCCTATTATTCATACTAGTATTATTCAGTGTTATTCATACTAATAATGATTATTACCAATAAGAAATTGTCAAAACTAGTTAAAGGAATGGCAAAACCTGACAAACTTTCTGCTGAAATTTCTGTTTTGGTTCCTTATTTAGTGTATGCAACAGTCATTTTACTGGTTGGGTCCAAATGTCTAAGATCATAAGCTTAAGAAAACTGAAAACTGAATTGTATGTGATAATTTCAATTTAAAATAATTTTATCTCCTTTTTTTTTCTTTGACAATTTCTAGTTCGTTTCCAACAAAAACTGTTGTGTTTCTATTTCACGGCAAGTTACCCTCTCTTGTGTTTTCTCTGATTTTTATTCAACATGCCATAGCATGCTGCAGGGTGTCTGACACTTCTTCCAATATGTACAGATAAACTGTAGGCAGCAGAACATCAACTTAAGGTAATTGAAATCAGAAAGTTTTATATCTTCATTTTTTTGCTTCAAATTATTCAATGAAGTGTGCAATGAGCAGGGTGTAAATAAAGGCAGAATTAGGAGCCCTTAGTCTCTAATTATATTAGGTGAAGTTGTATATGAATAAAACATAAGAGAATGTTGACATAATTTGTTGTAGACATTAATTGCTCTCTCAACTGGATGTTCAATGCTGCAATTTTTGAGGGGTTAATTAGTTAAAGCGAGCTAGATCATACTGCTCAGGCACTACTGAATTTAGATTACTCAATGAGCAATTTGATCTTAACCAATGATGCTACTGCAAGTCCTCTGCTGGAACTGGAAAATAATCTTCAGTCAAGTAATTAATTTCTCACAACATGCAAAGTATAAAGCATTTACAAGCTGTATGTAATAGACAAGCTTAAACACAAACTTTTGCCAGAGGTTCCAGGAAGAGTATCAGTCAGAACTGTAAGATTTCAAAATCCTTGATATTTTTCAGCACCTAGTTCCTTTCAGGATCTACCACCAGCATGCAGCACTGCAAAGGCTTGAAATTGTCCTGTTTAATTAGATTGTGTTTGGATTTTTTTTTTGCTGGTGTTGTCTGGGTTTTGGTTTTGTTGGTTTAGCTTGATTTTCTTGTTTGGTTGTTTTGGGTTTTTTTTTTTAAGTTTTATGACAGTAAATTCCTAGACATGCCATTGAATTTAAATTTCAGTGTAGTCTGTTTTCTTGTAGCTATGGGGTAGCCCATCAAGAATACCTATTTCTATGTTGCAGTTCACAGAGCATCCTTATACTTTCCTTTTCTGACACTGAGACTACTCCTAAAAACACATCCCAGCACAATTTGGGAATATTTTGGTAGGACTTCACTGCTAAAGGCTAAGGAGCTAGAATTGTAGCTGAAAAAATGAAATATTAATTAAACTCCACAGCTTTATATTGAAATATTTTAAATCTGACTAAACAAAGTTAAATTCCTCAAACTATATTTAAGCACATACACAGAAATGTCTTGATTTTTTTTCAGAAATATAATCAGCTATAAATTCTTTCAGAAGTTAAGCTACACAAATCCAGAAAGATTTTTTTTCCTATAAGTAAGCTCCTTAATATGTATTGAGAGACCATACAGACAACATTAAAGGCAATATTTTTCCTTTTGATTAACATTTTTTCTAGCAATGCTTTTTCATATCATCGATCTATACAATAACACTTCTTCAAGCAGAGGTATTAGTTTCAGCCATAGAAAAATGTGTAAAGAAATAAAAATGTATTTTAATGCATTTTTTATGTTTCCGAATTAGTAAATTAAAATATTATTCTGAATCAAGATTTTCAAACAGACAGTTAATTCAAACAAAATACACTCAAAGTTCTGTAATTATTTTCAGTAAACAAAGTTTTTAAAAGATTTTGAAGAAAAATTGCCATAATTATTCCTAGTTAAAACTTCTGAAAACAGCATGAAGTAAAGTAGCACTTTTAAGACCTAAAGTCTGAGGGAAACCTTACAGGAGTTGTCTAGAACTTTATGTTGTCTCTGTTTAGAATACAGGATAATTTTCCCTCTTAAAATAGAATATATTTAAGACGCTTTTGTATTTAAGATGGCAGAAATAGTCCTATATATAGTTTTCAAAATTAAGCAGTGTTTTGATGGTTTATTTTAATTTAATTTAATTT
>VWZP01007103.1:0-74147 GCA_013396995.1 Dicaeum eximium
CGCCATCCCGCGGGGGCCGCCCCGAAGCCCCTCGGCGAGGCGTGGCCGCCGGGCAGCGCAGCTCTCTGGTGAGCCCCCGCTCGGGCTCCGGCACCGGGACTCGCCCCGGTGCCCTGCCCGCCGCTCCCGGCCGGGGATTACCCGCAGCGAAACCTCCGGTCCCCGCAGAGCCAGCCCCGCCGAGGGGGCAGGGGCCGCGCCACCTCCGGCCACCGTGCCTCGGCTTCGCCCTCCTCCTCCTCCTCCTCCTGCGGGCGGCCCCGGCCCGGCTGCGGTCCCGGCTCGGGGTCAGCGGCGGATGAGCGCTTTGCCCCGCTAATCCCCCGCAGGCGCCGGCAAAGCCGGGAGGGCTCGGCCCGCCCCGGGCAGGGCGCGGCGGGGGCAAAGCCGGGGCGGCCCAGGCTCCCTCAGGGGACAGCGGCGGCGGCGGAGCGAGCGGCCGAGCCGGCCACGGCCTCTGGGGATCCCGGGCCGGCCGCCTCCAGAGCCGGGCCACAGCCCCCGCACCCTGATCCGCCCGCGGGGATTACACGGGCGGCCGCCGAGCCCCGGCCAGGCTGCTGGCTTGGCACGGGAGAGCTGCGTCTCGGGGCCTTAGGGCTGCCCTGAGAAAACCTAATGGACCTACCTGGCTCTCTAAAAATAATTCACATCTGAATGAGCCCCGAGCTCACGTTAGTACCTACTGCAGAGAGGTGGCTGCACCGCAGCAGCACAACATAAGTGTAATAATAGCAGGGTGAAGTTGCAAGACAAAGTACTCCAAAGTTGGAAACCAGATGAATTTTATAATGCTGTGTGGTACATGAACCAGGCTTTAATTTATGCTGGTTAGGATTTCTTTGCAATATCCCTGACAAATTCACTGCATAGAAGCAGTCAAACTCTTGGCTGCAGCACTGGGGACCATGTACCTCCATCAGAGACTTTGTCGTGTTGAATTTGTCTCCTTTCATTTTTCTGATAATATTTGAACCTGGGTTTTGTTTTCAGACAGCTCTGACACAAGGGGAACTGTTTCAGAGCTATGTTCTACATCCTTCTCAAAAGCAGAGTAGATACCAGGTAGTTCATGGATGGTCTCTCCATGTGAATATATCTGTAACAGGTGTGGCTGCTTATCCCATCCCAGCCATCAAAGTAATCACACAGACAAGAAACCTTAGGAAATTCCTCCCTGTGGGAAAATCTGAAATCCCAAAGCTAAACAGCCACAAGCCAGATATGTATAAGAACAAGAGGCTGCTTTGGTTTCCTTCATCCAAGTACTGCTACATTATTGTATCAAGGTTGTTGACAATTTTAGACTGTGCATTATGCATGTAGAAATTTATGAGGGATAGTTTAACATCCCATATAGACTTTATTTACTCCTTTTGTTGCTGGCTGCTCTGCCCTTTCATAACGATCCCTCTTTCCCTGGTTGAGACCCTATAAAAATACAAATTGAGCTTCCGAGTTTTATGATCCCATTTTACTAATCAGAGTTGGAAGCACTAGCATAATAGGGCCTCAGCTGTAAAAATATCCGTATCTTTTAGGCTCAAATCACTACAGGAGCAGCACTCAGTGAAAGCTTCCCCCTCCCTGAGCAGAGCTCTCATTGCTTTCAGTTGTGCTTGGGAGTGCCTGGCACCCCACTGCCTTTCGCCTGCGTGTCACAGTGGATGGCAAGTCACAGTCTAATCCTCTGGTCATGCAGAAGCTTGGCCAGAGTGCACCATCAGAAAAAGGCTAGAAGCCTCTCAGTGGAAATTCAGGTGCAAAAAGGGGTGATGGGTACTCATAGCTCTTCTCCTAGGAAGAGCTTGCATGCACCCAAGACCTGGAACAAGGAGCTAAGAAATGTTTAGACACAATCATGGGAACCAGAAAAGACAGTAGCATCAGTGATTGGCTGATATATTCCTTTCCACTTCTAGCAGTGCTGTCTTTCCACCTCATCTCTCGCTGTGTGCCAATGTTACCATCCCTTAGCTCTGAAGACCTAAAATTCTCTATGAGCACTCCCTCTATCAGAGGGGCCTCAAAGACAAAACCCCATCATAGGGCTCAGATAACCCAGTTGGAGTATTGAACACATTATGTCTTCTGCATTAATTAATTTTTCAGGTGAACTGGTGTGAGTGAAACTCAAAAAAAACTCGTATCTGTTTCATTTGGGTGGTCCTGAATGATGTATTAAGTAATGGCGCCTGTTGCTGCAGAAAGGGTCCCAGTTTAAACCAGTTGAAGACCAATGTCCAAGGCCTATAGAGCTAGGCACTGTTCTGTGTGTCAAATTGACACTGACTGTGCTGGAAAATTTAGTCATTAAATGATTACATGAAATTCAGTGTCATGCAGCCTAGTCACATTCCTCCTTTGCCTTTATTTTCACTCCTTCATGTTCTTTTTCCATCTCAACCTGCCTTGGTTGTTGCCCCTCATTTTCCCAAAAAATTACTGCTTTGCTTTTATCTAGAAAGCCTTTCAGATGAGATTCTGAAGTTCTAGAGTAAATATGGGTATATGCTTTCTCTGCCCCAAAATAAATCTGAAAAATTAAGAACAAATATTATGTATTGGCAATACCTATATATATATATTAAAAGATAAATGAAGTGTCATCATCTCCAGCTGTACCTGGTATGAAGTTAAGTTGTTGCCTAATGCCACAAGACAGCATCTATACTACACTCTATTATTAAGAGTTTGTGATTAGATTAGTTTCAGACTTTCTCCTTGGCTTTCAACGTGGTTTTTACCTTCATTAGAAGCACTATAGGTGCAAGTCTAAAAACTGTTTTTAAATTACAATGTGACAAATATGAAAGCAGTACAAACAAACAATCTTTCAAAGCACCTTCCACATTAGGTCAGATTAGGGAGTTGCTTTTAGAATGTCTTACTCTTCATTAGTAAAATGTTATGGACCCGAAACATACATAAGTATAATAGACCTCTTTTACTCCAGAACTGATACATTCAGATTTCTACATTCTTATAAACTTCTAATAACAAAAAGGGGTGGGGGTGTGGGAAAGATGCCCTTATGATTAAGGCACCAAATTAAGCTATAATTTACTTAAAATAGTATTTTCTGTATTGTGAAAGATCATTCTACACCCAAATAAAGTCAGGATGAAGACAAGCAGGACACAGTGGACCCTCCCTACAAAAGGGGGTCCTTGGCTGCTAGGCTCCAAATCCTGAGCAGAGTTCAGCCATAGAGAGTTCGTGGGACCTAAGGCATAGGTTCCTGCTTTTCATCTATTTTTCTCCTTATAATTGATCTTTTAATAATATTCTACTCAAGAGGAGTTGTTTTGCTGGCTTAGGAGGTACATATGCAAATAACAAGTGATACACAAAAAGATCAGGACTTATGTAAATGATAACTTAAGAAAATAAACAAGCATGCTTAACTAGCAGGAGACCACCAGTATAAAAGTCAAAGAACTTACCTCTCTGGGGAAGTGCTTTTTGACCTCTCTGGCTGCTTAACTGAGCACAGCCTGTAGCAAATATAAGGAACTCCTCCCCTTTGGTGTTTATTACAGAGAAGCAGTACTTCCTGCAGCACCTGAGTAAATATCCTCTAGGAAAACCACCGCAGAGTTTGTCTGCATCTCAGTATTCTTTTGATCATAAATAGCATCTACCATAACCAATTATCAGGGATGTCCAAAAGCATAAATTATTTACTGCACGCATAGTTTTCTCTAAAGCAACCTGAGCTTTGCCAGATATTTTCTTTAGTTGATCAAAAGAGCTCCGTAACCCCTTTTGAAGGTCTTAGATGCGTGATCCTTGTAATCACATTTAAGGGGCTGGTTAGCTCAGGAGATTGTTAATAGGATACAAAACCTTTAACATCCAACCCAGATTATTGCAGATGAAAAGCTGTGACTATTCAACACCTTTTTTCATGTCCCATGACCTAACTTAGTTCCTAGAGGAGAAATGTTTGTATTCCTTCAAATTTACAGAATGTGCTTTTCAGACTTTTTTTAAACTGCACATGTAATACAGAACATTTGTCAAACAGGAAAATAATTTAAAAGCTCAGTGGTAACTAATGAATCCAATTAAATCTGCAATCAAAAGAATTTTGAAATTTCCCACTCCAAAACTGTCTCCACAGTCTCAACAAGCCCACAAACACAGAAGTTGACAGAAAATAAGAGTGGTTTAGGAAGCTGACAATTCTTCACTAAAATGTGCCTCTGTAGGTCCCTGTCATTAGACCCAGGAGCTGCACATCTAGCACAGAATTATTACCTTTGAATGGTGATAGCCTAACTCATGCTTATTGATTCATATCCAGTAGGGAAAAAAATGCTACAAGTAAAATGTGCAAGGCATTGTATTGAAATTTCACAGCTGTTCCATTTCACTGGGTTTGAGGTACCAAAGTTTTAGGGTTTTGTAGGTGTTGTTTTCCATCTAAGAAAGTCCTAAGTTAGACACAGTTTGAACTCATGTCTCAAATTCAGTTTTTAAAAAGTGCTCTTAATTTTTTCAAAGAAAATATTGGGAAAAATGCATTGGAAAATTTGAGATATAAAATCTTCTACAAAAGTTTTAAAAAATTGCAGTACAGAAGCTCAGGGACCAAGTGATAACTGCAGAGAACTATGCTGCAAAATGTGTCCTGGGCTTTACTTAGAGAGTACCCTTATCCTTTTCTTGGAACACACTGATCACTAAAATAACATTAAAGGATTTTCCTTCTGTGCAGTGATGTCAACCACTAAGAAGGCATTGGGACATCTGAGGATTGCTGCTTTCTGCATACCTGGGGGTAATGGAAAGTGCCAAACTTGGAAATGTGCAGGTAAAGATCTGGGGTTGTCTGCCTTTTTTAAGTGTGTCCAACATATCACTCAGTGATGAAGCTGTCTTAAAATTGTGGGATTAAAAATCTAAACAAAGCAATAAACAACACCAGTCACATGGTAATATTGGTCACGTGGGTCATCTTGTTAGTCATCTTGTTAATACAGCAGTTTCCCAAACTAGCTGCTTAGAGATGGCAGGTTTGGTCCTTTAAGGTTTTTTGCAACATCTTTTTGAATCAGTTGTATGGAGGGTCTCACTTGTATCCTGGAGTAGCAGTGCCTGTCTTATGAGGTGTTATTTGTATTTCTTCACAGTTGTCGTTCTTCCCAGCCCTTGAAAGTTTAGGTGATCAGCAGTCTGACATTAAGTAAAATACCTATTAAACAAATACCACTACTGACACTACTAAACACAAGTGTACTTTGGTATATAAATAGGACTGTGAACTAGTGAAGTATAAGCAGCATCGGGGTATTGATAACTAAAGCAGTTAAATTGATTTTTGATATGTGCATCCAATTAGCATCTAGCATTCAGTCTCTTAAATTCATTGCATTCCAGTTCCTGCTATTGAACCATTTTTTAATAGGGCAAATAGAGAGGTCTTTTCATATCAGGTGATAAAAGAAGACTCAGTGTTGAACTGGAGTATTTTTTCTTCTGCCTCTGAAGGGGTCACAGTGCACAAATGGAAGTGTCAGCCAGCAATGATAGATGTTATTTTGTACAAATGAGATGGAGAGACAATTTTGCTTGTTCAGTAGCCAGAGCACACACATTTCTGTACAGGCACTAAAGACATTATGGTTTATCTAAGACCAACTTCTCTCCAGACTGTAACAGTTCCAGGAGCCCTGGCAAGAGTCACAGATCCTTACTCTGTGGATTAACTGGATGTTGAGGTTACCATTTGGAAAAATTATATTACTAATCCTCATAATATGTAAGGAACTGTAAAATGTAATTTAGATATTCAGCAACAAGAGGGAAAAGAATGGTGACCTAGGCAATTTCATGAGCTTTATTTGGTTATACCATTTTTAAAATAACATTTTTAAAGCAACTACCTTGATTTTGAATGGAAATTACTTGTGAGGTTTAAGGCTCAAAATACTATTCTTGGACAATTTGAAGTTTGGAATATCACATAATGTCCAGAATACTTTCAGTGGATAAACAGAATGTGTCCAGCATTCTTTGTTTTACACATTTTTTCCACTGTTTCAGACATATCAGTAGCTTGCTGTCAGTCTATTCCTTCCCTTGGAGCCAGAGGTAACAATCACATTGCCAGACTTCACACACTTCACATACACACGCTTCATTAATCCCAAACACTTGCAAAAAATAAATAAAACCTAGAAAATTCTTTTTCTTTCAAGTGAAAGAAGAGACAAACACAAAAAGAGAATGACAACATAATCTGAGAATAACCTGGGAAGCTTGTTCTGGAGTTTTTCTCCATTATTCTACCCATACTATTTTGAGTTCCTCAGCCTCCTAATCCAGAGGCACGCCACAAATTAGTTTTATAAACAGTTTCCTATTTGTGAGCCTGTCATTAATCTCTGAAGATGTTCCAAAGATAGCCCTTGGAGGATTTGGATTTGTCTTCTTTTTCTTTTTAATCCAGTTAGGGAGTATAGCAAACAGTGACACAAACAGGATTACATCTGGAAGGGTTCTGTGCCTGGTTATGTGAGTGGCACACAGACACAGACACGCTGAGCTCTGCTTTCCTGCTCTGCAGTTTGCTGTCTTCCCAGCTGCTCCTCCTCTTCTGGTTGATTGTAAACACATTTGAAAAAAAAAAAAAAGTTGTTTTTTTTTTTTAAATCAGATTAAAAAAATCAGATAAAAAAAAGAAATAAAGGAGAAGAAGGGAAGCTGTGTGCCACCCTGATTTTAAACTTATCTGTCTCTGTTACCACACTTGTGTCTCAGTGCTCTAATGTTAGCTGGATATGCATTTCCAACACTCTGTTCTCCTGAATGATGTGACAGCTTTGTAATCTCCTCTGATAGCAGGAGCAGAACCAAAGGTCCTCTGCTCCCACAGAGTATTTCCAACATTTCTGTGGTGATGGTTTTTTAGAAGCAAATTGTCATTAGGACTTTGTAGATAACAAGCACTTTCTGAAATAAAAACATGGATTTTTAAACAATGAGGGTAACTTAAAACACTGAATTGAAATACAGAAGATTCCAGTATATTGTCCATTTCAGATTACCTTCAAATCAAGACAGAGAATTTAAAACAATGAAAAGCTGTTAAAGCATCAATAATTCTGTGTTCCTGGAAGTAATAATTGCATATTGATTATGGCAGCTGCTGTGCTAAATGGTCCCAATTGCTCTATCTGTGATCATCTCTCTCCATTATTTGTAACTTCCTCCATTTCTGCCATTAGCTGCAAACTGTAGCAGAAAATAATTTTGCTTCCCAGCTATTGTCAGGAATAAAATTCTTTGGGAGACAGATTGATATAGACTTCCATTAAAAACATGCCTGGTTTTGAATGGTTTTTAATCTCTTAAGATCTTGAACCCTACGTGTAGCCAGATTCAAGTCTGTCAAATGGTGATGGACTGACTTTATATATTCTTAGGACTAATAGAAAATATCTAGAGTGACTGGCTTTGGTATTTCATGTAAGTTGTTATAGGTAGCAAGGGTTCACATTTAAGAAGATACCTGATAATATATTCTGTCAAAAACACTCATAAGATAATCAAGATAAACTTAATAACCTCTCATGTTTTTTCTGACTAGAGGCCTAGTTTTCAAATATACCTTATCTGTACCATGTTTTGATTTGCATTAAAATAAAAAAAAGTCACAGAATGCATTTTCTAAGTTTATATATAATTTCTGCATTAGGTAGTATTGATTTTCCTGCTGTACACTAATACCTCAGATGGCATCTGACACAATTCAATATGAATTGTAAGTCACAACAACATGGCAGTGTAAATTGTCCATGTTAGCTCTGAAGGTTTCAATAAATAAGATCTAAACAAAATGAAAAAGCCAACATTCAAAACCTCAAAGCCAACAGTCAGTCAAAGTTAAGTAAGAAGTTTTCTCCTTCACATTTTCTAGATAGGAAAGAAGACTGTACTCTGTGTGTTTGTTAAATAATACACCTTTGCAAAGCTGAGGTAAACTTATCTGGCTGTTCTTTAAAACATTTAAGTTGCAATTAGTATAATGGTCCAGCAGTTTCTGTGTCTAGCTGCCTTCGAGTGCCAGAGTTAGATCTTCAGTTTGCCTTTTAAAATATCTTTTTGAAAGGGATTGTTAAGGAAACATGAAAAGGAGCTGTAATGGACCTAATCCTGTGGAAGTTTTCAGTCTTGAAGGTGAAAATGGTCTTTATGAAAGTGCTGGTAGGCACAGGTTGAGTGACATGAACACTGTTCCTTGAACTCAGCAGCCATTGCAGCTGCTAATGCTGAAAAATCTCAGAGCAATGGAACATGCAAAGTCAAATTTAATTTCAATCCACCCTAAATAATGAGCATCTTGTAGGTGATGGGTTTTCCCTTAGAGTCCTGTGTGAACTGGACTTTGAACTGGTTTTCACACCAGAGTACAGTGTCTCAAGGGGTGAGGGAGTGGGGCTGAAAGTGCGTTGCTGGAAGTGGTGGGGCTGTTTCACCCCCCATAACAAAGGTAGCACTGAGAAGAACAGCTGTTTTTAAGATATGATCTGGCCTCACTTGCAGGCAGTCTGAAGCACAGCCTATTCTTGACTCTGTGACCATAGTGATATTCTCTTCATCTAAGCTCTCTATATAATATGTAATATGTAATATGTAATATGTAATATGTAATATGTAATATGTAATATGTAATATGTAATATGTAATATGTAATATGTAATATATAATATGTAATATATAATATATAATATATAATATATAATATATTATATATTATATATTATATATTATATGTAATATATAATAAAGATATATCATAATTTATAATAACTAATGCTTTTTTTACCTTTGACCTGTCCTTACACAACTGTGAATCCACAAACACTATTAGTTTACTTTATTTGTTAGCTACTAGTGAATCCACTATTTGGAAAGACCAGACCATAAATTCTTATTCCAGATGTCAAGGCAGTTCCAAATGAAGAATTAGGATGAGGCATTTCATATGGGCTTGTCTTATCCCATCTCTGCCTGTTACAGTGCTTCATGCACCTTTCTTTGATGGAGCTGAAATTGCTCACTGTTGGGTGCCCAACCCTAGACTGGGTAGCCCACAGGTTTGGTTCACAGCTGTGACAATTTGGTGTTCCTGCTGCAGCCTCTTGGCCTCAGGGTTAGGGTGTTTTCCTACCCTGTTGTTTCCTGACACAGTCTCCTGTGGAGAGCATCCTCAGCACAAGCCAAGACTGTCTGCTTTATCCCTTTGAGCTAAAACATACTAGTTAGTCATTGTTTTCACACACAATTGAGACAACAATGTGATTTTTTACTTTTGATAAGCCATGCAGAGGTCCGGGCTGCTGCTGCTATCCTGTGAGCACTGCCATCCGCAGCCGGCCTGTCTAGTGCAGACAGGTTGTTCTTGAAGATGGTTTTGCGTCCTGAGGTTCTGACTTTGATTGTGGCAGCTGCCTTGCTTAGCAGGCGCGGCGGGACGCGGAGGGAAAGCAAATCAGAGCAGCGGGGAGGCTGGTGCTCAGCGCCGGAGCACGGCCAAGAGCGGGCCACCCACCGCTCCCTGCTGCCATCCGACAATTGAGCTCGGATTTCTGCCTTCAGGTCTGCTTGAATCCAAAGAAAGGAGCCATGTGTAGCAGAAAATTGCACACAAACTTTCCGCAAATACAAACAATTTTTTTTTGTTTGGTTTGGTTTGGGGGTTTTTTGTTAAAAACTGGTTTAATCTTAGGAGAAATTCCAGATCTCATCTAGGAGAGCTTTGCATGCTTTCCCCATGCAATGCAAACCTCCTGCCTGCTCTGTTTGGGAGTGCTGGAAGGACAGTGAGCCTGACTCTGTGCTCTCTGGGCCTGTCTGACTTGGGAAGAAACTCCCAAATTTGTTATGTGAAAGCCATGTCCTGTGGTTTAGTGCTCAGAATGCAACTGCATGCAAGTATCAAATAGCGAATTGCTATGGTTGTGTCAGGGAGTTCACTGTGGCAATGTTTTCTGTTTAGGGGAGCACATGTGTGTTTCTGATTATCAGATGCACCTATTAAGATCTGCATTCCTAACCCCAATGTCATTCAAGGTAACAGTAAAACTTGTGATGGTTTGGAATGGGCTAGGAACTGATCCTTGACAAGCAATACTTTTAAAAGAAAATTAGTTATTTGCCTTATTGCCTTTTTAAATATAAGGCAACAATAAGGAGCAATACTTTACACTTTCTGGCACTGTTTATTTCTAGGATTTAGTAATATGCTGCAATCCACATGCACATCATTGCCAAAGGTGTTGCAGTGGCAACAGTAAAGATCTGCAGTGGGCAGTAAAGATCTCCATGCTCACAGAGAGCAGGCAAGATTTCGCATTTGAAATCTGATACAGAAGACCCACTACACAGAAAGCATCAGAGCATCTCGGATGGCTGTCTCAGAAGGAGCAAGGCGCAGGATATGATGTGTTTTGCACCTGTTATGCAACAGAGAACAATTTGCCAATTAATTCAGGTAGAAGAGATAACATGTCTTGGATTTCCTGCTCTTAATTTATTGAACAGCTAAGCCCTTGGGACTTATAAAAAGTATTTCATCCACCTGCAGGAGGTTTACAATTTCTGATATAACAGAAAAATACCAGCTCTCAGAATGACAAAGTATCATTAACTGATTCAGACTTTGCATTAAGAACATTTCTGGTGGGCTAATTAAATAAATGTTCTACCTTACCTTCAAATTGTACGCCCTGATGGGCAAAATGATAAACAACAAGGTACATGGGTGAGCATTTCCTCGTTTTCTTACCACTGTTTTTTGACCAGCCATGAGAAAACAAGGTAGGAAATAACCTGTCCATCTTCTACTTTTTTCTGGCATGTAGGTGACAGGAGACTTAAATTTTGTTGGCATTTGTTACATAGGATTGCATCCTAGGACCTAGGTGACAAGCTCAAGTGTCTCAGGTACTAAACCATGACTGAGGGAATATGAATACAGAGGATTCTATGTGTTTATTTAGGAAATAACTGAAAATAACTCTTAAAAGATTAATTCACTTGATAGTTTCTTCCTCTCTGCAGCTTCATTATACAAATTGGAAGAACAGGTAATACAATAGAAAGTCTTCTGGCTTGACAGCAAATTCCCAGAATCTTCTCACTTTCAAACTAATAAATAAATCAAATGTTCCTTATTCATGAAGATGGCAGTACCATCTTACAAGGCTTGCTGTGATGCCAAGTGCAGTTTAACTAAAGCATAGGGCCTTTTTGTTTTTCACTTGGGAACAGAGGGCTTATTGAGGTCACCAGCTGCTCTAAAAGTGATAACATTTTTCTGCAAAAAGCCATTTAAAAAATGAATCTTGAGTTAATATTCTTTGAAGAACTGATTTTTTTTTTAACTCTTTCTAGTTTGTACCACATTTATTGAGATTCTTCTGGAGGGCCTGTACCAAATCTCAGATGATTATGCATCTCCTGATTTGTGGTCTTTTTGCACAGTTATGATAAGATTTATTTATCAAGGTGCCAGTGAAGTTATGATCAGATACACCAGTGAACCACTCTCTTGCCTCTTATTAGTAGATGCATTATCTCTTTTTCTCTCTTTTCAAAATAGGCATCTCTGTCTCCAGTAGTTTTGAGGACACATCCTCAGTCTGTAAAGTTTGTTTCACAGTGCAGTGAGGCTGAGTCTCAGTTTTATCATGAGATTCATGACTGAAAGCTTCAAACCAAACTGCAGACAAGTCTGTTTTTTAGTTGAAATAGTTGTGCTTTCTTCCACAGACAGGAGGCTGTATCCGCTGAGATGTGAGATGTCACGCATGAGATTCATCTTACAGAAACTGAGAACCAAACAAAACCTGTTCAGTTTGCAAAGTAGCTGAGGTCACAGTCTGTAAGAACCCTCCACACTGGAGTGCCTGGTGGTGAAGTCCCCCAGCACAGAATGAAGTGCTCACAGTCAAAGACACGGGAGGTTTATGTCCAACCTCCAGCTTCCAAAGAGCTTCTGAGAAGCCAAAGTGATTTGTGTGGCTTCCAGGCAAACCTCACTGGCAGCGCCTTTCTTATGATTCTGACTGGAGCTGCTCAAAAAGCTAATTTCGGTTTCTTTCAGGCTTCTTTGAGTCTCCATTATGTTGGTCACCCTAGGTCAGGTTTGTTGTCATCCAGGTTGGTTGTCTTGGATGTCCTTGCCAGTACCTCAAACACTGCTCACAGGATAAGGGCCTCTGCTTTTGTTCTCTAGATAGCTTTAAATATTTTTTCTTCCCATGTATCATATATTCTGCAGTTTCTAAATCTAACTAGGTAAAGTGGGATGATCAGTCACTTTAATTATTGTTGATAACTTTGCCTCTACAACTTAACTTGAGCAGATTCCTGTTCAAGTAGAGAAACAAGAAAGTTACATTAGATACTCAGCAGAAATTTTTGTCCAGTTATACATAACACTGAGTTTTTTTCCCTGTCTTTTTATGTTCCATGAAATCTTTCTCAAAGGGAAAAGTGGTAATGGAATGTTTTTATTTACTATTTTCTTCATGTTTGCTGTTTTTCCCATGTTTACTATGTACTATTCACTGTATTTGCTATTTCTCCAAATCTCTGAATCTCTGGGTTGAGCTGTTGCTTGTTTTGTTGTTTTTTAAACAAAGACAAAAACGTGGAGTTCAAAATTCAAGACTCATTATTTCAGAGAATGCTCCTCAGTGCCAATACAGCTTCACTCTCAATTCTTCAACAGGGTGACTTGCAAAGAATCCAACACAGCACACTGAGTCTGCAACACCGTTTTTATTCATTTCACACAGATCTGCAGACAGCATCCAGCTTCCTCCAGAGCAGAATTAGATCTGCATTGCCACTGAATGACCTGGCTCAGCGTCATCAAAAGATTTTTGCAAGCAGCTCCTATTAATGCTATCAGGAATGTGACGTATTAATCTCTCATGTGCAGAGGAGAGAACAAATCCATTCAGTTGCAGAATAAAAATACTGTTAGTATTTGAGGAACTATAGAAACCTGAACCATTTAACAACAGCAACAGTCAACAGAACAATACTTTTGGCTAGTTAGTACCATGCAGTACAGTACAAATCAGTACAGGTACAATAGTACAGATAATGCAGTGTGTCCCTCCCGTCTTCCACCTCTGCTGGGATTTTTTGCTCTTCTGTCAGATTGTTAAATTGCAACAGCATTATTCCAGCTTTTAGGAAAGCCTGGGAATGCATCATTTAAATATTTAGCCCATTGTAGTAGCAGAACTGAAGAGAAGACAATAAAACAAACCAAGGTAAAAAAATAGGTCTTGATTATCTTTGCTTTGGTAAAACAAATACATTTTGCATTCACTTGTTTAAGTGGGTTTTTCCATCCTATATTAATGTATGCTTATCTGTAGTAATAGGCAAGTTGCTCTTCAGCTATTTTCTGGTTTTATAGTGTGAATAATAAATAACTATTCCCACTATATATTATATAATAATAATATAATAATAAATATTTATTTTCCAAATAAATATTACTTGTTTACAGGAGCTCAACCATAATCCAAATAAAGCAAGGATTCTTCTGGAATTGTGCATCTTTACTTTTATCTCGGAACCAGTCTTACCAGTGTATCTTTTAAATTTCTAGCTCCCCTGTTTAAAAATGGTAACTCTAAAAGGGAACATTATGGGGACAACTGTGAGGAAGATTCAAATCTATTAACTGGTTCGTAGAGGACATGTAGGTATCTAAAGCATAAAAATGAGTAACATCAAATGTTGGGAGACATCTGAAGATGCTGCAAGGATGGATGAAATGTTTAAATGTTAATATGTGCCTGTAAGAGAAAAAATTTTTTTGTCCTATTCTGCCACTTGTATATTCATGAGTAAACTGCTATATTATGAGAACATGTCTGGCACATGTTGTGAGCCAACACAAACCTCTCAGAGGCACATTGGGTGGCTTCAGAGTGCCATCCTCTCCTGGATATATCTGGCCAGTGAAGGGGACTAGGATGTCTCGCCATGAGCATCCCTAGAAATGCCTTGCTGTTTATGGGTGAGACATGGAGTTGAACAGGCTCACTGGGGAGTCAGACTGGCTGGGGGCACTGCAAGGACCAACTGCTCCTCAGGTTTCTCCCTGCCAGTGCTGTGGGAGCACATATAAAACATCCAGAGGCATCCTGCAGGCTGAACAGGAGGACTTGGGAAGGCCCTTCAAGGGCCCTGTTTCCTTCCAGTGGATGTGCAGCCTTGCCTGACTGACACACTGGCAGCACTTCTTACTGGGAATGGGGAGATAACCAGCTCAGCCAGTTTTTCTGCATACCTTTGAATGCCAAATGTAGTGCTGATTGCAACAGCATTTGCTAAATGTATAAAATAGAAGTTCCTGCTGTAGCCTAATTCAAAGTCAATCAAGAGGACACTACAAAAGACACCAGCTAAGACAAATCTCCTCTGGTGCACTGAAATAAAAGTCACCCCTGTGCAAAGCAATGGGTTCCTTGGTGGTCTGCTTTGATGCTGGCTGGTGCTGAGTCCGGAGGCACATCTGAGGAGCTCTGTCCTGCTGTCTGAACTGAGAACATTGCCAGTGGGGGTGAAGCTCAGAGTGTCTCCATGATGTTTGGAGACCTGCTTTAGGTGGCCTGTGGATGCCTTGGAGGTCTTCCAAGAAGGTGAGGATCCCAGACAACAAAAACAAGGCATTTCTTGAGGAAATGAAAGGAGAGAGAACTCATAAGGGAAGAGCTGGCCAACCACGCTTTAGGAAGCTCTTCAGGCACTAAAATAAGGTAACCATCGTACATTTCTTGTCACTGCTACAGCTGCATGATATTTACTTCTGTTTATACATTTTAACATACAAACCTGTGTTGGTTTTGCATGGCATGGTTCTTGGTGGGGGGCGTGGGGGGGAGCACAGAAGTTGCTTCATTTACCAAAAAGTCTAGTCTGGCCCCACTAGAGGAAGTATGAACACTTGAGAACTCTTTCCAAAAAATAGTTTCAAAATGACAGTTCATCTTTCACCTACATCAAGTTCATTTACTATAGTTTCCAAACCTGTAAAATACATTTTTCTTGTGATTTATATTGAACTTTTTGTTTGGCTCCTCTAATTTGTCTTCTGGCCTGCAATTCAACCAGCATCCATCATGCAGTTCTTTGGCTAGACCTGACTCTTTCTGGCAAACTGAAATATCAGAACTCTGGGAGTTTTGTGGTTTTACCATAACCCTGTGTTCTTGCCCATTTTGGAACCAAGAGCAGGGCAGCTTTTGGGGCTAAATTCATAGACTACCTTCTTGGTTTAAAACATCCAAAATGGAATTTCTAGACTTTGGCTACATAAATTTACCCGTGAGCTCCCACCTGTCTTTCTGGATGAGATCTGATGCCTCACAGACAGTTTTTTTTGCTATAAAAAAAAGAGTGGTCATGCACATGGATTCAGTACCACATCTGTGAGTTAGCTGTACCATTCTTGTTAGCCTAACTAACTCTCCTTATAAAAGTCTCAGCTAATCTCATGTGTACAGAAGAGACAGGCATTTGCAGCTAGCTGGAGGCTGCTGTGGGGCGCTTTCTTTGGGGCTTTGAGCTCCTCACCAGCATCTCAGACTGCTGGCAGGATCAGGGCCTCCGTTTTAAGAAGGAAGGAGGAGGCTGCTGCAAGGTGCTTCCTCTGTCACTCCAGCTGATAGTTCAGTAATTTATTTTCTTCCCCTTTAATCTATGTTCTGTAGAAGGTCTAGAATCTTTACTTTCGTGCTTCTGCCTTGCAGCTGCACTCTGTCACTATGAGCTGTTAAGATAATTTCTTTCAAACTGCAGAAATGGGATGAGGACTTTGTACTCATCTCAGATCTATTTTGTCACATTAGCCTTGGGCTTATATTTGCATTTGAGGCCAACCTCCCAATTTTTCCTGCTGCCCCAGTTTCGGCACTCTGTCTTGAGTATGAAGTGAGCCAGGTGAGTCAGGAAACAGCAAAGCATTGGAGGATACACTTGGCTGAAGCTCAGCCTGTGACTTGACACAGCCCATGGCCATAACCATCTTCGACAAAGTCCTGTGAGGTTCTCTACTCAACACTGGATTAAAAGGAAATAGCAACTTATCCACTTAAGAATACCAAAACAAAATTGATGGAAATGGTGATACTCTAGGGGAAAAATGTGCTTGGGGGTCCCAAGACAGCACAGTTTTACAGCCAGAGACCTGACTTAGGGAACGAGTCTGGAACATTCATGGTGTGTGTTTGTCATCAAGTAAGAAATGTAATCAGCTGCCAGAGATTGAGATATCCATGAATTAAATCCAAAGGAAATACAGAGGGCAAAGTGTATAAGAATTGTGCAAACATACCTACATTTCTGTTTGTATTACCAGAAACTTTTTTTGAGTAGAGACTAACTAATCACATGGGTTTAGACAGTCACACTCCACAGACCAGCAGGGCTGTGATGGAGCTTGAGCTGCAGTGTGCTCACTCAGCATGACTTTCCAGATCACTGAAAACCACAGAACAGCCGTGGCCTCCAGTCATTGCTGCAATTTCCTTTGCTGCATCAGCTGGCAAAATATATCTACAGCTTCCCATGTGCAGTCACATAGGATGGCAGGAAGTCCAGACCAAAGCAGTAAAGTGTATTTGACAACCAAGGCAGCCCAACAGATATGAGATCCATGTATTGGGCAATGTGAGAAATATGCATGGCCACTTTTGATGGAAATCCTCAGAGGCAAAGGGCCAAGCTTTCACATGCTTGTTGGGTGAGAGACAATAGGCCCTGGAGTAGTTAAAAGAGCCATGATATGTCAGGAAACTAAGACAGCACAAACTGCTGTGAGACTGCCTAGCAGACATCCTGCTGCCACCAAGAAAGAAAATTGGGCTGTGGAGTCAAGATAGAGAACTGCACCAATGGTACAAACAGGAGAGTGCTGAGCCTGCAGGAAAAACAGAAAGCATCTTTTTGATTTCTATCTGGCAATTCTTCCATCTTTACAGGAGCAGTGCAGGCTCACCCAGCCGGGCCAGGACTGTGAAATAGGCACCAGAGTAACAGGCTCTGTGAGACAGAATGAGCTCTTTAGTCTTTCTGTTTTGTGAATAAAAACAAGCATTTAAAATTGATCATGACAACCAGTGTTAGTACCTGATATGCTCAGTGTCCCCCCTTTTACAGTAGCTCTGCACAGTATTCCCCCTTTACTCTGTGTTGTTGGATTCTTGGACAATTAAATAATTGATTTCAGGCAAATTACTTTTACCAAATTTAAAAAAATGTTATTTTAATCGCTGTGTTAAAATGTCACAAGTCAATGAGTCACCAGGCTACTAATGAACATCCAATGAAAATAGAGGGCAGTCCCTCATCTACAAAGGATAAAACCATCTACCTATGGTGTCCATTCCCACATCCCCACAGTTAACCAGCTGGCAAACAAAACTTAGGGCTTTATCAGCACTACTGTGTACATTGCGCTGTCTCTGCAGGAGGGAGTCAAGTATTATTTAATTCAACATCCCAAGCATAACAAAGAAGGGTTTTGAAACCAAGCTTTGTATTTAAATGTGTAGATGTGTACATATACTGCAGGTGGATAGGAGGTGGTTTGCAACTCAGGATGGCCTTAACCAAGCAGTACCTTCTGTTCAGGAAAAATCATACATAGTGAACATAGGAAGAAATATCAAAAGCAATAGAGTACCACAGAGTGCTTTGAGCAAGTCTCTCTAGAATACCAAAGGACAGAAAAGCCAAGCATCAGCTTTTCATCAATGAATTAATGTGTTGTCAAAGCTCTGACCACTGCTAACGTGTCTTTGTATGGAAGAGAAACCTCAGCACCTTTTATCTCACTCCATGAGCACTGACTGATCTTTTCTGCCTACGTTAAATATCTACTGAACTAATCTAAACCTTCTGTAAATGTCTCCCTTCCTTAAAAGAAAGGGGTTTTCTGTATTAGATCTGGCTGCATTTTTATGAACCAAGATAAATGAGAGTTGTTAAGACACTCTTCAAGCACTTATTCAGGTTTTCAGGCTTGAAAAATCAAGCTAAGTACATCAGTGAGAAGTCTGCATTCAGCACACACAGCACCTCTGTCTCTGTATCGTAATTCCTCCACTCTGGGATTAAATTCCAATGGACCTTGTCCTGCAACTCCTACAGAAGGTAATTAATGGAGAGAGGCTATATGAAAAGATTAAATTTGGTATAAGAATGAAAGATCACGTACAGGGGACCAATATGTCTCTTGATGCCTCTCATACTTGGCTTGTAATTACTTGCTGAAGTGTTAGGATATGAAGAAGTCCTGTGGTCTGTTAGCTCTGCCTTTTCTCTAAATGCTCAGCTAAACTTTTTCTCCAGTCTGCTCAAATCCCTTTCTGGAATCAAAACTATAACTTTAAGCAACTTTGTAAGGTCATCAAAACTTTAACTACTGCGTGTAAAGAAAATATTAGTTTTCCTATGAGCAAGAGATTTAATTTTCCAAATTATATCTGCATACGTATATATAAATGTTTTCTGATACTGTATTGGATTTGTGTGGCTAGGTTTTGGTAGCAGTGGGAGGAGAGGGGGACAGACTACAGCATGGCTTCTTTGAAAGAAGAAGGTGGCTTCTTTGAAAGTCTGCTAAAAGCTTCCTCCATGTCTGACAGAGCCAATTCCAGCTGGCTCCAGGACAGACCCAACGCTGGCCAAGGCTGAGCCGATCAGCCATCATGGCAGTGCCTCTTTGATAACGTGTTTAAGAAGGAAAAAAAAAAGGCTTTGCACAGGAGCAATTGTAGCCAGAGAAGAGAGGAGTGAGAATATGGGACAATATTGGTTCTGCAGACACCACGGTCAGTGGAGAAGGCAGGGAAGGAAGTGCTTCAGGCACCAGAGCTGAGCTTCCACCATGACATGTGATGCAGGACATGGTGAGGCACCTGTGCCCCTGCAGCCCATGGAGGAGCCCCGTGCTGGAGCAGGTGGATGCCCATGGGCTGTGGCCCTGTTGGAAGCCCATGCTGGAGCAGCTTTGCTGGCAGGACTTCCAGCTTGGAACCCCAAGCTGGAGCAGCTTGTTCCTGAAGGACTGCAGCCCATGGAATGGACCCACACTGGAGCAGGTCAAGAACTGGTGCATGTGGGAAGGACTCATGTTGGAGAATTTCATGGAGGACTGTCCTGAAGTAAGTACTCCCTTCCCCAGACTGGAGGAGGGGAAGAACTGCTCTCCCAGCAGAGGAAGCAGAGGCAAAACCAATGTGATGAACTGACTGTAAACCCCATTCGTTATCTCCCTGCACTGCTGGAGGGGAGAGGTAAAGAATCAGGAATAAAAGTTAAGCCCAGGAAGGAGAGGCAGAGGAAGAAGGATTTGTTTTACTTTTCATTATCATACTCTGATTTTGATTAGCAATTAATTCAACTAACTTTCCCAAGTCAAGTCTGTTTTGCCCATGATGGCCACTGGTGGGTGATCTCTTCCTGTTCGTATCTCAACTTATGAGCCTTTTGTTATATTTTCTCTCCCCTGTTCAGTTCTGAAGGGGAGCGATAGAGTGGCTTTGGTGAGCTCCTGGGCTCCAGTCAGGGTCAAAGCACCACAGATATATAGGCAGGTTGTCTTTCAGAACAGTCATTGGGTTGGTTTGGACATTGCTTGACTACTTGGAGTCCTGTGATTCATGCCTGGGACAGAGTACACACTTGTTCTATGAGTGATAATAATAATAATAATTTTCCCTTATTAAGGTTCACCTTGAAATTTCGGTCAACAATACAGTAAAGCAGAACTGCAAACGCTCTGATCAGCTCTATCAGCACCAATATTTGCAAAGAGTAACGTAAGGGATTTAATTGTGTTGCTCTGTGCGGTAAACTGTTCCAGCAAAATGCTCTGCATTAGGGACAGGTTACAGCTAACACCTGGCAAATGGTGTGAAACAGGCTGGAAACTGTAATGATCAGACAGTAGCATGTGTCTTGTATTTCAAGAAATTACTTTTGTCCACCCACAATATTGTTTTAAGTGAAGTTCTAAATGAGCCCATAGCTCAATAGGTCTGTGTGAAATATTTTAACAGTTTAAATGTTCCAGATGAGGAAAGGCTAAGGGCAAGTTGCAATGTACGAATGTGTGAGAAAAATTACTTTAGCCGCATCTGAAATAGAGTTTGCTGGTGTAGCTCCTGGAGGCTGATTACAGTTCATACTCAGATACACAGCGGATTACCATGACCAGGTGGGATTGCAGGGGGCATTTTGCTACAACAGCACACAATCATGCAAAGACAAAATGGGAAGTTGAGCTTAATGATCCTTTCATATGCCAAAGGTATATAGGGTAAGAAATCACAGACAGACAACCCCACATTTCTACAGTGCCTGAAGTATCTCTCCTTGTTTTGTAAAACTAAAGGGACAGTAACATGATGTTCCTAAACCATTCTAAGGTGCTACATCAGACTGACAGAGAAGGAAGAATGCTACCTGCTGCTTTTTTGAAGGATCCAGGCCTCGTTTACTCGGCCACTAACTCAGGCTGGCCATATTTATACTGCAACTGATACAGTCACAACCTGTGCAGGCAAGTTTGGAGAACCAGCCAGGGCAGCTAGAGATAATGCCACAGATCATAAATATAAAACTATTATTATATAAAGTCTCTGAAAACACCTGAAGCTGAAAAGTAGATATGACCATTTAGTGACTACATAGGTTTTGTCATCACCAGAGACATATAATTTTATTTGTATATTTCCTGTTTTCTTTTGTAGCTGTATTATTCTCCAGAACCATGAGGTACTTATTGAGCACATTATAATTTCTACAATTTCAAACTCATTTTTTATGCATTGGTTTCAGGTGACTTTTCACTTCTTGTTTGCTGCAAGTTATGTCCCTTTATGTTCACCCACAGTGAAAGGAAGGAAGACCTTTATGCATCCAGGACAGGCGTTATTAGCCTGAGCATTTGAGCACCTAAAGTAAAAGTAACAGACAGCATTTGACTTAGTTCTCCTCTCTGGAGGAAATACTCTTAACTGAAACACGTGGGCAACAGAAGCTGGGTCTGACAGCATCTCACTCTCCATCTAACAACTTTTCAGTGGTTTCTTGTATTGCAGAATCCTGCTTTTCTCAATACTTGGGTTTCTTGTATTGCAGAATCCTGCTTTTCTCAATACTTGGTTTCCTTGCAGGACTTTTGCATTCTCCTCAGCCTTTATGCCCCCATGCCCTGCCTGCAGATGTGTGAGAAACACCTCCATTCCCTAGCTGGCTGTGTGGCCCCAAGGAATGGCACAGTCTCCTCTTCCTCTACAGGTTTCCTCAGACCAGGAGGGGAGCCATTGGGATGAAGAGCAGCCTTCCACCCTGCTGCTCAGGCCTTTTCACAGAAACATGTGAAACACAATATGCAAGAAAGCATTTTAAACAGCTGTGCCACCCATTCACCCATTTAAGCCAGAGTTTCCTAGATGGAGTCTGTCCCAGCTAGTGTGAAGGGCACTGAAGGGACTGTGGTGACAGCTGGCTACCAGAAGACGTTATCTACTGAATCAGTAGAATTTCCAAACCCACGAGACATGGGTGCAGTTTTGGCCCTGCAACCTCTAAAATGAAGCGAACAAAACTTCTGCTCATGTTCAGCCAGAGGTCTGCCCAAGGGGCCAAGAAGGCCACTGGCATCCCAGACTATATAAAAAATAATGTGACCAGCAGGACCAAGGAAATGTTTGTCCCTTTGCACTCAGCACTGCTGCAGCTCAAGTCATGGGTCCAGTTCTGGGCCCCTCATCCCAAGAAAGACATTGATGTCCAGAGACATCAAAGTCCAGAGATGGACAGTGAAGCTGGCAGAGGGTCTAGAGGGTGAGTTATATGCAGAGAACCTGAGGGAGCTGGAGGTGTTTAGCCTGGTGAAAGGGAGGCACAAGGAACCTTATTGCTCTCTACAACTGCCTGAGAGGAGGATGTAGCCATGTGGGGTCAGTCTCATCTCCCAGGCAGCCAGTGACAGGACAAGAGGATGGCCTCAAGCTGTGCCAGGGGAGGTTCATGTTGGACATCAGGAAGAATTTTTTCACTGAAAGGGCGGTTAAGCATTGGAATGGGATCTTCAGGGAGGTGATGGAATCACCGTCCCTGGAAGTGTTCAAGAAACAACTGGATGTGGCTCTCAGTGCTTTGGTTCAGTTGATGTGGTGGTGTTTGGTCAAAGGTTGGACTTGATGATCCTGGAGATCTTTTCCAACCTTGATGATTTTATGATTCTCAGGGGGCATGGCAGGCTGTGAAGTGCCTGGGCTTTCCCTATCAAACCCACTCTGCTTTTTTTTTCCAGTGAGTGGAAGAAAGAAGAGTCAAGACTTAAAGAGCCTTTCCTACAATGAAAGGCAGCCCTGGTTTAGAAATCCCTGGTTCCATTAGGAACCATTTTTCAGACAAGGACCATCAAGATGGCAAGGGCGTCGATGGCCAGTGGTGAGCAGGGGGCAATGATGTTTCTGGCTCCTTGTTGCCTGCAGCACTGTGCAGGGAGCCCAGCTTGCCCTGGCCCAGCAGAGGGCAATCCCAGTAAATAGGAATCAGTGCTGTTGCTGGGGTACAATTTCACTGCAAAAATGAAAGGCTGAAAAAGTAATAGAGCCAGAGCTACCCAGCTGCTTGTGCCTCCCATGATCCCTGCCATTCAGCCTGTGAGTGTGTGTGAAGTAGGAGCTGGGAGCATGGAATGTGCAGAAATAGCCCCATTTCTGCCAATTTTTGGTCAGCTTGTGACCTCAGGAGCTCTGCCCCTTTCAAAGATTTGGTGGGATCAAGCCCTGCTGGAAAGAAGAATTCTGAAAACCAGCCGAACTCTGCAGACATAGGTATATGGAAAGATCCCGGAAGAGCTGTGTTACACCTTGTTTATAGCTCTCTTTTTTGTACACCTCACTTGTACAAAAGTTTTCTAGGCCTGCCTGGAAGAACATTTGCAAGTAAAAGAAAATCCGAGCAGCTTAGCAGTCAGACAGTTTCTGGGTGCTTATTTCTGCTAATAAATGAAGTGACTCACTTCTAAGCCTCCATGTACACTGAGTTTACTTTCCCACGCACTGGCATCAGCAAACATTTTTACTGCAAAGCATATTAACTAGCCATAACCTCTTTTGCCAATAATTTGATGCACTGTGTGCAAACCCCTGCTCATCTACATAGGTATTTGTTTGTTATTCTAGGCAGTTGATTAGCACTGAAAGCCAGAGATACCACAGAAATCATGCAATACCAAGAGTCACTATACCACTTTTCTATATAGAAGAGAACTTAATTGTTCTTAGCAGTATAAACTAACATGAGAGATCACAGAAAAAAACCACATACCTATTTGAGGTAATGTTGCAGGAAGGCTTCTGACGTTCCCTCCATCAGCAGCACTGCTCAGCAATGACCTGAAACAGTTGCACTACAGCAGACAAACCTGGCAGAGTCATGGATGAATGCTGTGAGGTCTGCAGTTTCTTGGCCAGCCAAACGTGATTAACAGCACAGACTTGTGTATTGCTCCCTAAAAGCTGCTGCAGGAAAGCAGGCTGGACAGGGCAGAGATAATTCCAGGAAGCACCATTAAGCGGAGATCCGTAGCATTTGGAGAGGGGTCTTTTCTAGGGCCACCTCTTGTTCCATGTGAGGAGGAAGAAATTGCCTGGGATGTCTCATGATTTTCATGCAGGCTGTCATTTATCCCACACTACCAATGGGTTCAGGAGGGAATGGCCTTTGAGGTACATCCTCTGGTATTTTATCTCTGACTTTTAGTCACAAGATAAGAGCCACAAAAGCCCTCAGCAAAGGAATACAATTGCTGAACTCATCTCTTCACCCCGTCTTTGGAGAAAAGCTACTAAAATGCAAGTCTTCAAGTAATGGTTTACCCCAATCTTCCTAAAAATATATATTTCTATTATATATGCATACAGATATAGATATAGATATAGATACAGATATAGATAGATATACATATATACATAAATTATACTTACAGAAAAAATTATATCTATATTAAAAACTATATATATAAAATGTATGTATTCCATACCATTTCCCTAAGCATTCTGATGCACTATATCTTATCTATGCTCATCCATGCACAGTCAGTTCAAATGTTAATGAGATTTAAGAATTGTTTAAAACTTGGCTGGCTCATTCAGCAATACTCCTTCATTTCATAGTCAACCTAATGTAGTTAGAAAATCATATCAAATCATCAGGCTCATCTCATAAACCTTATAGAGGAGGAAATAATCACTAGAGAACCAATTTGATATCAGCTGACTATTGAATTAATTAGTAGAACATGAAAGATGAGTATGAAATTTCTACAAGAGATAATTTCAACAGAAATTAATAATATCACTAATACATTGATCATAAAAGAAAACTTGGTTTTATAAACTCCTGCACTGCATGTTTAATTTGAAAACTTCTTCAAAACATTTTTTCAAGCAATTAAACAAATATTTTTGCTCCATGTCACGGTGTGTCATTAGGAAACACAAAGAAAAGTCTAATGCTGTCAATGATACAGTGAAATGACTGCATCATTTTGAAATATGAATATAACAAAAGCATGCCCTTTCGAACCATTTTAGTTAGGCCCTGTGTATGCCATTTTGCTGAATGCAGTGACTTTTGCTGAGGACTTTGAACTCAGCAAGAAAATATTTTGGCCACATATATAGGCATGGAAATATGTACTAACATTTTGGAAGTTTCTATCATTGTCTGCTGAGAGAACAAGGAAGGAAAATACTGTCATTTTCTCATTTGAAAGAAAGGGATGGAAAGAATAGACCAGAACAGACCAGAACCAGACAGATTATTGAAAGTGTGATGATAAGAAGGTTCACAGAGAACTGCAGAGATGGATGATTTCTACTGTCACATTTAAAAATCAAATTCTAATTATTAAAATTATAATTGTGTAAATAAATTGATGTTGTTCTGATACCAATACAAAACTGAAGACATAAATAAAATCCCCACCATTTTGAGTCAATCTGTTGGGTTTCTTGAGGCTAATGTTTTTTTGGAAAAAAAAAAAAAAAAAAAAAAAGAAGGTACAAATGTACTGGGTTGCAGCCAGCCATTATATAGTCACAGAATTGAAGATTGGCACCTGCCTGCTCCCTTCTCATGTGGGATTGCCCATTGCCCAGGCCAGTGTGCTCACAATGCTCTTTTTTTCTGATGTGTCCCCAACGCCTTCATATTAATCACAGTGGCGCATGTGACAGTGGTTCTTGTCATGCCAGGCCAGGAGAAACTCCCTGCCATTGAGCCCTGTATGTCTTGTGCATTACAGAGGTCTGGTGGGTGTGCTGACCCCTGGAGATGTGCTGTGTCTGAGGCTGTGCCAGTGCAGGTCAGCTGCTTTAAAACACAGGGACATCTGAGGGTGAGGGGCTGGCCCTGAAGTGCTTCATGTTATTGTACAAAACACGCTTTAGCAGAAAAAGAAAGATTGAATCCGTGTTTATGCCTGCCTTTGGTTTCTCAATTTGCAACTCTCTAATCCTGGACAGTCCTGCAGCAAATATGTCCTGCAGCAAGAACCCACACTGTTGACAAAGTGCGTAAGAGGTGGCAGACCAAAGAAAAAAGTTAAATGTATGGACTGCAGTAGTAATCTGCTACTGAGAATATCTGCTCGTGGCAATTGCAATTTAAAGATATCCTGGCTTCTGGGAGATCTTCTCTTTACACTCTTGAGTGTCCTCTCCTTCCACAAACTTTGGTCATTATGCTCTATTTTGTCCTCTCCCTCTGAACTATCAGATTGCCTTCAAACAAACATAAACAAAAGTTCCTCCAAGGGATTCAGCTCAGGAGAATTCAGTCCCTTATGTCTAGGGCAGAACAGGTCAGTCCCAGCATTTCCATCCTCCTCTCTGGTCATCCTGTGGTCCATTTTAAACTTTGCACCTCTTCATGTAATGTCTCTTGGGGTTCTTACTGGTGCTGAGACGGTGATCACTAAACTTGAATTTCCAAGTATGACCTGCTCTGATAGATGTACATCTCCTCAAAATCCCAGCAAATCAGATCCTCCAGCCCAGATCAGCTAGGGACACATCCGATGGGGAGTGTGAACGCCTCCTCCACATGGGCTGGCTTTGCCCTCAGGGCACTTACCAGGTGGGCAACAGACTCATGAGACAGTTCAGGGGCTCTGTACTGAACCAGGGAGATACCCAGAGTCAAGAAGGAAAGGGCCAAACCTGATGAGGGTGACTGCTCAGAAAGGACAATGCAAACAACAAAGGAATGGTGAGTTTGGACCACTGCAGGGTGAAAGGAGGGGCAAAAATGTAAGTGAAATGGCATGAGTGAAAACACTGACTTTCCCATGGAGTATGGAAATGTGATGGCTCATCCAGATAAAACTTAGAAATATTAATTTAAAGAATAATCTGGAAAGCAACCTTGTGCAGAGTAAGAGGTTCCAGTGCTTTGCATTGGGTGATGTTGTCACTCTTGTCATGAACATCTTTTCTCATTGGAAGGAAACACTGAGTATTTCATACTGCCACTAAGCCTGAGAACAGTTATTGCAGTACACTGGAACAAGCCTGGAAACATTTAGGCAGAAACCTCTGTTAGTTTTATACAGTCAAATACTTAAAGTCTCTACTAGAAGCTGGTTGACTCCCTGGTTTTCACACAGGGCTTACCCACAGGCAGTGAATCAGGCTCAGTGTTTTGCAGTTGCATTCTACCTTTGAACTTGCTAATTCTCTCATCTCTTAATCTCCTTTTCTGTAGGAACTGGCAGCCTGCCTGGCTTTAAGCAGATCAGGCAATGATTTTGCATTTTTTGTGTGTGTGGCTTTTCTCTTTTTTTTTTTTTTATTTTTTAATTTTTGGGGCACTGCTCAATCTTGAGTTTTGGATCTCCCTACTGATATTCAGTTGCAATGACAGATAAAGGGAAGAAAACAAGTTACAGTCAGTCCAGTCTGTCTGTCTGTCTCACAGACAGATGCAGTTATTTCCCAGATTCCTATGAATTGCATGATTTCTTTGATTGGCATTTGGGAAAAGCAACAGTGACAGCTATATATCACAGCTATCTATTGTGGCATGATGAATAGGCATTTCCAAGGATCACAGCTGATGCCTGGGACATTGCATACAAGACTCAAGGTATCTGTTCTCTGATTAGATGTTGTGCTCTGCTTCCTCCTGCACAGAGATGGCAGACACAGGTCGGTCCATCTCACATTTGGGCTGTCCTTCAGGTTCTCACTCCATGTTACAGCATAAGTTTTTGGGGGCAGGTTTTTAAGTGTATGTTTTGAGATGTAAGAGAAAACCTGGAACATCTGTGAGTTAAATCAGAATTGAGATCTTCTTTACTGAAGCCACCAGTTTTTGAACACTAAAGCCAGGGTTTTGTTAAGGAAGTTCATTTTTTTCCCCCTTAGACATCATAATACTTTCCCCAGACTATTAAAAAAGAAGAAGAAATCTTTTATCACTCTTCCAGTTTGGCCTCTGAAGGACTTTGGCACATTGCTGCTGGATAAAATCTGTCAGCTTCCTGAAATACATCCTGACTCTGATGTGGTTCCTGATTCCATCCATCCAGTAAGGTACCTGATCCTCTTCCAGGCAGTGCAGAGGAGAATTTTCAAGGGTATGAAGAACATCTACATCACTCCTGCAGCATCACATGAAGTACACTCTTAACAGAAATACTGTGGATGAAAATAGCATTGACTGTATGATGACAACAGTGCTTTTGACCTTGGGATTTACTTTCCTAGCCTTTAATGTTCCTGCTCCTTTAAAGTGATAAAACTGTACAAAATCCTTCACTATTTTTTGTTTCTCTTTTTTAACAGAATCAGCCACGTATCAATGGTGGGCATAAAAGACATCTTAGGCTCACAGGAACTGAAACATCAGCCTCACAGGAAGTTTTTTTTATTGCTAACTCTTCATTATATGAATTATGAATCAACAGCTTGAGGCTTGGGGATGTATAGTGGAGAGATACAGAAGTTGCTGAGTAAGAATTAGGTTGGATTCACTTGGAAACCTGGAAACCAATTAGGCTGGATCCACTTGGAAACCTTGGAAACCAATTAGTTGGTCCACTTGGAAACCTGGAATTTTCACTGTGATTGATGAAGATGTTAAACAAAATTAGTCCAGAACTGGTCCACACTTCTCCTCATCTTAAAAAGGGACTGTTAAACACTAGCAGCTGCTTCTTGCTCCTTATTCAGCTTTCAGTCTGTAAGAGTGCCTTCACTCCAATCCCTTCTTTAATATTTTTGAGGAACAAACCCAGGCAATACAAACTGTCCAGATGCTGGGACCAACAGGTGGAAGCCTGTGACCTGGTGTGGCTGGTTCTTAGAAAAAATTTGTGTCATGTGGTGATGCACGTCTTGCCAAGTGCCAGGTAACCCCAGCACAGCAAGCTCACTAAAAGCTGTTATTGTTGTGAAAATATGAAAGAGGACCAGTGACACAACAGAGGACACCATCATTGAGAAGAAGAAAACTGTAGCTGCCATCTAGAAAAGGAGGGAAATGTGCAAATAAAACTGTGGGGTTGGAAGATGCAGCAGGCAAAGTGAGTTGGAAAAGCAGCTGCCACCAGCTATCAGTGACTGATGTACAGGTACCAGTCAGCTGTGAGCTTTGAGATGTCAGTCAGCCTCTCTGGCTCTGTCTGAGGAACCCATAAGGACCAGTAGATCAGCAGGATTTGTGCACTCTGTAGTAGACAAAAATAGTAAGTGAGAACACTTTTCCTTTGAAATTTTCAAAACCTTAATGTTGTGTCAGCTGCAATGGGACATCGCCTTCAGATTGAGACATATCCTACCAACAAAGCAGAAGATCCTCCAGAATCCCTAACTCCAAATATTAGATCTTAAATTTTTTTTTGGCTATGCTAATTGCAGCCAACATAAAGCAGGTCATCAGTGAGAGATGGCCTGAATACCCTTTCTCTGAAAAGGGCAAGCAGAGATCCAGCCAAATAGAGTGATTTTTTTTTAAAGAAGCAGATGTAGGAGGATGCTGACATTGATAAGTCTTTATCACACACATCTGCATAGAATCATAAAATATGAAAGATGGTGAAAAAAGAAGTCGAAGGCAAAAGTCTATGAGATTCATTAATCAATGATAAGGAATGGAAGGATATAAGATAAATGAAAAAACACAGAATAATGACTTTAACACTTTATCATATAAGACTCACATATTATTTCATAGTAAGAAAAAAAAAAAAAAAAAAGAAAAAAAACTCAAAGAAAAGGTTCATATTAGCACAGTTGACACCTTCTGTCCTAAACTGTGAGGAGTGAAATAACTATTCCTACAACAGAAAATGGAAAATGGGGCTGTTACTGTTGACTGGGTGGGCAACAGTGGAAAGGTCTCAGCATGTGCAGATTTCAGTGGCGATTAATAGCCAAGAAAGACAGAGATATAGAAATCCATATGAGTAGGTATTGTTGTGTAGTTTCCATAGGATAATTGTTGCCAGCCTAGAGATGAAACTGAAATTATGTGTGGCTCAAAAGATTGGTGTTTCAAGAAAAAATTAGTCAAGGCTTTGAAAAGTGAGAGATAAATAAAATGAACAAAAGGTGCGTGTTAGAATCCTCCTACACCGGTGGAGAAGTTTCCAGTGGATTGGTATTTCTGCCCAGATGGCAGATTGCAAATGAAACAATGTGTTTTAAAGGTAGAAGGCACCATCTTCCTTTGGTTATGACTTCTTGCATAATGTAGCTGCAGACTTTAATTCAAGAGGACTTTTTAAGAAAAACTAGTAGTCTTAAGATTTCAAACAATTGAGAAACCACTACCTTTCTTTTCCATTAGCTTGAATTATTAACTGGCACATACCATGAAGGACACATACAATGTAAGAAGGACATGGATCTACTGGAATAAGTCCAGAGAAGGGTCACAAAAGTGCTTAGAGACTGGGAGCACCTCTCCTACGAGGACAAGCTGAGAGAGTTGGGGATGTTGACCCTGGAGAAGAGAAGGGTCCCAAGATATCATACAGCAGCCTGCAAGTACCTGGGTGGGGCTATAAGGAAACAGGAGAGGAATATTTTACAAGGCCATGTAGTGACAGGACAATGAGGAATGGCTTTAAACTGAAGGTTTAGATTAAATATGAGGAAGAAATTCTGTACTGTAATGGTGGGGAAACACTGGAGCAGGCTGTGGATGCTCTGTCCCTGGAAGAGTTCAAGGCCAGGTTGGATGAGGCTTTGACAACCTGGTCTAGTGGGAAGTGCCTCTAATCATTGCAGGGGGGTTGAATTAGGTTATCTTTGAGGTCTTTTCCAACAAAAACCATTCTATGGTTCTTATCAAGTTGACATTATCCAGTTTTAATTTCTCACTAACAGGTGGTATTGCCTCTGTGTAATATGACAGTTTGACTAAATACTTTCATTTCCTGAAAAAAATGAACCTGTGCTCATCCCCTCCAGATGCTTACTGACAGGAGGCAAGTCATATTCGGTGGTATGTAAAAGCTAACAAAAACATTTCTAAAATATTACTGTTCCACAATGTTGTATTTGGTAACTTAGTTGACAGTGTTCAGTTTCTGGACATAAAATAGCTTTTTTCTCTTACTTCTTTTTCTCTTACATAAGTTCTCTCTTGGCTCCTATCCAGACTTTCCTTACAGAAAAAAAGAAAAAAACAGACCAAAAATAGTTTATTAGTGCATCATCTCATCAATATATGGTGAAAATTGCATTTTGTCAACATGTTTCTGGGTGACATTTCTTTCTCAGTCTGTAACAGTGCACCAGCAAAACCTTCCTACCTAGGATGCATGTTAGGAGTACACTTTCTGTGCAGAGAGGGTAAAGAGAGGGATGTCTAAAGTGAAGTAAACTAGGTTTCTAGATCTCTAATACTACTCTTTTTGCTTTTTCTGAAAACATCTTCTCCCCGGTTTGTCGCATCCTTTAGAGTCACAAGCAAACATCTTTGCTTAGTGATCATCTCTGACTCTTTGGAAACATCAACCACAGCAATATAACATGTTATATTGTATTACCCTGTACCAACCTTCTCTGCCTGCCCTGTCTTGCACAGGGCACAAGTGACGTACCTCTCAAACACACCTGCCCTGCCATCACACCCTCCCACTGATACCTAAATGCTGAAACACACCTTCCTTCACAGCCAGTGCCACCCTTCTCCTTCCCTCTTCCTCCTATCTCCCTCTGCCCTGCACCACAGCCAACTCTGGCCCCAGCCCCTTCACACTTTGGTCCCTTGCTACTGAAATTCCTCCTGAAGCTACAGGCTCTGGAACCAAAGAGAAATTTAGTCAGTTAATAGTACCACATAACTGAGTAAAGTCATACCTTATTCTTATTAATGTTGTCTTATTTATATTTTAAAACTACCTAGACCAATGAGAAAAGAAAACCTGCCAGTGATATGCCCTTTGCTGCCAGGGCTATTCCTCTGCATATCCTCAGAGATTGAAGACAATTCCACAGAGGGGCAGTTCAGACAAATCCTATCCCTCAAACAGGAATCACCTTGAAGGTCTAAATACTAAACAGATTTCTTTAGAAGGCAGTCTCAGAATACATAAGGACAACCTTTCAAAAAGTGTATTAGAAGGAAAATATCTGTATTTGGATTACAGGTTAAGAACATAGTTTATTATTCAGTGTAATTTAATTGCTTTGTCACTAGGGAACACCCAGTCATAAAAATGCCCCAAAGCAGCTCTTTACAGGGGGAAGGTATAAATATGATCATGCAGCTGAACTCTTCCATTTGCTGCTGGATGCCCAGATCCTAGAAAAGGGAACTACAAACCCTACTTGACACACAAGCCCCTTCTGGTAAAGGAAAGCCCTTGTTTATGTAAATACCCCTTTCTAGTAATTTGGAAGCAGCTGCTAACCACAAGTGTTTTAATTGCCACTGCACTATTTCAATTACTAATTTTTGAATTGTTCCCATTTCTCTATGGACATGTTGCAAATTATTATAATTTGTTATGATGGACAGCATTAGAATGGCATTTATTAGCACTTCTATAGATGAAAGACCCTCATAATGTCTATTAGCAACCCTTGCAGGTGATGACAATGATGGAGGGGAGGTACACCATCCTACATCTACTGTGAGCAGTAATTCAGCTGCTGAGTTCTGAATAATTACTCCTTTTTTTTTCATTTGTCTGTTTTTTTCCCCTTTTATTTGTATCTCTTCCAGACATAAATATTGAAAAGTGTAAGTAAACTCAGTCATCCTAAAATTCCAGTAGAAAAATTCTGCAGTATTTTACTACGTTCAAAATTATTTTAAAATAAAGCCCTTTACAGACAATGAGCTCCTCATATACTTAATGCTAATTTTTGACAGTTTGTTTCGAATATTGAAAGGGAGCAAGTTAGGATTCTAAAAGGTAGCAGGAGGCCTATTACACAGTGGGTGGCAACACAGAGTGGCACAGGAGAGAGACAGAGAGACAGCTTCTCTACAACCTTAGTGACCCCTGCAAGCTGTAAAAATCAATAAGAGAATCCAACCAATTAAGGGGTACTGAGAAGTTTACAGAGGCTGAAAATGGAACTGAGGGATACAGCCATTGATTTATTGTCATGGCGTGTTCCCAAATAATAGATTTATAATTCCATTGTTTGCCACTGGATTCTTTTTCTTCTTTAAGGTAATCAAATACGAGGCCCTCTTCTGATGCAGGTGTATTAGGTAATTATCCTTGTGAAGGGTGCTTTTGTCCTCCTTGCTCTTTAAAATACTTGAAGATTCACTTAGGAAAAAAAAAAAAAAAAAATACTGAAAATGGCATATGTCTTAGTAGATGAGAGCATCATTCTCTCACCATTTCTGTGTGGGTGGAGGAAATGCAAATGCTTTTTAAGAAAAAAAAAAATTTGCAATACGTGGGTTTCCTGCTATCACTCCTTTACTAGTGATAAATACTTTATAGAGTACCCTCCTTGGTGTTGCTATGGTCTTGGATCCATGCAGAGGATGGCACCAAACCTTGCTCACTTCCACGCCATGTCCGCTCTCCTAATGACCCAGCAAGTGTCACACTTCCCCCCTCAGCTGCTCTGTGCTCCTGCTCCCTCACAAGACTCCTTTTTTCTTCTGTTTCACCCAACCAAGATGGTTTCACTCTGAACCAAAGGGAACATCCTGCAGCAAAGAGGCTTCCAGGACTCTCTAATTACAGCAGTGATAACTTACTGCAGGTGTGCTGGTCCTGGCACTGCCTGGCTGTTCATAGCACTGTACAGGGCTTCCCCTTCTCTGGGTGTTTGACTTCACACTGCACAAATCTGACTGCTTCAGTTGTGATGTTAAATAGATAAACACTTGAATGAAGAGTCCTTCCCTCGGTGTCACAGCTGTGCTATGCAGGAGTGATAGATGCTTGTAATCAGTACACAAGGCAGCTGCCTCTGTTGCTTTGAAATACACCCAGATTCTGGGGAAATGTTCCAGAATTATCTCATGTTTCAACCTCTCTGGCATCCCTCCTGTCTGCTCTTTCTCATTTCTTGGACAATGGAATGCTCCAGCCCAGCACAGGTACTTTCCTTAGATGGGCATTGCTTATGTGCAGCCCTCCTTGTATCTCCAAACTTGAAGATGCCCTGGGATACAACTGAGTAATTCAGGATCACTTTGGGAAATGAATGGTTTCATCATTTGCAAAAATCCCTTTTTCCACTTTGTATTTCATTAGAAATGTCTAGTTCTACCAAAGAGGTAAGACTCAATGTGTGACCCATGGCTCACTGCCCTCTTTACTCTGGTGTACAATCAGGGGCTCTAAACCTACACCAAAATGCAATTTCTACTCTGAGCTTTTTCTGAACTCTGTTCCTTCCATGCCCATGTCCTTTTTCTTCCCAAATTAGATCTATTTGTGGAATGTGATTTCTCTGTCTTCCTAACATATGCACAGGGTGCATCTAGAATGAAACACAGCATAGCTGACAATCTCAGAACAGGCAAATTTAATTATTTAATCCTCCTTTAAGGGAGAGGGGCTATGAAGGTATTGGGCAAGCAAGAGAACGAGGATAAAGATAAGGCTGGGATTGAGAATGAGGAAAGAGGACAGTGAAAGGTCCTTAACACAACTGCTCTGCTGCTGCTGCTGCTGTGTGAAGGAGGGCAGTAAGTGCTTCTGGGAAAATATATCACAGATCTTTTGAAAGTAACTGCTTCTCTGCCAGTCTTCACATCTTCCTTCCTCAATGCCAGCTGTTCCATGCAGGGCAGAGCAGGCAGCAGGGCCACGGCTGGGTGACAGCCTCACACCAATTCAGGCTGACCTTGTCTTTGTGGGTCCTGAAAGTTGCTCCTAAGGACACAGAAAGTTCACAAAATCAACCTCGAACTTGTGTGTGGAGATATCACCCTACCTAATACAGTTTTCTCTAAAAATCAATCTGAGCTGCTTGCAGACCCTTAAATTTTTCCAAATACATGCAAATTCTGTCTTAAGGGTCTAGAAATCACTTCAAATTATTTTGGCTATGCATGATGGAAAGTGCCAAAGATTTCCTAGTTAATCTTTGCAAACACTTTAAAGATAAAAAATGTCAATTATATGTTACTAGTAGCAATAAATATTCAGTAGAGATCCCTGCACTTCAGTTAAAGCTGAGAAAGTAAAGGGAGGGAGCACCATTGGACTAATTGCTATCAATTGCACTCCACTGCTTTGCATCTACAGTCAGCTGACATTTCTTTATTCATCTGTTTGCTGATTTAACTATGTGACTGCCCCAAACCCAGGTGTCATCACAATAAAATTCTGATGCATTTCCCTGACAAACTTATACTTAAATTGCTTCTTTTTCATTCTTTTTCAAACTTATAAATTGCTTCTTTTTCATTTACTAAAATACAACCTTTCTTAAAGAGTCAGTTCACTGATCCCAGTGACACTGAGGAGTTTCAGCCTTTCTAGCAGCTAAGTGGCACTAATGTTATACTGAATTTGGGAAGCAACTTATTTGCATGGAAGAGCTCATTGCTCAGCTGTAGTTTGTAGTCTGTGGAAATTCAGCAGCATCTACTGGATGTAAAGACCTATGAGCTTTGTATTTTTTGAAGTTTCCACAAAAGAGCTAAAATAGTTGCCATTTACCAAGTGGTTTCACAAAGTGTTTGGCATAGTCCTGTTTACAAAAAGACAAATAGATTTGTTCTTCTGTAACATACAAATTAACAGAAAAAAAAGTAAAGTATCCCACATTCTCCCAAGCACACAAAAAGGATTAAAACCACCTCTTGAAATACAACTATATTACAAAAATGGGGCTACTTCTTGTTAAAGCAGTTCAGAGTTATGACTTAGTTCAGTGACATTATACAAAATCAACAGGCATAGCATATTCCTTGTGATGAACTATTTACATTTTTTTGCCAGATACTAATAATGGTATGCATTTTTCTAATTAAAATGATAATAGCTATTCATTTAAAACTGTCTTAACATGACTGATGCAGTTTCATATTGGCTAATAATATTCCTCCATTTGTTTCTCACCTATTTCTATGTTACTGCTTGGTGTTAGTGAAGCGTGACCCTGCCAGATGTACCTGCAGAGCTGAAATGAGTGAAAGCCTTGCAAGCCCTTCAGCTAATTGACATTATTATGTGTACAGGAGGATGCAGGCAGAACAGCAGATTGTTTCTTCACCAGACTTCCATTGCAAAGCCACAGTCATGTCATCCTGCCAAACTGAAACGCCTTTGTCAGGAGATATCCCCACTGGTTTAGTGTGAACTTTTAAAGATTCAAATTCTTTATTGACAAGAGGATCTTAATCTTTACCATATTTACATATTTTATTAGAATCCAAGCAATTGTCCTGGGTGAGATTATGCAATTTAACCTTATTCGGATACAGGTTTTGAAAGACAGGGCATAAGAAGGACACTTTCCTCCCTCCACACACCCCTCCTCACTCAAAGGCCACCTTATGGGAGAAAATGTCAAATAAGACACAATTTTTTAAAACCAGTATAACACACAATTGTCTAACTTATGTTTTGGGTTTTTTTAATCTCTTAAATACAGAGCTGGCCTTTACTTTACATTACAAATACCTGTGGATGCTGATGCTGAAGTCCAGAAGGATTATTCACTTTAAGCAGCTGTTCCTCACAGAGGCAGTCCTCAGTTCCAAGGCTGAGATGGGTCTGAGTCCATGCCCACATCTCAGAACTTGGTGGCACCACCTGGAAAACAAATTTCTTTACTACATGCATTGCTTTGCTCCAGATACCTAGACCAATAATGCATGAAGGATGCCCCACTGGTAAACTAGCTGGGAAATTGTCTGGTCACCTCCAGAGATAATGCATTGCCTTTGCTCTTGCTGTGGTGCTCAGAGAAAGGAGCTTAATCCTCAGACTTCTTCCTTTCTCCTCAAAAACTTTGTGTGCTGCATGTGGCAGGGACAGCAAAGACCAGGAGTGCAGGAACAACCCGTGTACAAACATGGCTGGGCACCATGGAGTTGGATGAGGCATTGGTTGGACATGGGTGGGGCTGCCTCAACAAGACAGTCCTGCAGCAATCCAGGATAAGCTGACTGCTACACAGATGCAAAGGTGAGCAGCTGAAGCTCAGCAAACTGAGCAGTTTTGAAATCAAACCTTTTTTAAGTAGGGAAAGTAATAAGCCATGGAACAAATCTTTACATATTGGGCAGTAATGACATACAAGGGCAGTGTCCTTTCTGCCACCACTTGAAAATGTAAAATCTTGGGTTTCTTTTAGAAATATTTGCCCTGCTTCCTCCAGCTTTTGCAGGTGTTATGACTGGGTAGTTCATACATTAATGATGGGAGGGATCCTTCTCCTTTGCTACGTGCAACAGTGAACACAGCAGACTCTGCCTTACAATAGACTGGTCTGTTAGTCCTGTGACTCCTGCCAGTTACATCTCAAAATACTTCAGTTTCTCATCTAACATAATTTTCCTGACATGAGGAATGAGTAGATAACTTCTCTCTTTGTTGGCTGGAAGAGTGGCATGACAGAAGCAGTGGGTGCTGAGGGCCAGATTTCCATGCTGCCCATATCTGGTGGCCACTTTGGGCAGTCTCCAAATACCCAGGTCTGATCAAAGCACCTGAGGGGTTCCTGCAGAGCCCAGCTTCTGCTCTGTTTCATCCTAAAGGGAGACACTTTGGAGGCTCTTAGATCATCCTGCATGATAGGTGGTGATGATTTGCTTAAACTGCAGTGTCATGGTCAAACCACAGTGGTGATGTGGACACACAGCCACTAGCATGGCACAGAAATGCTCCAGTCCAGGGGAAGACTTACTCTGATAATAATAAGCACTGGGTCCTCAAGAAGTAGGAAAAATTGTATCTTGTGATTCCCATGGCCAATAGCATGACACTTTGATATAGACTTTGACTTAATCAATTTTGAGATGATAGCAGGATCTGGCTAATCTCTAGGACATATGGTTTAAGTCAGTTATGTAAAAAGAAAAATATTTACAACACTAGAAATGCTGAAACATATGGAATATTATTTCTGACAACCTGAAAGAAGAAGTTACTAAATAGCAATTCTTGTCTTCTCCTTAGCAAGGCTATTCTTAGGCTTCATTTGTTTTCCAAATAACATTATTATTCAGTAAATAGAATATGAAGCCAAGAAATTGAAATTGCTCAGTTCCTGGCAAACTTTATTCTCATCTTGCTAAATAATCATGATTATAATGATTTTATTCATAAGTCACATTAAGTTTTTCCCTATGGTAAAATTAAATGCAATGGGAATTGAATGATCTGTTCCCTAAATGCAAAGCTAAAAGCAATACTTCTTGCTCCTACATGAAGCAACTATATTTATGCTCTGGATAGTCAATGACTGAATCAGAAATAACTATTCTGATGAACACTGGCATTCAATTCTTCCTTTTCTTTTTGTTTCATGGCAGAAGAAAATGTCAGCCTAATAAATTAGAGCATTGATATCTCTATCTATGGAGACCCCACAATGTCAGAAAGATTGATACTAAATGGCTGGATGCAGAGTAATCAATGCCATCTGGGAGATCAGAATCCAGAAGTCAATCATGACACTGAACAGATTGATTTGTGTCATGTTTTATTATAAAACATGTGCCATCAGCTCTTCACATTTCCATCAGACTGAAGGGAACCAACTTTAGGACTAAATTTCATGTGAACATTTTGTTGAATTGGGGTATCCTATAAAACCAAAGGCTGGGCATAATTTGATTAGATTGTAGTTTAGTAGAAAGTAATTTTTTACAATTGGAGAGAAACTCTGAAAACCATACACTCAAAGAAAGCACCTGGGGTCTGAGGTTAGCATGCAAAATGAAAGAAGTCGCATCATTTTGGTTCACCATTGCCTAGTGAAGGTATACTGTGATGTGCCAGGACACCTTCTGGAGGAAGCAGGCTAACTGCATGAAAGCCAAACAGTCTTTTCCCATTGAAGTGAAGCAGATGAATTTTGGAGGAGTAGGGCAAGCAGAGCACACTCACTTGGGGCTTGACACAATCCTAAACCTGGCAAAGGAGACACAGAACAAGAAGTAGGAAAGGCTGCAATAACTTAAATCAAAAACTTGCAGCCTTGGGAGATGAGTGACTGATGTGTTTGCAAAAGGCATTGCAATGCTTTTATATTTGCTTGGCATTTATGAAGGGTCAGCCTTCTGGGTTTATATTTGTCACATACAGTAAACTGTGAAGGTTTGATGGAAGAAAACTTAATAATAAATCTGCTAAGGCTCTATGAGTATAAAAGATTCTGTTATAACAGTGGCAGCATTTACCTGAGATATCTGCATTATTCTGGAGAAATTATCCCATAAAACTTATGGTTGTGATGCTCAGCAACTCACCAAACTTAAAACAAGTTTGATAATGGCTGAATATTGTGTATTGCTTTAATTGAGGCTATGGCATGTCCATGACACAAGTCTTGGAGAATAAATGTCCCCACCAGCATTTTGAAAGTAAAATTAGTTAAATGCATGGGATCACTGAGTATGAAGAGGTTGTATTGTCCTGTCCAGGTGTTGTGGTTTAACCCCAGTCAGCAACCACGCACACACAGCTGCTTGCTCACTCCCCCACCAGGGATTGGGGAGAGAACTGAGAGGGTAAAACCTACAAAACTCGGGGGCTGGCATAAAGACAGTTTAATAGGGAAAGTAAAAGATGTGAAGACAAAGAAAACAAGGAACTGATTCACTTCTTCCCATGAGCAGGCACGTGTGCAGCCAACTGCAGGAGAGCAGGGCCCCATCAAGTGCAATGGTTACTCGGGAAGAAAAATGCCATAATTTCAAATGTTCCCCTCTTCCTCCTTCTTCCTGACAGCTTTATATACTAAGCATGACGTCATATGGTTTGGAATATCCCTTTGGTCAGTTTGGGTCACCTGTCCCAGCTGTGTCTTTTTCCATCTTCCCATTCACCCCTAACTTCCTTGCCAGTGTGCCCATAGGAAAAGCAGAAAAGGCCTTGGGTCTGTGCAAGCCCTGCTCAGCAATAACAAAAACATCTCTCTATTATCAACTCTGTGTTCAGCACAAATCTAAGACACTGCCCTGTACCAGCTGCTGTGAAGAAAATGAACTCCACCCCATCCCAAACCAGCACACCTGGTTACCATAGCACAATAATAAAAGTTTACTGGAGAGCAAAACAATATAGCTAGACTTGCTACATCGTGTCTGCCTCACAAAGTGTATTTTCTGGTGCATGCTGAATTTTTGTAAAGTTTTGCCACAGACGTCCTTTTTGGGATTACCTTTTGAAAGCTTTGGAAAATCAGTGCCGATTTCCTTGGGTAGATTGAGGCAGGGGGACTCATTAAGGCAGCACAGGAGCACACCACCATGTCCCCTGACTGTCCTAGCAGTGAGCACAGTGGACAAAAGCAGCTCTGGCAGGGCAGATGTAGTCCAGCCCCATCTGAAATGTGTGGGGCTGGGAGGCCACACTTAACCCCCAGGGGCTGAAATGCCCAGGGTAAGCAAAAGGAAATGAGGGACAAAACCCATCAAAACCATACTGAGTACTGAGCAGTCCTTCAAAAACAATAGCTTGGTTTGCTCAGGACTCTGTCTTTTGACTATAAATCTAAGCAAATAATGACACATTTCTTTATTAATTTCTCTCTCTTGTTTAAAGTGCATTAGATATCAAGAATTCATGCTTGTCTAGTTTATACTGAACTTATGGCCAAAGGAAGATGTGATCAGTGTTGAAACCATATTCCCCAAGTAACAGAACTAATCCCCTAATTCAAGAAGAGTGTCACATGAAGTTGTTGGTCAGAGACAGGGATGACACAAACTCTCAGAAATCCATGCAACAGCCACAGTTTATTATGGAAGCATCCTCATATAGGAGGTTTGAATCTCCTGGGTTTAAACAGCTGATTGGTCTGGTCTTACACTGCCCAGCTCTTTGACCAGTGAGATGTCTGCAGCCTGGGATGGAACGTGATGGGGTGAAGTCTCTGTTTGGGTGTGAATGTATCCTGTCATTGCTCACCCAGGGACTGGTTAACTGAGTTTTATTTATAGTCAAATTAATTGCCCAGCCACAGACCAGCTGTGCTGTGACAGAAGAGCACCATGGAAGCAGCACATTTAAAAGAAAAGCAAGGTTGCTGTTTACTTATTTTCGTGTATTTGCATGCGTATGTGTATGCACTATGTGTAAAACTTATGTTTATTTACACCTGGCATGCCTGTGGAGTACCAGATACTCCCTTGCAGGAAAGAGTGTGTCCTCTTTTTTGCCATGAATTTACCCCTTGAACTACAGATGGAAGAACATTAAGATTTACAAAGCTATTACAACTGACATATTAAATTTCATGGGGATATGTATTTTAATTGATAGCCATAAAAGCAGTGCAGTAAAGGTTATCTTGCAACTATATTTGGAAATCACTTTCATAACATCACTTAATTCCTCTAGAAGATATCTTTAATCAAAGAAAATCTCTGCTGATATTATTACATATATTTTATCTGAATGTGACCCTATTTTGTTTTGTTGTGACCTTCTTTTATGCATGATTCAACAAGAATGGGAACCCATTTACTTCCTATAGATCCTTTTACTTCATATATCCTGCGTAGATTTTCTATCCCCAAACAGACTAACTCAAGAATATAAACACTGGCTATGATATAACAAAATTCCTGCTCAAAAAAAGGGCCAGCATGTAATGGTGTCCTCAAGCAGCTGACTACAAAATGTTAGAAAACTGTGACAGAAGGCTGACATTTTTCCTTCTGTTTTTGTAAAATAAAGACTTTGTGAGGGAAATGTGTGTTGACAGCAAACAAAAATAATGTTGTACTGTCATTTACTACATAGAACATCACATTGTTTTCACCATTAAAAATAAAAGAAAATAAAGACTGTGCCTTTTGACTTGCAACTCTGTGTCATGTCTCTCCCCAGCTGCTGGTGGACAGCCCACATTTTGCCATCACAACCTGTCCCTCTCTGCTACAGGTATCCGCAACCTGAATAAAGATATTGTGAGAAACACAAATTTAAAAATCTCCCTAGGCTGTGTAAGAGCATCACCATTTCAGGGAAGTTTAACAGCTTGGAGAGTGATTTGAGTAGCAGTGGCTGTTGCTGTTTCAGTCTGTGTTTGCCCTCCTCCCATACTAAAATACACTGTCTGCTCAGCTCTGTGGCTGTGGGGAGGCTGGGGCATCCAAGGCTGCAGGGCTGTCTGTAAGGGTATCTGCAGGGTGGCAGTGCTGGTGGCTGTGATGTGGGGATGTCTACAAACATGACACCTTTTTCCTTTTTTCAACATGACAGTACCATATTCATTAAATAACTTACCCAGTTGTCAGCAATGAACAAGTGTGTGTTAGGAACTGTATCCATATCATTAATGAAAGCACAGGTGTTAGAAGCACTTTCAAAAATGAGAAAGGTGTGAAATGAGAGCCCTGGTAATGCTCATGTTGTTTTACCTTCAGTGCTCTTGCACAGCATGTGCCCCAACCCACCTGTGCTCCAGGTCCTGGTTGTGAGACATCAGACTGTACCAGTGACACTTGGCTACAAATACATGTGCAAAAACACAGTCAAGGGTCAGTGAGCCAAGCTATAGAGCAAATATAGACAAAGCAAATTGCAACAACTCTATAAGATCAGATAATTTCCAGCAAGCACCAATAGATCAGGACATCCACATACATGGTGTCATGTATTTAGACACCCAAAAGTTCTTGGATGACTGCTGGACAATGGGCTGGTCAAAGTAGTTCAGCTGCAAGGGAGGAAGAAAGATGGCTCTGGCCTGAACATGTTCATTGGTTTCAAGGTACAAAAAAGGTTAAGAGCAACAGAAGAACCTGAAAGTGCTAATGGACTGGGCAAAAAAAATTAGGAAATTAGGTTGAATTCAGATAAATATAAAGCACGATGAAAACTTGTTTTACCTGACAAGTAAAAAATTGGGCCATAAGTACCATATCAAGATTGCAAGCTTAAAGTTCAGCGGTCAAAGAAATGCACCAAGCACGAGGAATTACAAGGAAGGAACAGAGAACAAGCCAGCAAACACAGTAGTGCCTCCATAGCAATGCATGATGTATTTGAATTTCACTTGCTTAGGTAGTTCTAGTCCACAGATTTCTGCCCACAGGGAGCATAATGGAACTGGAAGAAGTTTAGAGGAAGGTAAATAGGATGGTTATGGATATAATGCAACTTCCATTAATTACACTGGAATGCATTTCCTTAACAATAAAGGAAAGAGTTACTCTCTAAGAACACAAGTGTCCTGGGCAAGGTGACCATAACAGTGAGGAAAGAGTAGATGGACTTCAGATGAAAAATTCACAGGCCCAAAGCAAATCAAATAAGGTTTTGTTTTCCCCATGATTTAGAGTAAAACTGCTATTCCTTGCTGCAGAATTATGACTTCTAAGTGTCATTTCCACAGGAACAATGAGACAAATTCCACAAAGAAAAATCCACTGACATAAGTGAAATATAGATTTATTTCTCTCTCAAAAGGTGTCAGAGGTGTAATTTTTCTGGCTGGAATGGTGGAGCTGGAAGTCCTTACTCCAAGCTTGCCCTGTGCTTTTACTGCGCTTTTGCTGCTGGGTACTGCTCAGGGCAGGGCTCTGGGCTGCCTGTGGCTGTGATCTGGCCACTCTTGTCACAAAAGTGTTGAAAATAAAAACACTTTTCCACGTTTTTCAGTAATTATTTTAATACAAATGTAACAAAAGAATTTAAGTGGTGGAGTGGCAAATGTCTTACCATGTTTTGTCCATCTGTGGTCATCTTGAACATTTTGAGCCATGATCAGACTGACCAAACAGGGACTTTCTGTGGTGTTACCCTGCAGTGTTCAGCCTGGCAGAGAGGTCAAAACTTTTATTACTTATTTATTATTAATATTTATTATTATATACTTTTGAGGTATTTTTTAACTGACCCAGCTCTGCAGCTCTACTCTGCCAGCACAAAACTGATTGGAACCTGGAGGACCATCATGCTCATATTAATTTACCAGCTAGGATCAAAGAAAAAAATTTTTGCTTATATAAGATAACCAAATTAAATAATTGCTGGCCTTTATGCTACTGTTTGCAGAAAGTGCACTGGGACTTTGTTATTCTTCTGTTATTTCTTAGGATTAATTCAGATTAATCTGAAAGCTCCTGAAACCTTTACACAGTATTATAGAGATCATGCCAGTTCATCAGCAACTTTAGTCACAAGTTTTTTGACTGTATAACAAGTATATATGCTTCCCCTAACCCCTTTGAGAGCTGTACTTCTAGTGAATTAAACACATACAGGCTGAAAGATTCAAAGAAGTAGAGATGGGGGAAACTTAAACAAACAAAATTGTGCACCTGCTTAGTGACTTCAGAAGCATAAAATCTCCCTTTGGTCCCTGGCTAAAGGCCAGACAGTCTTGGTGAAAACACATCTGACTCAAAAGAAGACCCTGAACCCTGGAAAAATACATTGTACAGAAAGACACAAAGCATTGTGACACACCATTTGGGGGAAAAGTGTGTGGATTAAATATGAAGAAACAAGTGTTCTCCTGAGGCTGATGTTTTTAGTCATCTTCTGGAGCCACATACTGTGTGGTATATTTAGCATACATGTTATCTCACTGTTCTGTATTCAAAAAACCTATAAAAACACATCCTACTAAATTCTGGTGTTCTTTTCCAGAAAATTATTATATCCACTTACAGTTGCTTTCTTGGTGTCTTCTTTAAGAGTTTGTGGTTGACTAAAGCTTCCTTCCTCAAAAAACAGACATTGAGAAAACAGCACTGCCAAGAAATCCTAATCAAGATTTAGACCAGCCTGTTGCCATGGAAATAGCCATGGCATCCAATATGACTTCTGCTGGGCTAAAAATAGGTTGAAAAAACCAGGAAAGTCTGGCCTGAGTAAAATAAAACAACAGAGTAAGCAAATTGAGTGAATCACATCAACAGTACATTAATGGTGAAATTTTAGCCTTTATTAATTATACTTTCATTGGCTCAGTTTTGCCTGCAGGCAGAGGAACTGCCTCCCACCAGGCAGGGTGAGTGCAACAGACAGGAATTTCTTGCCCCCAAGTACCCTAAATGAGTTCACTATTTTGCTGAGTATATATTTAGTTGGAGTGATTGTACCTGCTCTCACTCAGCAGTGCTGACACAAAGGGTTAAGAAATCATGGCTTAAATCTTCAAAAAAAAATGCAGTTTTTGGAGAGCTAAGGCTCCCTGCTCCAGGAGGCTGTGTGAATGGGGACTGCAGTCAGAACTGCAGCCCCACAGAAAGCCTGTAGCAGTTTATTCTACATCCCAATTAAATCAGGTGCACTGTACAGGTATCTTATCTGTCCATCAAACTCCAGACATGGTAATGTGTGTCTCCAGCCCGCCCATCTGACAACCCCCTGTTACAGTTCTGTCCTTTCAGCTCCATCACATGCCATCCATTGGCTTAATTTTGACCTTCTAATATTCCATAGCTGTGCCACTTAAATTGATGCAAAAGCATCACACTGCAAGGAAAATAATTGACCACAAGTTCAGGAGTAGCAGGGTCTGATCCTGGGTCTACTGCAACATCAATTCTTGAGACTCTCCAGCCCTTCTTTTGTTTGATCCCTAGTTAAAAGATTACAGAAGTTGGACATACAAATTGTCATTTGTGCCTGGAGAGTTAATGTCCTTGGAGGTGAATCAGGGTGGTTTGCACCCCCTTCTGGCCCTGGCTCTGGATATTTTCCGCTCCAGGTAGATCTCATCACTTTGACAATGCTCGAGAATGTGGAGTCAATCTAAAGATGAAAGCTCAGATTACAGAATAGGAGCTGAGTGGCTCATGCCAAGGATGATGTGTAGCACATCCATTTTGGGGCTGTCCATGGACATATGGAGATTGTGGGTACAATGGTGACTGAATTCTTTGCAGCAGTGGCTTTACAGCACTTCCACATGCTGGGCAGGATTATATAGTGCAACTGCATGTACAAAGTGCAAATGCTGCTCTTCTGTGTCCTCTGCACCTGAATGTCTGATTTTAGAACTGAGCAGTCATCTGGCTGCTGCAAAACCTTCCTGCAAAACTATATGCTTTTGGAGAAAAATGTGATATTTGATGCACAACGTGGAAAAACCCATATTATATGGGGTGCTTAAACCTAGTGTTGGCAGATGCATCTTGGAAGTCTTTGGACTGTGTGTTATGAATCCAAATCTTAATATCCAGCTGGTCCAACGCAGCTTCTTCAAAGTCATCTTATGCCAGTGATGACTACAGTGAAACTACTTTTAGAAACTAGAACAAAATTGTCTAGTTATTTAAACTGAAATTTTCACCTTTTAATTTAACCTGATATGGCTTCAGGATCAAAAAAAGAACCAGGAAGAGTTAAGTCCAATGTTGGTAGAGGGACATGCTCTAAAAGCCTGATTATCCACATGGAACAGATAAATCTGTTACTCTTTCTCTAAATATCAACACTGCATAATTAGCAGCTGCTAAAATAATGGAAGCCAATTGGAGAAAAACATGGTATACTCTACATTCATTTATTAAATACCTTATGTTTCCAAACAGAGCTTTCCATATTTGCTGCAAAACTCTGTAGCTTCATGCTTTACACAACTGAGCAAAGATGACAGCACTGAAATGAGCGATTACTATTTCCATCAGGATGATATGGGGAACTAGTCTGTGTCTTTGAGGCGAAAATATATATTCATCAAATGGAAAAGCTTTAAAAAGCAGCACTATCTAAGATATCAGCATCCCGTCTCCCTTGGAGACAGCTAAACCCCATATTTATCTAAATTATCTTGGTAATATGACAGAGTGATTGCTCACTAATGGTCAGTAACAGTTTTCTTTGTCATTTTCCTAGTCATTACCTCCTCAGAATGAACTCCAGAATAAACTGCTGATGCATCGTGACTAGAATATAAAGCTTATCATCACAACAGAAACCATTTCTATTAAACTCACAAACCTGTACTTCGGACTTCTGACATTTTCATTTACAAAAAATAATACCCCTCTATTACAAACTCTAGAGATGAGCTCTAGATGAGCCTAGAGATATCTCATTCTTAAAACAGAAGTAAAGTAATATTTATTTTGCACAGCTGTCTTCTATTTTCTTTCTTTTCTCCTCACAGCTATTCATGCACGGGAGCCACATTCTCTGCAAAGAGCACAGTTCAAACCAGGCTAGTTGTGTAGGTACTGCATTTCACAGCCTGTTCAGCTGCATTTTTTAATTTGGATGTTTAAGTCTATTTGCCCTTTTTCAGGAGCTGGAAAGAATCACTGATTACACAGTCTGCCTGAATCTCATTTTCCCTGCTGAGTCTGAGAAAAGCCCTCACAGAAGGCTTGTGCACGTGGCAGCTGCTTGACTCCTTCTTCTCCTCTCAAAGACTGGAAATTTTCAGTGCTGACATCCATTGTCTTTATTTCAAATTAAATGGAGCTGATTTTTTGAGCTGCCAAGATGGAGGAGACAAAAACCTCAATCAGAAGCAGCCAAAGTGCTGCCATGTGAAGCTGCCTGACTTTGACACAGTGCATCAGCCTAGAAAAGCAGCGTTAGGGTGACCATAAAGGAGGATTGTATCTTCCTCAGTGTTACAACAAATGGATGTGTACTGATCCTTCAGGGAGTCCTAAAGGCCAAGGTGCTGGGGAAAGGCTGTGGAGCTTCTTCCTACACCGCACTGTCTGACCTTTTCTACAAGAGGCAATTCTGTCTGTTTGGTGAGCAAATGATCACTGGCAACATGGACAGCCACAGAATGACAGAGGTACTTCCTCCTGTGAGCTGTCAAATACTCTTCCAACCTTGCAAAAAATTTGCACAAATAAGCTATACATATAAAAAGCAATCAATACTATTTTTAAGCTCTGCTGAAATTTAGAGGGAGGAGAGAATCACAGCACACTCTGACTCCTAAGGAAGTGGGACCCACTTGGAAAGTCTGATATTTCTAAGTCATTAGGGCACAAGGAATCAAAGAGATCAAATTTTTATTTCTTTTATAACAGGCTACCAATCCACAGGATTTCCCTTGAAGTAAAGAAAATTCTTTATCTTTGCTCCAGTGCTCTAGGGTGGGAGCCTTTGTGATGTTACCAGACAGCACTTTTTAGAAAAACTTGGACGCATTAAAGTAATCACTGCCTATTCTTGGGGGTCAGCTATGAAAGGCACCTCAGGAAACTCTGTGCCCTCTTTTTCTTTTGCAAACTGTGGGTTACCTAAACTGTGGACATGACCTGAACTCCATGGTCATGAACTCCAACGATCTGAACATGGAGGAGGTCAAGGTGCCCTCCTCCATGGTCCTGACCTGAACTCCATGGTCATGAACTCCAACGATCCCTGCTCTCCTCCATGGTCCTGACCTGAACTCCATGGTCCAGCTAGGTTAGCAGAGAGCTCAGGGAGGAGCAGCCCTGAGCTGGGCTTCTCTGCTGAGCCACATCCTGGGCCTGTGCAACGCTCCCCTCACCAGGGTTTGGGCTTTCGCATGACAGTGGAGGATACAAAACATTTACTGCCAGCAGCTTTCGGTACAAGTTTGCGAGAAACACAGATGTGTTATTTCATTTTTAAAGGGAAGGGAAAGACATTAATCTGAAGTCTGACCATGATTAGATTTTTCAAGTCTGAGTTGCTTCATTCCTATTGCTTTCCCTGGAACCCAGTGGTGGAGATTTGCACATTTCTGTCTGTGTGCAAAGAGTAGATCTCCTTGGCAGGCAGTGTATTTACCTGATAGGACAATGAAGGACTGGCACAGAAAGGAAACATTTTTCCCTGCCAAAGTTTTGGTGCATGTCTATTCAGCTTCTGTTTTCTTATTTTCAAAAAGCCATCTACCATCTGAGTGTATTCAGTCTCCTTGAGGGCTAAGAGACAAAAGGGTGGATCTGTTTCACTTGCTGAATGGCCATGAGGATAGGACTAGGAGGTTGTCCTGAGCCTTATGTGTCCTGCCCCCATGGAGTGAGGGAGTTATGCCTTCAGCTTCTACAGGAAGAATTCCCACTACATCCATGGATTAGCATGAACTTACTTGTTATCTATTATTCTGGAACTAGATTAATTTTCTAGATGTAGGGTAAGAACACAACAGGAACCTGAGTGTAAGACCCAACAGGCTGAGCTGGACAAAAGCTCAAGTGAGCTCATCACCTATCTCCAGTGCCCAGCATTGCATGAGTATCCACATTTGGCATTTTGGGCAGCAACTGATTCCAGTTTCATTATGGATTCTGTAGCAAATGAGACTTGCTGGAAATGTCATTTAATGTCCTTTAGTGGTTGTAAGTGAGAAACAGTCACTACCTGTTCACCTTCTCTATAGATCTCTTTCCCAAGTCAGGAGTTTTAATCTGATTTTATACGGAACATATTCCCCCAGATAAGATTTGAATGTTAAATGACTAATTTGCAAATCAAGTAACGTAATGGAATGTTTTTAAATAAAGCTACTATGCCTCAGAAGAATACCTATTTTAAGAAGGAGATCAGTTCAGATTGCACTGAGATAGGTAAGATTATTTTCACTGTTTGATCCTTTGCTCTTGGGACAAATTAAAACACTCAAATATTTGAAAATATGTATATTGCAATAAAGAAGCAGTAAATATATCAGCAGGAACCACCTAAGTGGTGTGGGAGAAGTGAGAGGAGGCAGGAGGAGAGGGAGTGGGAGTTTAACCTAGCATAGAAAATTCTGTCCCCAAAATAATTTGAATGCAAAAAGAAATTAATCTATTCTATATATTTCCCATTATAATGAGTTATTTTTGCTTCAGGCTGCCAATCATTTCTGCTGACAAGCACTCCAAAATTTCAAATATCTTGCATCATGCTATATTGCATGAACTAAAATTAAATGTAAAATATGGTTAAGAATAGATATTGAACATTTAGCTAAATTTATCAACTAGAAAAGTGGCAAGGGCTAATTTATAAGAAAATAATTTCATTCTCCAAGGTGACTTAGTCTATCTTTCATGACTGTGTCTAAGAAATTAGCAGGCTATGTAAGCAAAATAGCTCTTTTCAAAATGTGTAGTAGATCTGCAGACAGATGTTTTGGTCCTTAAGGAGATTTTAACCCATGTTTGCACAACCCTGAACCCAAGTTTTGGTAAATACCAAGGTGGTCTTGCCTGAGGGGAAAAACAAGGTAGAGAAATACATGAAAGAAATACCACTATCCCAACTTGGTGAAAGAAGTCTCATAAGAAACCAGCCCCATGCCTGGGATATGCCCTGCTGGTGACACCAGGGTGCCAAAGGGGATTATCACCCAGGAACAAAGGCTGGGGGTACCTCAGGGTACCTCTGGCAGTGAGAGCACACAGTAATCACTGCTGATCACATGTGGGGTGCTCCCCTTACCAGCAAGGCCTCTGAAGTAAACAAAAGATATCCTAACTTTCATTATTATTATTATTATTATTATTATTATTATTATTATTATTATTATTATTATTATTGTTGTTGTTGTTATTGTTGTTGTTGTTGTTGTTGTTGTTGTTATTATTATATTTACAGGGAGACTGAATTTTTAGGAAAATAAGTTTTGTTGCTTTGAAAATGGATAGGAGGCCTTTTTGACCTTAAATGACATGCACAATTCTCTAATCCTCTCAGAAGCAGCCTCGTCACGCCACACAAACCATTTAGAGGAACTCCAGGCCACTCTAAAATCAGGGGGCATATGATTAGCATTAAACCAAAAAGCATTTTAATCCTGCTGCAAGATTAAAAGGGTGCTGAAAAACAAAGTGGTGTTCCTGTTTCCCTCTGAACGAAATATTTTATAACAACAGGGAGCTCTAGAGAAGAAACACCTGCACATTGAGGTGGATGAGCATGTGGCTGGAGGAATTTTCAGCTTTTATCCATCCAGCTATTAACTCCAGGGCAGCTGCTCCAAATCTGCACCAGTATCACTGGGAACTGCCCCTGGTCTCCAGCCATAAGACCTTGCTCAGCTCTCAAATGGCTTATCTGTAGCTCCCTAATAGAGAGGCTTACAAATAAGTGGCTCAGCTTGGTAAAAGCCACTTTATAAGCTGCCTGCTACAATACAAAGCTTCCTTCTTTGATTAAAAGGTACTAAATTTATGGGAAGACAGCAGTGATACACCTTCCTGGCACTTATTGAGAACAAACTGATTTATGAGAGCAGAGAATCCAGTAAAAATGTATAGATTGAGTCAAAACCTTTTTGGTGGAGCTAAAAAAAATATGCTTTTAGATATTTGTAAATAAGGGACTGCTTCCTGGACTTAGAGACACAAACTGAACACTTTTAAAAGTCTCTCCCTTCTTCAAAACTGTGAACATGGGGCTGACATAATCCTATTTAATTATAACACTTGTCTGACCATCAATATCCTGGGCTATCTCTTGATGCAATGGGATCAGAAGTGCTCTGAAGGTGACTATTTCTTTACTCAGGACTGAGTGATGCAGGGTGATCAGGCTTCTATTTTTTACAATGCACAAAACTACCTGAAGCTCCTAAATCCAGGCCACAGGCTGAAAATATAAGGAGGCATTACTGCCATGTTGACATTCCTTTGTTATTTTATATGTTGAATTTGAACTTGAATCAAGACTGCATAGGGATTTGCCCTGACTATCCATCAGTTTGTTCAGTATCTATAATACATGCCATGATAAGAAACAAAATCCAGAGTGCTGTGCTAAGATGGAGCACCTATATTTACTCTCTTATCCATTTTCCATTGTTCATGGCAAATTTCCACTCCAGCCAGTGGAAATTATAGTATATTGATGGAAGATGACTCAAAATCTTGAGAGAGAGGAGACAGAAAAATCAAAAGGAAACCTGCAGACTCAGCATCTTTATTACAATATAATAGCATCAGAGTGTATATTTTCTTTTGAAGACATTCCATTAACATGTCACTTGCTTTGGACTCCTGGATTTAAGAAAAAAGATGTTAACCAGCCCTTGATGGAGAGCGTGCTGCAGGAGAGCCTGGTGCTATGGTAACAGAGCTGTGTGCCCTGTGAGCTGCACTGGAGCAGGAACCATCAAACACCAGCTGTGCTCCCACGATTGCCACTGGAACAGCCACTGGCATTGCAAGCATGGGGAAATCCCTCCTTTTGTTTCTGTGTCAGTGCAGGATAGTCTTTCTCCAGATAATTTCCCTTCAAGGTAAGATTTTTAAGAGACCATGCATAGAAATTATGTCAGTTAAATTTGAAAATTTCTTTGGAAACACCTCCTTTACTCAGGGCTGAACACCCAGATACCTACTTCTGCATCTTAGAGTTACTCATGGTTCTATTACCCTACTTTGCAAATTGTCCATGAAATACAAGGAGCTAAATGTGTTTGCCAAAGATCTGAAAACAATAGACACACTTTGCCCTGTGTTTACCAAGCAGCCAGTGGTCTTGCACAGCTGCATTTTTGAGGTCTGATTCCAGGCACCACAGTAGGTATGTGCAGGCAGATAGCAATTCCTTCATATTAAACTTCAGTGACCATTAGTTTTTTCTGAAAATGTAAGCTGCTGACTGTGTGCATACAAGTGCTGGTGGGATCAGGGTCCAGTGGTGGTTGAAAACAGGTATCTTTTAAACAGCCCCAAATCCCTAAGGAGATTTCCTGACTTGGACTATAAACCTCTGCAATTATTTCTTAATTTGCACTTACGTTCAGGCCCTTGGATAGTTTCATTGATAACAAACAAACAAACAGACTGAAGTTGCTAATTTTAAATTGATTGCAAATGCAGTAAAACTAATTATGCCTAATGTCCTAACTCCATAAATTGGTCACAGCAGAGAAGGGAAGGGCATCTGGCAGCTCTGTGTTTCTACAGCATGTGTGAGGTTGACCTATCTTCACTTTAGGAGTTTAATTTGGCTGCTGTGTCCCCAGAACTTTAGGGCAGGGATTGTTGGCTCTCCCAGCTTCTGCATCCCATGGAGAAAGGTGCTGTAGGTAAAGACCTATCCCACCCCATGTGAGAGCCTCACTCCCTGCACTGATGGCTTGGGGAGGCCTGAGGGACCACGGTGTAGCCCAGAGAAGGCTGCAGAGGAGGCAGCTGAGGCCCTGCTCCCAGCCTGGAGTGTTCTCATTCACTCACGGGACCAGGGAGTCTGGGAAGCTGAGACCAGAGGTCCAGCGGAGGTGAGCAGGGGATAAAGCACAGCTTTAACACACCTTGTTAAAGAGAAACAGCCTCACGATTTAAAAATTGTTCTGGAGTAAGCCTGCTTTCATCTTTTACCAGACAAGACAATTGTGCTCATTTTTCCCCTTTGAAAGAAGAAAAAGAGAAACTACAAATAACGCTGTGGCCCTTAAAAAAAAAAGAAGGCACAAATGTTGAACGGAGGTACTGAACAGCACTTCAGTAAAGACCTCCAGGTGCATGAATACTAGACCCAGTATGATGTTAGAGACAGTTAAGAAACAGGATTCATCTAAGAAATGGGATTAATCTCTCTCAGAGAATTTTTTTGGAAGGAAATTACTTTCTTTTTGTTTGCAAATTGCTCCTTAGAAAGTTGTATCCAGAACTGCATACAGCTCAGGGTGTTATTGCAGCAGTTTCCCCACAAGTGAGGCATAGCTTGAGAGCAAGTGTTTACACATTTAATATGCAACGCAGCAAGTATCAGTGCAGAGGTGCAGAACAATAATAGGATATTGCTCATGCAACTTCCTTCAAGTGTTTTTGAATGGCATTAGATCCTGGTGGGACTTGCCATTTAATAGAAGTTAAGCAACTGCATGGATTATAGCAAGAAGTGGTCCCATGTCTGATAAGAACATTACGGGACATCTTGAAGATATTTATAATGACTTTCACCCTGCCCATATTTACAACAAGGTGCTACCCTTGCTGCCCTCTGATCTCTCTCTGGTTTCCTCCTGCAGTGCTGAGGCAGCCACTGCTCTCCTGGCTCTGAGGAGTGGAAACCCAGAGGAGTCACTGTGGGGAGCAGCACAGAGCTACTTCAAAAACTCATGAGAGATGGAGCAGCTGAAAGCCGGCTCCCATCAGTCAAATCTGTGCCTGATGTGCAGGTCTAAAAATAACCCTGCACCGTCTGTGAGAGGTGCAGCCCATCACAGCCTCCACCTTGCCTTGGCTCGGAGTGTGCTCACAAGGTGCAGAGCAGCGGCTGCAGAGCATCACTGGAGCTGACCAGGGTGAGCCTGCCTGTGCCCCCATGAGGAAAACAAGCAGCCACTGAAAAATGAGGGCAGATCCTTGTGCGTGGTGCTGTGGTGGTTCAGTGCAAATAGTTGTCCAGGCAGCAGCCTAAGACAAATCAATATCTGTAATAAGGCTCATCATGCTCCAATAACTGCTACAATCTGCATAGGAAGGCTCATGCTGGATGAAGGGGAAATGTGTGTTCCTAAGGGAAAAGGCACTTAAGAGTAAATTCTCATTAAGTGAAAATTATTTGCTGATGAAATATTAAGCCAGGTGGCAACTAGACAAAAGATGGGTGTATGGCAAGGAAAGAGCACATAATGTTTTCTAATAGATTCAGCTGAGGTTTGTGGTGGTGATGTTCAATGTAAGCTGCACTAAAAACTGCAGCTTTGCTTCCAAGCATAGCTACTTTTTAATTCCTTTTTAAGAATTTTCCTAATATTTCCACAGAAGAAAGCCAAGACAGATCTATTGGAAAATAGCTGGAGAGACTATTTTTATATCTTTAATTAAATATTATAAAGAAGTACACTTCTGAGAAAAAAAAATGTTATAGTGTGGGGGTTTTTTCCCTAATGTGTGGTTAGGCTGTTAGAGATAAGAGCATTTATGATTTTCCATATAGATCTGATGAAACAGCTTCTTCATTTACATGTCAAGGAAGGAATTGGATGGGTGAATTATGCAAGAAAAGAAAATAAGACAGAAGAAAAAGAAAGAAATAGAAGTGAGGGGAACATCATACAGCCACAAATACCTCCTGGAGCAACCCTGGAAAAAGAACGTTTGCAGCTCACTGCAGCTTCATGCCTGACAAACCAATTTTGACCATTTTACTCTGGGAACAAGAGCATGCATTATGGTTCAGGGACGAGGGGGAGGATTTCAAATGCTTTCGTTACTGAGTATTGACTTCACACCACTAGTTAATGGCTCTTTAGATGTGTCCTGGCAAATAACTCTTCCTGACAAAGCCGAGGAGTGGTGCACCCATGCGACAGAGCCTGGCTCCCATCAGTGTCCATGGGAAGCTGGATCTGATGTCCCTCGGGATGTCGCCGAGCCGATGCCTGTGGCATTGCTCTGCACCCAGCGGGACTCGGCATTGAGACTGCCGGGGATGCTGGCACAGAGGAAGGATTTGCACTCCCACCACTTGCTCTGGGCAGAAGTAAAGAGCTGAAGCCCAGGGTGGGGAGGGTTTGTGCCTCCAAGGCCCTGCCTCCTGCCACCTGATCTCCCGGCCATCCAGTCCTTCCCTCCCTTCCCAGGCAGCAGCAGGCGAGAGCCAGCAAGCCCCAGCTGGAAAGGGAACAGCGTGGCCAAGACAGAGTGAGTACAATGATTTAAACGGAGAGAGTTGGACAGTTGTCAATGGAAAGGAAATTAGTTGGAATCTAAATCTAACTAAAAGAAACTACCCAGATTACTGACACTGTAAATTGGATTAAAATTAAATCCTACAGGAAAATCGATGGAAAGCGATAAGCAAGCAAGTCAACATGACAGCAGAATGAGGCAGATGCTCCCTGAGAGCTTATTCAAGAGAACCAGTCTGAAGCAGAAAAGAATATTTAATTGAGCCAATCCAAATCTAAATGGTAGAAAAATAAGGGGAAATTGGAAGAGATTAGAGAGAAAGCCCAAGGAAAATATTTTTAAGAAGGCCATAAATCAGTACACAAAACAGAAAATGGGAAGGGAAATTAAAGAAAGGAAAAAGGGAATTTTAATTATGTCTTAAAGTAAGTGAAATTAAGTGCCTGGGAGTAGTTTTTTTATAGGATGCATTTGTTTACATGGAAGTAGACTTTAATTGGCATGAAGATGTTGTTTTTCTGAAAACTGGCTGCTTTTTTTTTTTTACCTGTGTGTGCTGTTACAAAGCCTCTGAAATGCATGTGTCCTCACTCCATGCTCTGACAAACACTGGCGTTTTTCTCTCTCTCTTTTCCTTTACAGGTTCATCCCTTACAGAGGGGCTGCTCAAGGCAGTGGGCAGCTGGAGCTGCCTGCCTCCTGCCAGCCTCCCACCAAGGGGAGCCTGTCCCAGGGTGAAAAGCTTTACCTTTCCTTGGCTATGCCTACAGTACCACTGGATGTCACTGTTGTTTCATAAAAGACAAAAATCTTACTGTGATCTGACAGATAATGTTTAGTACATAAATATATACATGGATTCATAGTCTCTTGCCCACAACTTTTCTGCACAAGGACTGAAATTACAGAAAGTCTGTGCAGCCTCCTGGCTCTCACTCACATTTTTGATGAATATTTTTATAGAGACTGTGTTCATGGGTCCTTTTGTGGCACTCCAAGAGGCATCTCTTCCATAAAAGATTGCTTTCTGCTGTGGTAGATGTAGAGTGTGGCAGAGCTGCCACAATAGATTTCAGTTGTGTTGGGGTTTCTTTTCTTCCATTTCTTTCTATTAGTTTTATTTACAGGGAATTATTTCAACTCACCTTGGCTGGACTGATTGCAGCAGTGTTGGGGCAGAGGTGTGAGCTGCCTGTGGAGCAGCAGCACATGGGGTCTGTGTGTGGAGCCCAGAGAGCTGGGCTCTGCCAGGGCAGCACTGCCCAAAAATCAGGATTACCCTGGAGGTGTCTGCTTCCCTCCACTGTTACAGACTGTGCAGAGACTGACCCTAAATCTCCTGTACTGAGAGTCAGTGAAAAACTCAGATCCTATTCCTTACAGAGGAAAAAGCTCTTTTTTTCTTCACCATTGGTTGCCTGGAGTTGTATTTAGCTGGCCAAATGAAGATAAATAATTCTCTTTAGAGTCAGTGAAGAGGAACAGGCAATTCCAGGAAAGTGATTCATCCCATCTGAAAGAACACTTGTAACAGACAGGTGAGGTAGGTAAAGGCTTTTAGGCATCTATTTCTGCCAAGTAACACTGCAGAAACCTTCAGTCACACAAGAAGATTCCTACTCATTTTTCCTGGTATAGGCACTTCTACAGCAGGGATTTTGTGAATCAGTAGGCAGGCCTTTTCTACATAATCTCCACTCCATGATTAATCATCTTTGAGGCAATCCTCTACATATTCCCCTAATGCTGAACATGCCAGAAATCAACAGTCACGATGCCCAGTGACTCACCCCAAACTTCCCATCAGGAGCTCTGCTGTCTCCATCCAGGGACTGAGAATGAATCAAGAGAGCCCCAATAGCCCTACTCAAACACACCAGGAGCTGACCCAACAATTTGGCATTATGGACAGGGCACTGCTGTGCCCAACAAGGCTTCTGGTGCCATTTCATAATCAATGCTGCTGCTTAGGGGGGAAAGAAAATTCTGTTGATGGCAGCTACATGGACTTCTGTTTCAGTCCCCAGCTCCCAGAGGTTTATCTGCTACACTGAGAACAGCAAAACTGTTGTTATGTATGGCAGGACATGAAATGCAATGCTGAGAAAGTGGTCCTCTATTTGCATGAAAATAGCTCAGCTCTGTAAACTGTTCTCCCTCTCACACCCATTTCAAGCAGCAGTGTTATAGACTTCTTTAAGATATCATCGACCTTCCCCAGCATGACTGGTCCATGCAATGAGATAGCAGCAAAGTATGAGAGTCCAGCTCTCTTAAGGAGCCCTTAAGAGGTCAGACAAGTCTGAATAGGGTAAATAAGGAGAATAAAAAATTTCTGATGGTTGCCTGTATCTCTTAGTGGGAGAAAATTAAAAGAAGAGACAAAGATTGAGAATAAATGCCTAATTATTCCAGTGTGGAGTTAACATATTTGGGGCTAAAGGTCATGAATGCAGACTAGCCTAAGAGATTTGCCGATTTTAATTAAAAATTATGCTAAAACAACAAGGAGGAATAATGTGTGCTGTGCAAATTGAACAGGAGACTCTTAAGTCCCGTCTGTTTCTAGCAGCACTCTTCTAATTTTGTACCCATAAATAAAGGAGTGTGGAAAGACTGCTGTTATTTAATACAGCACAGTAAAATGTCTGAATCACGCAAAGTTAGTTTCAGGGAATCGAGATGATAAGACATTTCTAAAAATAAAGCTTTATAGAGTAACTGCTCAGAGTGGGGTTCCCCCGGGGAATGATAGGTAATTCCTCCATTTCTCCACGTCACAAACCTCTGCCACCACCTGCATCTTTGGGCTACCTACAGTGACAAAGGCAGGAAATTTGTCTCCCCAGCGTGTGCACAGCACGGTAGCACTCTGAATCTTCTAGGTCTTATTTTAATGGCCACCAGGGGGTTCGCACCTGCCAGGCAGCCTCGGGCCCTCCCTGGAGGAGCGCAGTGCCCGGGACTCCAGCCTGTGTCCCCACAGCCGGGGCGAGCCGGGCTCTCAGCGCGTCCCGCTCGCCATCGGGGCTGCCGCGGAGCCCAGGCTGCTGCGCTGCCCGCCCGCCACGGCCCGCGCAGCTGGCAGAGCTGCAGCCACATTATCAAATGAAGCAGTGCATGAAATGAAGCAGTCTGCAGAGTGCCCAGAGAGACGTGCGAGGTGCGAGGCAGGGTCAGATTCCACCCCGCTGCCTTCCCCAGTGCTGCGGCGGCTGCAGGATGCCCCACGGGTGCAAGTGGCTGAGGGACATCCCTATACCCTCACTTCCCCTCAGGACGGAGGGCAACACTAAAAATACCCGGTTTTCTGTCTTTGTCATTGTAGGAATTTTCCCTTAGTTTGGTGCCATTATTTCCATCACTCAAAATCTGACTAGTGATTTACAGAAGGTGGAAGAAGCCTGATCCTTCTTTCATGTGTTTGCTTCCAGAGCTGTTTCATGGGACACGTTCCCGTGGCAGCCGTGGAGGTCTCATCTGCTTCACGCTCGTGCACTTGGGCACTTGGAGATGGTCACGGGCTGGGAGCTGTTGTTCCTCCACACTCCACAGCACAGGGAGGCTGGAACAGACACGGGAGCGTGGCTGAGCCCTGCGCGGGGACTCAGCCGACGCGGGAGCTCCTCCTCGCGGCTCCGAATGGGGAGCCCCGTTCCCGCTGGGAGCGCTTCGAGGCGGGGAAGCAGCGCCCCGGGAGTGGGAAGCTGTCAGCATCCCTGTGCAGCATCCTTTTAGAAAGCTTTTTGCATTTGCTTTTATCTCCACGAGTCATATGTATGCAAATTAAACACGGCTGGTAGCCGCTAAATAGGTATTTCTTGCCAAAAATACTCGCTCTCTGGGGTCTCCACCCTCTCGCGGTTGCAAACTGCATCAAATGCTGCATAAGACATCCTCCAAAATGTGCTGGCACCCATACCAGTATCAGGCAAGAACTTCCCATTCCTCCCCACTTTTTCCCTTTAATCTTTCCTCACCCCCACCCTCNTTTCTAAGCAATTAATTTTTTGGCTCCCATGTAGGATCAACAGGTGTGGAACGACTGATACGCTCCATCTGGTTGCTGCTGATAAGGTAATCCTGGGAGTTGAGGGCAATATCTTCAATAAGCTTAAACCGCAGCAGCCTAATCTATTTGCAAGGGAGAACAAGCCCGGCAGCCAATATTGTTATTTCACGGGAACAACTGGGCACAGACAGTGCTTTCACAGGAGAGGTAGGAGGGTTTTCACCCTCCTATTTCTCCCCTGGGAGTGATGATTCACTCAGTGTTGTCGTACCCCCGCTTAGAAAAAGGAAAAGCATTGCTTTGAAATTTGCCCCCCAGACCCATGATTTCGGAATCAAATCATCACTTTGCTTCTCTACATCCCACTCATGGGTCCTTATTTAATCTTCCCCAAGGCAATGGGAAACCGTTTGCTTTAGGTTGATAATAAATACTCTTTTCTGCAACTTCATAAAACGTACGATTGCTGTTGAGTTCTGATGTGGGGTGTGATGAGAGCAACGGGGCGTGCTTGGGGTGCCCCCTGCAGATAAAGGGCACTGTCATCTCCGCCCAGGTTTGGCTTTGTGGTGACAGTCAGGGACTGTCACCACAGATAGGCACACCGAGAACCGCGTGGCCTCCCCTTCGGGTGTTGTCTCTGTCTAAGGCACGAACCGTGCAGGGTCGCGCCGACAGCATCACAAACCTGTGCCTGCGCCTTTCCTGGCGCCCATTTTATAGGATTTCAGCCAACAGCTTCGGGGTTTATTTATCGATTATTCTGTTCTTAGCTTTCCCTGTGTGCTTTTCCTAGTTCTTCTAAGAGCACTGTGTGCTCCTCTAGTTTTCCCCGAGCCAAACTGGTGCTGCGGGTTAGCATCCGAGCCGAGGCACGCCGCCCACAGCAGCCAGACCCTGCTGCAGCTTCCCGGGGAGCCAGGCAGTGAACAGCGGGCTCCTTCTCCCCTGGGCTGCGGGGAATGCAGAGGGCATTTGTAAGCCGGTGTCTTCTCCGAGTAACAAGCAGGCAGGGCTGTGGCAGACGCTTCCCGAGGCGCAGGACGGGGTGATCCCGCCCTGTCACCCACGGTCGCAGCGTGACGGAGGCACCCGGATGCGGAGCTGCCAGCCCGTGCTGGACCCCACAGTGCAGTGATGAGCACAGGGAATGTCCCTGCAAACGCGGCGCTGATGGCGTCGGCGGGAGTCACGGCATCATTGCACCGCACAGTTTTATCTTTGCTTCTGTCAGCCACAGCGACATCACAGCTCCTGATTTAGACAGTGAATGCGCTCGTCTGTATCCGAGCGGGCAGCAGCCAGCAGCAAGCCCTCGAACTGGGGGCGGAGGGGAAGCGGGGAGCATCCGGGTTCTCTTTCATCAATAGTTAAGCTTTTCCTGTTTTATACCTCGAGCTGCTGCTGGTGTCAGACATTACCCCATCTGCTGGTGAGCAAAGCAAGAAGCTCGCAGCAACGAGGGGGAGTTCCTGCATCTTGTCCCCCCTGCCGTGGACAGGGGTGTCTCGGCCATTTCTGGTGCCCAAGGCTCCCCAAGGGTCCTGGGAGCCCCTCGTCCTGCCAACCCTCTGTGGTGAATCCCTCTGCCTCCACCTGCTGCTTTTCCTGCCCCCAAGGTTTATGTCATTCCTGGATTTACCAGGTAAAAAGTTAAGATTAAACATACATAGCTGATTCGCCAGAGAGAGCTTCATCTCTGTCACCTCCCTTCTAAATCCCCAAGGACATCAGGACACAGAGACAAGACTTTCAGCTCCCGGGTAAGAAACAGGGTTGCCTCTGCCAGCACTTTTAAAACTAACTCTTAAGAGAAGTGGCTCTTTCCCCTCCCTGTTGTCCTCCTGCCCAGCCATAGGCAACCCCAGCAAGAGGGCCCTAGTTGCACCCAACTCAGCATCCCAGTTTTTCCATGATCCTGCCAACTCTGCCACCAGTGAGCCAGAGCTCATACTGGGTGCTCACCTGAGCTGCTCCTATTTGCAGCAGACAGCAAGTGAGAGAGGAGTGAGCTTCAGTAATTCCATGGAACAGTTCACGTGATGCTCACATACATGTCTTTTGGGACAAGCACAGGACACAGAGGTGATGGGAGGGGTCTGTGTGCTGTCAAGCCATCTCAGAATAAATGAATGAATAAAGCCAAAATTCTGATTACTTTTGCACCTGGGTAGTTTCACTGGTGTTAATTACATGGTGGAAATGGAGGATCCATGTAAGCAAGATTCAAATCAGTCACTGATATTTAGCGCTGCTTCAGGTCCTCTCTATAGTGCTGCTTCTATTGAAGTGAAGAATGAAACAAAGAGGGGAAAACCTAAATAGTGATTAATGAAGAACAGTCCTTATTTAATCACAGCTTTCAATTCAGACTTTGTAATTTAAACTTCAGCAATTGTCTTCACAATTTTGGCATCTGCTCATCTCAGCCTACACACTATCTCTGAACTAACAGCACAGCTTATCTTTGCAATTAAGCATTCAATGTAGCAACAAATCTCCAATTTGGTGTGAGTCACTCAGCTGCTAAATCAAACAATGTGTCACTAAACAAACCAGTTTCCTTCTGACCTCACAGGATGATAATAATGACTCGTGAAACCATCTTGAGATTCCCTCGGTATAATTTGCTGGTACTTTCTGACACATTCCTTTTCATGGGTTCTGCATTAGAAAGAAACAATTGAGAGTTATTAATATCATGGAAATGTAAAAAACTTACCTCAAAACCAGTTGCTAAAAAAGCAAAACATTTTTCTCTTACAGCAAGAGCTGTAAGTACAGGGTGAGCCAAAGTTACAACTGCATCGACCTCAGTGGGTGCATGGGGATCTGGACTCCTGTTATGGGGCTGGGCAGTGCTGGCTGGACAGGGTGGACACTCCTGATGGAAATAGGAGCCCCATGCTTCCATATGCCAGACACATACCTGCTGCTCTGCATCACAAGTCTTCGTATGTGCAGTCAATTAATAGAAGTAATCAATAATCTTCATCTCAATGTAGTCAAGATGACATTTGGTGCCATAAAGTACCTAGAAAGTGCATTTCTGCACTCAACCAGAAAATAGCAATGCTGAGGCTGTTGTGATGTGCAGTCCCAGGGCCAGCTGGGTTCCCAAAACTGACACCATTATTTCATTCAGGTGAAATTTCTGAGAATCTGGATTTGGGGTCATGGTGGATGCAGACGGCTGCTTACATTGGCAGCACTGCCTCATTGCAGGATAGATGACAGTCACTGCAGAAAAGGCAATTACTTAGAGAGACTCTGAAAGGATGACAAATCTCATTTGTTTTGCTTATATGCATTTTTAAAGTTTGATTTTGCAAACATACACTTTCATTAGTATCACTGACTTCACCGACTTCACTTCAGCTGCCCAGGCTTTTCTGGAACAGCGTCCCCTCCCAGTCATTCTGAGCCTGAAAATGCTGCAAAGATTCCGAACCATCTCATCAACAGACAAAAATGAGAATAGTTCAAACTGACTCCCTTTACAGTGGGAGCATGATGGGTATTTTCAATTTTGTACCTACAGACTGCTGTCGCATTGTGTTTTCATGTCTGTCTTCACAACTGCAGTTATTTTTTAAAAGGTGAAAGCTGAGATATTTGTCACTCCTACATCTCCAAGAGCTGGAAGAAGCATTCTGCATGTCATGATAAAGACAGGTCACACAGCTATAGGACTGCTCCTGCCATGACACATAGTCCTAAGGAAATGGTGCTACATGGATCACAACTCTCCCAAATATTTCAAAGAGATGATTGAAAGGCAGTTCCCTCCAAACTCATGTCAATATTTTATCAGTAGAAAACTGATTTTATCAATATTTAACTCATTTTATCAAAATCAGTTAAATCAACTGATTATCAGTTGATCACATTAGTTAATCAACTGATTTTATCAAAACTGATTTTATCAGTAGAAAAGTAATTTCATCCAACCCCCTCCAGCCAAAATCAGTTCAACCATCGTGCCTAGCAGGTTTGGGTTGGGAGGGTGCTCCAAGCTTCACTGTGTACTCACCCAGGCCACCACACCTGGTGTGGAACAGGGAAGCACGAGCAGGTGGGTGGCTGGGCAGTGCAACCCCCAACACCAAAGTCAAATGTTGTGACTTACATGCCAAGTATGAGTTTTATGTTCTGGATGGCATATATAGCCTTGTGCAAGTGTTAGTCTATTCTAACTAATCTGTACTAAGTACTGCCATACCACTGGTAACTTTCCCTCCTTTGGAGTTTTTAATTATCCTAAAGTTCTGTTCATTTGCAAAGCATCCATTAAGCCCAGTCAGCATTAGAATGAAGATGATAAGCCTGAGAGTACCCTCAAGTATACCAATAATTTACAATTTTTATGTCTTACTGTGAAATGAAGTTTTTAGTAAATCATGACCAGCCTGTAGAAGTAGCTGAGTGGGAATCCACAACTTATAAAACCTGTCTCATTAGGTGAGTGTGAGTTCAGTGCCCCTGTGCTGGCTGGGTGGTCTCACGGCTGCTCAGAGGCAGTGCTGCCCTTGCCCCAGGGGACATGTCCATGGCTCGTGGGGCAGTGTCACTCTGACAGCTCTGCTGGGTGCTGCAGCAGGTGCAAGTGGTCTCTCAAACCTCACAGTTCACATCTCTTCCCCAGCCGGAGGGGAAGGAGAATTGGCACCTTCATGAGTGGTTATAACTGCAGTTGGCTCTGCTTTCCTCCCTTTGCAGCCATAAGCCTGAAGCAAAATGCCCTGGATATGGTGGACAGGTAGATGCTGCTTAAATATCAGTAGATGCTGCCTAGTGTAAGAAGAGGAAATTTGTTGAGCTTTGCGCAATTATCACCAGTTTCACTGCTCAGGAATCCAAAAGCACGTGTATAATGTGACCGAGCTCTGACAGGTTTGCTGTGATACACCTTTGGCCAAAGAAGAAACAGCTGAGTGCTGTCAGAACAGTGGCAGCACACCAGCAAGGGCAGTGCTCATACACGTGCTGGTGGACTACCAGAAGGAAACCAAAATGCACCATAAATCTGTATTGTAGGGTTGCAAGGCACCATGCTCACAGCTGGCACAGTTCTGAATGCTGAATCGCTCAGATTGGATACCCGTAAGGATAAGCAAATTGCTGATTACAGCACCTGATTTAGACTGTCAACATGCCACATGTCCTAGAACATTTAGTCACCTACTTTGCATTTGTACAGAGATGCACCAATTTTAGGAACAAACATTTAAGGTGGAGCTTTTTTAATTATTATTTTTAAATGAGGCACAGCACAGGAGACAGTATTTGTGTTTGGGGCTTTGACACAGCCTGTCAAAAGGAAAAGCTAAGAAGGCTGGCTCAATTATAGTGGTATCACAAAACATATTTGAGATAGAATTTAATATCTTGGGGGGCTACTTTAAAAATGTGATCTAACAGCCAGCTAGTCTATTTTGCAGCTGGGATCACTTACACTCACTTGGCAACAGTGCTATGGCCATGCTGGCATCTCCTCAGTGTAGCAGCCTGCCTTAATTTCTTTTTTTTCTGCAGCCTTTTGATAAGGAAACCAATTGCAATTTGGGTTGTGGGTGCAGGAGCATCAAGGAGAAGGTCAGCCAAGGAGAAGGGCTCATCCTGTTGTCTTCTGACAGTCATGCACCATCTGGGAGTAGGTTAGGATGCACTGTGTGCATGGTATCCCAATGTCAGGTGAAGCAATCATGATCAGACATCCTGTGCAAGGGAGAAAACACATGGCATAGTCCTCTAGATTTCCTCGATGGAGAAACTGCTTTATTTGTTCTTAGTTTGAAGGAAAATAAAGAAGCCTTACAGCTCTAAGAAGAGTTTACCCATCTTTTATGATGGTGTTACATTAAGCTGTTCCAGTTAGCCTCTCCTAAATTTACATGTAGCTCTATAATTAAGCTGGAAGTCAGTGGCTTGGTTGTCTTTGACTAAATGGGCCTTTGTGTGTGGTTGAATTCAGCATGAGAGTAATCCATATCTGTACACCCATATATCTGTGAGCTAAGCATGTCACCCACATTACAGCAGTAAAAGTTGATAATGTTGGTGAAGTGTGGAGTGTGACTGAGGCTGTCACAGATTTGGTTTCCCTGGCAGCGTGGGCTTCATCCCTCTCAGGCTCCAAGGGCCAGACTGCCCATGTTGCTTGGTTGGTTGGGAATCTGGCCATGGGACTGGGTCAGGCACCTCTGCTCCCCCTCACCCTGACACAGCTGAAATTAGTGGAGCCCAGATCTCACTGGCTACATCTACATTTCAATGGCTCAGAAGAAAGCAGAATCCTACTTTGGATGATGTGTAGAGTTCCCCCTCCTCTGGAAACCTTGCAGGGCCTGGATTTCACAAACACTGTACTGTTGTGCCTCCACCTGGGGCACTAAATGACAAGCATCTCCCAGGACCAAGACACTCCTGGACATCCCTGCTAGTTCCCCGGGCTCAGTGGGGGCTTCTGGCATTGCATTGGTTAAATGAAGGCTTGGGGCTTGCCTGAGGCTGCATCTGAGCCCCAAGTGCAGTTATCTTTGAACTGAGCATGTATATGACTAGCTGGATAGCTTTAGCATTTAGCAAGCAAAATCTTGTCCTGAAAATAACTCGTTAATAGAATGATTTAAACATTAAGCAGAGAAAATGATGCTTAAGCAAAACTATATAATTTTCAGTCTTTTACTGAACTTTGCCGTCTACTGTGGTGCTTTCACAGGGAGTCACCCCTCTGCCTCCTGGCTTTTGTAGAATACCATATTTTTTGGGGGGAGCCTTCAAAAACTGTGTAATTAACATTGTTTTCTGTTTCCCTGACCTTGTCTTAGCTCTTTTGTCAGTAACCAACTGGCAGTGAAGTGGCCTGGACTCAATTTCTAAGTACTCCAAGGGAAAGCACTTGATTGATACCAGTTTAAGAGCCCATCTGGCCCCAGGGAAGCCTGCAGGGCACTGTCCCATGTCACAGACGAACAGCTGTGCTCACTCACCAGCACAGGGCTCCCAGTGTGCACACAGCTGCACGGGGTGTGCATTTGCTGGACCACCATGGGCCTGCTGCTGCTCACCCCAGGAGCACCAGCCATCCCCTCCCACTAGTGATCTGTGCTACTGGTGTGCTGTGATGGCATAAAAACCTGTCTGGCTCTGAGAAGACATGTAAAGCAGGAATGTTTTCTCCAAAAAGGCCCTATGAATTGTACCTGACAGCAGGCACCTTCCAAAATGCATGACCTTATACCTGGGGTGAGTGTCAGCTTTCAGGGCAATTTATATTTACTACCAGACTAAGCTAAATGCCTCCAAGCTAATTTGGTTTATTCTATCAGTAAGTTTGCCTACTCTCCTGAAGAAGTAATGCTGAGCTGGCCAGACTGGCTTTCTGCATGACAAATCTAGATCCATATACTACCTCTCAGTTTGTGACTGTTCAGAGCAGTCAATGTAGGAAGATGGGGTGGTGTTAATTTCTCAGGGGCCATGCTAAGTTTTCAAAGGAAGCAAAATGTCTATATAATGTTGTCATTGACTGAATTCCAGTTTTGGATTAGGGGAGTGACCAATGGAGCAATTCCATTGCTTGTCTATTACAGAATGCCACAGGAGGGCAACCTGCAAATTGTAATTTGTGCTGAGTGATGGTAATAGAATGATATCCATAAATAGGGACTGTAGCTATCACAAATGTCCTCTCCTTGGGAACTGATTTTGGCTGGGATGGAGTTTATTTCCTGTGTACCAGTCCACATGGTGCTGTGCTTTGGATTTGTGACCAAAACAGTGTTGATAATACACCCATGTTTTGGTTGTTTCTTAACAGTCCTTGCAAAAATGCGTATCTTCTATACCTGCTCTTTCATGCTGCTCCCTCAGCAAATATGCTGGCAGTGGCCAAGATGCTGGGCAGGGACAGAGCTGGAACAGCTGACCCTAACTGACCAGAGGGATATCTCATACTGAATTAAGTGGTCCTCAGCAATAAAACCTAGAGGGAAAAAAGAAGAAAGGGGGTATATTCAGTGCTTGCCTTCCCAAATAAGCATTATGTGTGATCGAGCCCTGATTTTCTGGAAATGAGAAATTTTCCTAGAAATTACTCTGGTTTTTAGGTATCAGGTGCAGGAATTGCTGGTCTGATAGAAAAAGATGTGCTCTTTATCTCAGAAGAATGCACTCACAAGAGTTTGATTTTCAAACAAAGCAAAGCTTTTAATCTCCATCCACATCTACACCTCAAAAATATTAAGTTAGAAAATGCACAGAAGCTTGAGCTCTTTAACCCTGCTGACAACAGTGTGGGTGCTGGATGGATTTCTGTGCTGGGGTATAAGCGAGCTCAAGCAGCAATGCCAAATGACATTTGTACAGAGGCTTGTGGACACATTGTGATCTTCTTGTTTCTGTGTCTTTCAAAGTAATTTCTTTGCAGTGTCAAAGATATTTCTTTACATTGCCACCAATTTGTTAGCTCCTGTGAAAAAGCCAGGGAGTTGGATTTGATGGGGATTGCAGAAAACACAGAACTGGCTGTTTTCTTTCTAATCCCTGGCAGGACTGACTCTGTCAATTGGCAATGTGGGCAGCCATAGCAGGAAGAATGGCCAGAGCCCTGTCCCCTTCCACAGCCACACATGTTCCTCTGCCTTCCCTCCTCACTCTGCCCCTGCTCTTGGATACAGGATTATTTGTGTTTTCTCTAACATTAGGATGAATCTTGCATCTTTTAGGATGAAAACGTGAACAATTGCATCTTTTTGAGAAAGTCTAGTTTCTGATGGGCCTAGTATTAATCTTTTCAGAAATTAAAAAGATAGAAATAAAATAGAGTCATTGTCAGTAAAGAGTATTCCTGCTATTGTTATAGGAATCCTGTAGCCTGTTTTAAGTTAAGCTTGTAGCCTGTTTTAAGTTAAGTATATTAGAGAAAGACAGGAAATATTCTAGAGTCTTGAATTTTAAGCTGTTGTCTGCATCTGTCCAGTCATCCTTGGTATTTCTGCTGTGTCCATGTCTGTGCCTGTGCTGCTCTCTGTCTGTCCCTGAGATTTCTCTTGTCTAATTTAGGAAAATTCAAATGCAAAGATTTCAGCTGAAATAATTACCTCGGTGAAAAATCAGCGGCTCAAGACGGTCCTTGAGAATTCACTCCCACCTAAGGCAGGCATTTGCAGAGCACAGGTAGCTAACCCCTCACCACAGAGGCTTCCTGTTTTGAGGTGCCACTCATTGTCCAGATGAGGTTCTCTCTCCTCCACGGCTTTCTCTGCTGACCCATGGACAAGGAAAATATCCTCCCCCTAAAAAAAGAAACTTGCACCCGTGTTTTAGTTTCTTATGAGTGGCTCTGGGGAGGACAGGAGCGAGGCAGGGTTGCCCAGTGCTCCCTCTTGACTACTGGGAGCCCCATGGCTGCAATGCCACCTTGGGGTGTGAGCCCAGTCACAGCAAGTCTGGGAACCTGACAGATGTTTTGTCATTTAAAATGTTTTGATTACAACAGCAGGAAGCAAAGTAACATTCCCACAGGGAGGAAGAAGGTGGAAGATGTGCCACCAAAACACTTTGCCATCACCTTATGAGGGTAATGCCCATCTGTGATGACAAGAGTGAATGAGGCACGGTTACATGTTATTATGACAAAACCATGTCAGATTTGGCCAACTTTACCTTCTAAACTAGAATTTTTTGCTATTTGAATCCCGTTTTGTCCCTACTACTGAAATGGGAAGGAGCAGAAGATGGCACATAACTGTGTCATGATTTTCCCCAGATCCAGAGTAGAGATATTTCACATTTCAAATGTAAACTAAAGGGGCATCAGGGAGATGCTGCAGCTGCCAAAGCAGAGCTGGCACTGGCATCCACATCCCTTCCCCTGGCAGATGCTCTGTGATGCTCTCCCATGTCAGAGCAGAGAGAAAGCCTGCACTGGGCACCCAGGTACCCAGCATGTGTTAGAGCACAACTTGTTTTACTCACTTCTCGCCCCAGGGACCAATGGGGACTGGTTTAAGGGAATACCTCACACTCCCTGGGCAGTCACACACATCTACAGTGCCTGCCCTGTCACAAAACTGCTTGTCTCTGTAGCTGTTATGTTGTGGAGGTTTAGTGCCTTTTAAAATTGTTATATTCCAAGTATTCTTGTTTGGCATCTGAATTTATAAGGGTGAAATATGTAGTTAAGAAACTGGGGTTTGAACTAATCTCAGTCTGGCCTTAGCTGAGCTCTCAGCTGAATGTCTCTTAGTGAAAGCTTTCTTCCAACTCATTGAAAGATGCTGTGATCTGCCTTGGCAACACCTTATTAGAATGCCAAGAACAAGATGAGCAGCTGTGCTGTGATTTCCATTCCTGTGCTGTAAGTGTCTGACATTTGCTCACTCCAGCCCTCCTGCCACCGCACACTGGACTTCTGAAGATTCCTTCCAGCCTAAATGAAGCTCTGATTTTATGGCTGCTCAAGCACTGACTTTCATACTCAGCTCTGCAGCTTGAACTGAATTACTTGTAATGAGGGCATTTGTTAAACATGTCCTTTTAGGGTATGTCAATGATTTCAGGTTTCTCTCCATAGACTTTGCCTTGAATAAAATATCTCACAATCTTTATTCTAGTTACATAAAAGATTTATGCACCTCTTTTTCTGAGATAAGTAAAGAGAGGCATTCTTTATGAAAAAGGGGGAGTGCTGCTTAATATGTTTTCTGTCTTGTATATTGAAATTAAATCTAATAAGTATTTTTATATTTCTTTTATCACTATATTGCCTTCTAAATTACATGTGCATGTAAAATTTAGACACCTTTGCCACTCATCTCATTTCTTCCTTCCCAGAAACTAACGTATCTTGGTATTTCCATTGCTCTTTCCCCACCACAAGAAAATAACTGATGCCATTTTAACCACATTTTGGTGCCTCTTTTTCATTATATGGTTTACAACAACTCAAGGTCAGGGGACAATTTTTCCTAGGGAAGCACATTGACTGAAGGAGGAAGAATTGGTATGCTTAGAATAATTTACTTTGCAACAAAGCAGATTTGGAGTATGGCTATAAGGGCAGACTGAAGGAAAATGAATATTCCTCATAAATTTTCTGTGGAAACCCAACTTCAGAGACGACTGGATGAACTTGTCCTAAGCCCACTTCTCTCCCTCAAAGCATGACTGAAATGCACATTGCCTCATGCTCTTTGCTCACAGATGACAACTTGAAGCTCTAAGAAATACCATCTTCTGATCATGTGGAACCTCACTGAACTCTCTGGCTCCTTTTGCTTTCCTGGAGGGGCCAAAACTCACACTGGAAAGGCTGTGGGCTTCCCTGTCCCCTTGCACGCCATCCCCACTCACAATGAGTTTTAGTTCTTCCTTGTGCACATCTCAGCCAACAGCAGCTCTGCAGGGCTGCCTCTGCCACCCAAACCTGCCCATCTCCATTTTATATAGCATTGAAAACATCCTAATTTCGCTAATTTCATAGTAAGTGCATGTTTTGAAACTAAGGCAGAAAGAGGATGTAATAGCTATGAGAGAAACAGGTGCCACTCTGAAAAACGTGGTGCCAAATCCACAGGTTGAATTTCAAATATGAAGAAAATATGTGTGACTCCAAGGGCTTTGGCCATGGGAAGGGGCAATGGCTGTTGCCCCACTCTCCTGTGCTGTACCCACAGTGGGCGAATAAATATTTTTTAAAGCCTTCACTTTGTTTTAAGTCTTTTGTGCACAAATTTTGTTGAGTGATTCTCAGCTGTTGTAGGTGGAGCCCTGCTGAATAACTGCTCACCTTGTAAAAGCTGTAACATAAAATGTTCTAGTGATTCTCCCTTTGATCATAATGTTTTCAGTGGTACTTTCTTCAAACAGTAGCTGCTACATACACTGATCATCTTAAAGAATACCTTTTTAGGCCTGTTTTATGCTTTTATAGAGTGGGGAAAGAAGGTGGCTCCAAATTTTACAGTATTTACACTGTGGCACATGGCATTGCCTCTTTTGGTTACTATTCTCCTGCTGTTAATTCCTGAATATTTAATTTTCCTCTTTGGATGCTATCAGGAATAGGGCTGAAGTTTTCTAGGACTCTGAGAAGTTTTTCTCACTCATTCAGGGGCCATTTTCCATTTGCAGCTTGTATTTTTTCTCCTGCTCACCTGCCATTCCTGCAGCAAGGGTAAGGCATGGCCACCTGCACGTCCTGAGAGGATTGTAGGGGTCCCATCAAGGTCTGGCACCTCAATGCCATCAGTGTCCTGGCATCAAAACTTCAGCTACTTGTTTAAAATTAAATCCCCCACTTTTCAATCCTAAATTTGTGCTCATTAACTCGCAGGCTAAATGCCCTCTTGGAGTAAGAGGATGAGTATGGAAGTAATAAGGAGCTGATGAGTCCCAGCTGTAACATCCCCACTGTCTCTGCTCTGCTTTTCATTCCTTTACCCTGTGCATTTTGTCAAAGACCAGCTTCTGCTTTTATGATGGGAGCCCCCAGAGCTGCACATAATGCTCAGGTCGATACTGTTCCTTTTCACTCTGCATCCACTCTTGTTTGAGGAGAGATTTTATGGGGATGGAAAGTGGGGTGCTTGTTAGCCCATACCTCAGACTGACTTGGTTAAATAGTCCCATCCTCCCACTGCCTACAACCAATGTGACTTTAGGTCTCTTTGCAGACACATTATCCTGAATGTTAAACCTTTTTCCTGTCAGTCTTTACTTACAGGCTCTCAGAAAGCACCAGAACATGAGCAGTAGGTGCTGTGGTTTTGTTTTGTATGATAAAGTCCCTTGAGCCTCACATGCCTTGCACCCAAGCAGAGTCCATGGAGTCACTCACAGGAGAAAAAGAAGAAGATTTTAAGCCCCCACCTTAATTTTTTGCCCTGTTCTTTACCCTTTGCTGTCCAGTGCTTGCAATCCCAGAAATATGTTGTGGTGACTTGCTCTTCCCATCCCATGCCTGCTCAAAGGGAGCTGCCCCATGGATGTGACAAAGTGCTGCCCACACAGTTCTCTGCACCAGGGCTGCTCTCAGTGCCTGTGCCCACCCTCGGCAGCCCTGGGGGAGGGTGCTCCACTTGCCCTCTCATTGCCTAAAACAGAGCTGTAAAACACCTGTCCTGGAAGCACAGGCAGTTCCTTTTATTCTGATTACCAAAATGTCTCCTTGAAATAACTGGGCAATACAGTAAAGAGGAGGGGCATAAATACCGCGTAACATCCTTATATATTCACTTGCCTTGCCTCTGTCTTTTCTATTGTTTTGTAACCATCATATAAATAAAGGAATTTTTCCTTCCACCGCCATCCACGTATTTTACTTTATGTTGCAATAGACTTGGAAACCGCTTGGGGGAACTTTTCCCATTGCAGTTAATTACAGGTAAAAGACTGTATTATCAAAAATACGTACTGATCTGACTCAGCTGCTTTTATGAGCACTGCAAATCACGAAAATCCAGCAGATTTCACTAAGAAATGTCAAATACCTAGGACATTTGCAGATAAAGCATTCTTTAGATTTGTTACTCTGATCGTATAGTTTGGGAGAGTTTGAATTTGAGTGAGTGCCTAGTTAAGCATTGAACTGGCACTGAAAGACCTCTTTTAGTCTTGGACTGTATCGCGACCTACACAAACGGGGAAATATTATTTAGCTGCGAAAGAGGACTTGGTGGTGCTGTGAACAGTTAGAGCAGTGCGAGGACAGACCTTGTTGGGCACACGGGTGCAGCTCTCGCACGGATGGTCCCGCCGGGAACTCCTTCATCTAAAGCAGGTTCGGGCCCCGCGCGGAAGGAGCGCGGAGCCGCCGCCGCGGCGCCACCAGGGGGCGCGCTAACCCGCGGCCAGCCTGGAAACGCTCCCGAAAATCCCGAAATCCCGAAATCCCGAACACTCGGGCGGGCCCGCGCGTCCTGCGAGCGGCGGCTCGGGAACGGCCTCCGAGCTCAGGGCTCGGCGCTAAGCGGCCCCGGGGCGCTGCGTCGCGCTGCCGTGCCCGGGCGCGGGCGGCGGAGTTGGCAGGGAAGCGCCCCGTGCCCGTCGCTTGCAGCGCTTCCTCTGCCCTCAGTCCCCTCCCGCGCCGCCCCCGCGGCTTTCGGCCGCCCTTCAGTTCCGCCCCTCGAACGTTCCCTTCACTCCTGCCCGCTCTGCTCCCGCTGCAGCCCCGCCCGGCCAGGCTGCCCTGAGTCAGGGACCAGGATCACAGCATTTCTTGGGTACCAGGACCACAGTATTTCTCATGCTGTGCTTTTTTTCCCAACACTCCAACACAGTAATCCAATACGCTTCTAACAACGGCAGGGATCAAAAATTACTCAGTAGGAGGTCCAGTCACATCCCTTTATACCTCAAACGACATCTAAATCCAGGAACAATCTTACTTAAAGCAAATGGTCAATTAAGGCCTTAATTTATGCATTTTTACAAATGTCGATTCATGGAAATATCGATGTATATTGCAGTGAAACCAGCGGAGCTAGGTCCGTGGCTGAGGTTAAGCATACAGCTGGTTGCTTTCCAGGACTGGGGCCTCTTCCTCTTCTTCCTCTTCCTCTTCCTCTTCCTCTTCCTCACCTCATGGGGCCGTGAGGGGAAATGCTCTGAGGAGAATTTTTGTGAGGATGTTGAATTCTGTGGCAGAGGCACCAGTGTCAGTCCCTGGGCCAGTGCCCAGCGTGCAAGTGACTGAAGAAACGAATGGATCTGTGTGAGAAAGAAAAAAGAGACGAGATGCAAGGTGTGGAGTGGAGAAGAAAGGAAAAATGCAAAAAGAAAATCGTGAGGTGAGGTGAGAGGAGAGGAAGAGAAGAGGAAGAGGAAGAGGAAGAGGAAGAGGAAGAGGAAGAGGAAGAGGAAGAGGAAGAGGAAGAGGAGCCTCGCGGAGAGGAAGAAGAGGAAG